>JAOTRN010000048.1:15417076-15427669 GCA_028566695.1 Bagroides melapterus
TAAAGCAATGTAAAAACACATAATGATCATACAAATATCTCATTTGCTCATGGATTTTGTACAAACCGAGCACTATATTAAACAAAACACAACACCCTTCAAAACTCAGGCGTTTTACATTCTCATAAACTTGAATTTAAATAGCACAAAGCAATGACCATGAAAAAAATGATGTTAGTCATAATAAAATAGCAATGTTTATTCCGAACGAGGCACAGAAGGTTGGAAATGCAATTTAGACAGAAAGCAGGATATTGATTCTGTTTTACCAGCAGATCCATTTTTAATTTAATATTAAATAAGAATGTGGGGACATGGGCGCTACAAGTTGTTTTCGGTTGATCATCAAACATCATCTCAGAAATCATAATCGGTGCGGACAGGCTATCCTTTAATCAAGTATTTAAATCAGGCTTGGGTCGAAACACAATTCATTTCACATGCAAAGAATACTCTAGTTATTTTTAACAGGAGGTCTGGCCATGAAATTCGTGTATGAATTTTAATGGAGACACTTAAATGGTAATTATTCTACTTCGGCTCAAATGCAGGTAACAAATGGAATTCAATCAGTGGCCGTGCATAATGACCATCATTAGGAGAAAGAAAATAATAATGACATCCTATCTGCATTAGAGTCGTATGCTCTCCACTCCCTGATCCCATAGCCATTATTGATCACCATGGAGATAAGCAATTGTCACTTTCCCACAGCATTGAGCATGAATGTTAAATACAGCAGGATATTTGTGTCTGTGTGTGTGTGTGTGTGTGTGTAAAACGATGCTATTATTTTACAGAAGACACTTGTGAAACATCCATCAGTTGTGCGTAATACTATATTTAGCCGTTACTGCTCGTTTGCTAGCATCTGGTTTTCCTATAGGAAATGAACACACAAGCTGGCTGGGACTATAGAAATTCCTTTTGAGACCAAAAGCAAAACATGCAAAATGACCCCGGTTCCCACACACATAAATGATGATGGCTTTCATTTCTTGTGTGTGGGACTGTTAGCATTTTGCATCCATTTGGCCTCCAATCAAATGCATCTGGGAGAAGCTGATTTTTCCAGATGAGCCGAGTTTGTATTTATTATAAACTAATGATATACGCTGCTCATGGCTCTTTAGCACACGCCTAAGTGGTTCATTTGAAAAGCAAAATAATGATGATAAGAATAATATGAGGGGGAGTTGAGTGGGTAATGTATTTGATTTCAGATACCGAACATGCACTTAATTCCAAACAATGAAGTAACATATGTGACATATGTGGTTATTACAGGTTATTGAAGAAATGAACAGTTTCATCTACTGGCCATTGATTTCTCACTCAATGTACATTAACTGTTATGATGGGCAGTATTGAGAACTGAAATATCACGTGTAGTGTAAATCTGCATGGCACATTTTTGTGGTATAATCTCTACGATCAATATTTGTTTCTGAGCTTTCAGTGGCAAACAATAGTGCTTGTTATTGAGTCTTTTTCTCAGGGGTCAGTGTAAAGTTATTGTAATTGCGCACGTCAAGCTGCTGCTGAAGAAGGAGAAGGACAACAGTGTTGAATGTAGTCTGGCCTCATGCCAGTGGACAGCACGCTAAACTTCCCTCCCTCCCTCCCTCTCTCTCTCTCTCTCTCTCTCTCTCTCTCTCTTCTGCAGACCCTCGGTGTAGTGTGTACGAGCCCACCCCAGGTGAGACAGGCTTTGCTGCTTTGATGGATCTGCCATTTCAGCCCCGTTCTGCTGGACAGCAGGAGCCAGGGCTTCACCCTTTCCTACTCCTTCTTCTGCCCCTTTCCTCCTTCCCCCGCTCATCTCTTAATCTCAGAAAAAATATATATCCTATATCTCGCAGATGTACACCCCCAGAGGTGCACAGAAAAGCACACACCAGGAATGCAGACAGGCACAGCATTATTTATTTAATGGGCTGACAGAGTGTGTGTGTGAGAGAGAGGGTGAAAACAAACAAACCAACACTGGAGAGGCTGCAGGCATCGAGCTATGCTGAAGAGTTTGGAGTAATTAGGGAAAGTGCAGAGTTTCCTTTATTATTTTTTGGGTTTTTTTTCGGGTGAAATAATTGTATTAGTAATAATTTATTTCATTATATGCAAGGACACGTATTATTAGAAAAACAGCCATGTTAAACGATCCATATTAACATATTTGTTCTGGTATGAAGTGACTTGTGCAGGAGAAATGCATCTGCACAAAAACATTTAGTGGCACTCTAGTGTGTCTCCATTATCCTCAGTATGGCCATTATATTTACACTTCTCTAGAAACACCTCTAAATAAAAGTCAAAATTGTTGACCAGAATATGTCATTTTCAGCACGGCTGGTCAGTATTCAGGAAGACATGATCCAAGCGTGAAATTTTAAAATACCCTTTAAATCACAATTTCTCTTCCCTGTCTCTGCTATGAATATTGAAGTGGATCTGCCCCCGTGCCAGGGTTGCTCAGTTATCGCTTTACTTTTCCATCTTCTGCTGAGAACTTTGTTACTCTGTAATAACATCTATAATAAATACTACTACCATTAAGAAGAAGAAGAAGAAGGAGAAGAAGAAGAAAAAGCTTTATTAGAATAATCCACTTTTGACACAACCCATGAACCAGTATCAACTGATTCTCAGCATATTAAATGATATTCATCTATTTTTCAGAAAACACCTAATGAACCGAATTTGATGGGAATTGATCTATTAAACATAATCTGGACCTATGATCTTCTGTAACCACTTAATCCTGGTCAGAGTAATACTAAATTCCACACTTTTCAATATTAGTTTGGGTTTGAGGTGTGTAAATAACCCAGGTGTGTGAAAGCATGAATCAGTAATAAGAATAGAAATCTGTAATTGATGTAAACATGCAGAAATACATAATCAAATATATAAGACTTTATTTACTGGGTGTATTTAATAAGGAGGATGAAAATCATTAAAAACATGTTAGGGTTAAGGCGTATTATTGACAAATTACTGCAGGTTATTCGTGGAACGGTGTATGATGGAAAAAAAACAAAAATCTTGCTTATATTTTGATAGATAATGAACTAAAACAAACGATTTTAAAATGTATGGAAGACACTGTACAGTATGTGGTGTTGTAATGTTAGATTTCCTCAGCATTAGTCACGGAGGGGAAAAGTTCTGCTCTGCTTGAACAATCTATCAATCAATCAGAAGTCATCTTAGACCATGTTCTATTGGCTGTACATGTCGATATATCGTGCTCTCTGTAAATAAATAATAAAAATAAAAAAACAGAAAGAAAATAACTTTCAGGTTGTTTACAGGTACCTGCTTTCATGCAGTTGATCAGTGTATGGATCTTATGAATAAATGAACTATAGATAGAGACCAAGTTTCACCTGCAGGACCTTCCTCTAATAGCTCTATTGCACGTATATTCGTCCGCTCAATATATTGAGTGCTACGCACACACACTCGGCCCTATGGATATCACGCATTTTCAATATCAAAACAGGAAAGTGGTACAACCTCCTTCTTTCAGTATTTTACATTTATAGATCTGAGGAATAGCTTTCACAGGCTGGCTAAGGTGGAAATGTGTGCTTTCTTCGAGGGTTTGTGTTTGCAGCAGTATGAAAGAGAATGGTGCAGACACACTGAAAGATCAAAATAGTTAAATTCGCCAAATAGACAGCAAAACAAAACAGACATAGACAACTTGTTCCATGTGATGTGGAAATGGTCTTGTTTTTTGTTTTTTTTGACCAGTGGATTTCCTTACACAACACCTACACTTCCTCTTCCACATTTCCACAATTCCTCTGGCTGCCTACCACACACACACACACACACACACACAACAGCACATCATTGCAGGCAATGGAGTCCTCTGTGTTTACTCACTCCAAACCAAATGATCTCTCCTCAGCTCTGCCACTTCAGATGTGAAATGGAATTTGCCGCTCTGTTCTATTCTGAGTCCATTTCTCTCTGTGCGCTTTACCAATTCCCAAATAGAGTTCGCTCGCTCACAGATAATGTGTGTGAGGATGGAGACGGACTCCTCGACTCCCGGGCACACCCAGGGGAGGCACCTCCAGGGAGCGCTGTAGAAGGATTGCACAGCCCAAGACGCTCAATTTCATTTTGTACTATTTGCCAAATTGTGTTTGTTCATTTGAGGATGGCTGGATATCTACATTTAGTAGAGAGTGAGTGAGACGTGAGAGCGAGCTCCACCTGAACCACAGGTCACGTAGTCACTCCTATCCTAAATGCACACACAAGTGGAACTCGCACAGAAGAAACGTGGGCTATTATGTCAGAATAAAACAGAACACAATATGTCATTAATCTGGATCACTCAGTAACTGCGATCGCTGTGAAAAAACAAATCAAGAGTTGATATGCTTACATCCGTGTTGCACATATCTTTTTAAAATAAACATCTGTCAGGCTTAAATGACGTAAACCCTGAGTGTGCCCAGGCACCAAGGAATCCATCTGCATCCATCTTCCATTTTTGTATGACTTCCTACACAGGGGAGGCTCGAGCCTATCCCACAAAACTCTGGGTACATAGAAGGGGACACCCTGGACAGGACACCCAGCCATCACAATCTAGTCATTTTATCTCTGACCTCTTTCACCAACGAGACATTTCCAGCCATAGGAAGATCTCTTACTCATGTTTTTTGTTTTTCAAACCATTCTGTGTAACCTCTAGAGACTGTAGCATGTGAAATTCCCAGGAGATCAGCAGTTCCTGAAATACTCAAACCAACTCTTCTGGCAATAACAAAGGTGTCACAGTTAAAGTCACAAAGATCACATTGTTTTCTTCGTTCTGATGACAGATGTGAACAATAACTCAAGCTCTTGATCTGTATCTGCTTGATGTTATGCATTGTGTTATGCTACTTGAATGATTGGAAAGCTGCGGAAACGAGCATGTGTACAGGTGTTTTTATAGGTGTGTGTGTGTGTGTGTGTGTGTGTGTGTGTGTGTGTGAATAACAAAAAAACAAGTGAACAAACATAAAACAATAAAATTACATAAAAGTATAAATACGAATACAATCTCCGTGGTATATTGTGAAGAATATCACCAGATTTTTCTTTTTTTCTTTTTTAATTTCTTCTGTTTGTTTTTGAGTCCTATACATCCTTTTTATATCTGGGGAATTCTATGATTACTTTCTCAAAGGAAAAAGAAATCATAGTAGAATGTGAATGTCATACCCAGACAGACAGAGATGTCTTTTAACACTTATCTAAACATAAAACCCTCAGCGCTGTATTCAAGCTCAATGAAAAGACAGACAGGATAAACACAGGTCTTGCTTCCGGGAGCCATGATTAGCTGTTAGCTGATCTATTGTATTCCTGCTCTGCTATCTTGCCCTGAACTAAGGAACTGAACTCCTGCATGAGTGTGTATGTGTGTGTTAATTGCAGAGCCAGGGGAACAGAGCAACATTGATATGTTCTCCACCCAATCTGTGGATCAGGTCTGAACTGAGTAAAGGTCAGAGGCTGAACCAACTCTTCTCCCTGTGGGGTTCCAGCATCGGCCCAACCGGCACCACAAACAATTACACGGTGGGTTCTAGAGAGCCACACATACGCAGCACTGGAGCCTCGAAGAGCTTTTGGCCTCTGTGGGCTGCTGCTGGTCACACTTTAGAACAATAAACTAGTGGCCTGAGCAATCAATACGGCCACCGCTTCCATTATCATCCCTGCTGTCTCCCAGAGCACTCGTGCATGTGTATGGAGAGACATGCATTCCTTACCACCTGTGTCTCACACTGTCACTGACTCTTTCTCTGTCGTACACACATACCCACACACACACACACACATCCTTTTATTCGTTCTTTCTTTCTCACTCTTCCTCCCACTGAGACTAGACAGACTCTGCAGCAAAGTATTTGATCATGATCCCAAACACAAACTAGTTACAACACATTAGAGTGCAGAGAGCTACAAATCATCCATCACACTGACAAATACAAGATATTCCCTAAGCAATGATGTTTTATTTGATGTTGCATTTACCAGATGTGATAAAATGTAGATGAACATCTCACGTAATACGTTGGTTGTGCAGCATTTAAGTGATTGAGTGATGATACAGTTTTTCTTGTTTGGATTCTCTGAAATTAAAGCGAGGAATGTCAGCTATGATCTAATCATATTTGCATCTATATTTGGTTATTTGAAAGGGATCAGAGGTAATAGTACAATGTCTGTTATTTCTCGGACAGCAATGCCATTACATTGTTAGCTGGTCTCTACATTTTTAATAAATAGATTTTGTAGATTTAGTTCTTTACACAACACCAAAAAGGTGTGTCAGGACCTCATGATGCTGAATATCAGATGTCTTTAATATTAATAAATGTCCTAGTATAAAGAAAAACTACTAAATAGCACAAGAATGTACTGGAGGTAAGAAGAGAACACAGTATTATCACCTTAAAAGTTTAACTATAATACACAAACTTGTTTAAACCTCAAGAAATGAAATGGTTAGATTAAGGTTTTAAAAAATGTTATAAAAAGACCTGAGTCAAAGTTTATATTTGATTGTCAGACATGATTCATTTTTAACCTGTTCCAGACAGATGGACTAATACCAGAAGAACCACTTCATTATTCATTACTCAAGATCCTCTTATATGGTACGATGACTGTACAGGACTGCCAATGGATCTGACTCACATATTTTACTGATGATGTGACTGCAGACACAAAAGAGTTTTTACAGCATCTTCTCAGAACGAACTAAATTCCTCAAGTAGACACTACCTAGCCTTGCAGCAGGACGACAAACTGAAATGGTCTTGACTGACTTAGACAATTAGCTGACATAATCCTTCCCTTATTTAAACCCTCAAACTCCCAGACCGTGGGCTTATGTACATTGTTAGAATAAAAATAAGGATTTTTAGCAGGTCACTAAGTTTAGAGCTTCCAAAAAGTTTCTACATTGCATCCTTTCACATAAGGACATTATGTCTAAATAGAACTTTTAAAGGATTATCTAAAGGGACAAATTTACAGGTTTAAGTACTATTTCTTATTAGCTTCATTCTTTGGTAATGATTTATTTATAGTAAGCATTATATACGTTGATATAAAATGATTAACTGAGCTGAGCTAATTTAAAAAAACCTTCAAGCAGAATATAGACACAAGCTAAATAAAAAGATTATATAGATAAAAGAATTTTTAAACATTGCCATTTTACTTACATTCACTTCCTGTCCACTGGACAATTGGGAATAAAAAAGATGTGAAGATTGTATGGTTTAACCGCAATAGATGGATGTATCCTTGGATTAAAGCTGATATTGTACACTTCAATATACTCCTGAAAGTCCAGAGTATTTTTTTTTAGTTTTAAATCCTAGGAAATGATTAGAAATTATTTAGGAACATCTCTATACCTGCACTCTTACAAGGGTTTCTGAATATATAAATTGCTGAAATGTTACCTGGTTAAATAAATGCTAGTGGCGTACATTTGGAAGAAGCAGAAATTAAGTCTTTTGTTTCAGTGGATTTTTTTTGATAATTTGTTTAACAAAAGACAAGTTTCCTAGATATAAAATACAGATACAGCTAAGGTAAGATAACTAGTTAACTAGCTGTAGTTCATTTTTCTAGTTATGGAAGCTTTATCCGCTATGGGTTTATCAGATGTAATGGATTTAAGGATGTTTCAACAACATTGATTGAATTATCAATTTAATTTTTTGTTTCATTTGAATCCAATCTTCTGAAGTACAAATACAAAACATAATTTCCTTTCTGGGAATTTCAACTTGTGGTAAAACAGACAAACACAAACCGACACATAGATTTATGTCCATGAGCTATTTAAGTATCTGGGTGCAATGGCAACCTTTCTAAATATGCAGCATCTAGCGTGGCAAAGCTGCTCTGTCAGATCCACTTGGATCCTCTGTGTTGGTATTGTGTTGAGAGCCAGGGGGCATTTTGCAGTGACTGAGGATGACAATTTGTGTGTGTGTTTGTGTGTGTGTCTACTCTAGGAATCTAGTGTGTACCTGCTTTGACACACCAGCACTCTGCCTGGGGGGAAGCTAACGGAACTGCCATCAAAGCCAGCTGATACAATACAGGGGCTATGCCAGACAGCACACTCATCTACAATAAAGAACAGAGGAAAGACGGAGAACAGAGAGAGGCAAGGGAATAAACCCTGCAGCAGAACACAGAACCTAGCCGAAAGCCTCTGATCACTGACTGGAGTTTGATTGTTCACTGAAATTGTTTTGCCAAGATGACATCATGTCATAATAACATAGCTTCCTTAAATAGATAAATAGTCACATCATGGATATATGTGTATGTAGAACCGTCCCTGGTGTACGTATTACCATGCATGAATTACATAATGCATCAAATCACATTTATAAGACAAAAAAAAACAAATAAAATTGAATTGTTAAGGAAAAGAAAAACAATTATCACTTTGCATTAAGTCTTGTGGGTCTGATAGCTGGGGTTCTGTCAATATGTTTTAGCTCATATATAAATTAATAAATTCCTCCCACTGAGGGAACATGTCTTACCTAAAGCATCTCAGTAATGGTGGCCTACAGGCATTTACTCTCAGCTCTTTTCCAGTTTCTCTCTCTCTCTCTCTCTCTCTCTCTCTCTCTCTCTCTCACACACACACACACACACACACACAAGGCAGCTTTCCCTCTAATGCTATTGGCACATTTCCAACAAGTAGCTCTCCAGGGAGACGCAATGCTACAGTGCTTCCATAATTAAGCCATTGGCAAACAAAGAAATAGTCGGCTAAATGCTTCCTGGAGAAGAATCATAACATATCTGCTGGGATTTACCGTAGGTGATTTTTTTTAAACATCTCAACAAACTAATTGGTTCCCCTGTCTATTGTTTGTCATGCACAGGGATATGGAGCAGTATAACTAAGGAACACTCATCCAAAAAAGAGAATCAGTGAATTTTAACATGCTCGGGTCATGTGAATTCTTCTTCTCTGGCAACACACAATGAGGCATTCCTATTTACTTGTGTATTACTGTACATAAATAATATTATGATCTCTAACCCTAACTTTAGCCCCAAGGCAGAAAGTGTTTTGAACTCTTAGTTTTATTATATAAATGCTGTGCTTTGTGAATAAAAGACTTTTCTACACGGGGACCAAAGTGTCACCGTAATATCAACGTCATGTTTTCTCATCATCATGGGGACATTTAGCGCCAACAAAGAGCTAAATACTTTGCAAAAGCCCCCTCCACGAACCCCCACAGCCCCCCACACACACTCCACCAAACACATACCCAAGCACACTGTCACATGGCAATTAAGCAAGACTGATATATCTCATCTGATCCAAACACCTGTCTATTGTCAATGACTGAGCACAGAGATGTCGATGGAATTTCAATTGGTTTGTGTATATAAAAGCAACTAATAAACAGATGAAGGGGGAATGTGTTACTTCCATATTCACTTTATTTCTGTATTCATAAACACCATTCTGCAGTTTGAGCAGTGCATTTGGGCTCAATGCAGAATGTTTTCATATACAGTCCAGCACAAAAAAATACATTTTATAGCATCGTCACCTCGATGACTGGAATTTTTCCTCTGAATGCAACCCTATAAGAAGTCAGTTCTCCTTCTGACATTCATTTGCCTCTGTGATGAATGTTAAGGCTGTGGAGGTCAAGCATTGGCACACATGAAAAATAATTTAACTTTCACCAATGTCTTCTTGTATACAGCCTGAACACTTTCTTTTAAAACCTGAACCAGAGCAACCTGTTAGTGTCCTCTTTTGTAGAATCCTGTTTTATTTTCATAGAATATCTTAGAACTGTACCAGAAGAGGGTCGGAAAGAGCAGTTTTGTGTGTGCGCGTGTGTGTGTGTGTGTGTGAGAGAGAGAGAGAGAGAGAGAGAGACAGAGAGAGAGAGAGAGAGAGAGAGAGAGAGAGAGGAATAATTTAAGTAGAGCAACAGAGAAACCTTGTTATAAAACGAGTAAAAAAGGTATACTACATTCCTTTACTGGCATCTCCATTTCCACTACAAAACACGTCTCATAGCAGGGCTGTCAGGTGTGAGACATGTAAAGTCAGACTCATAAAGGACTATTAGGAGTGAAGTATCAGGTTTGAGATGAATATAGGATTGAGAAAATAGGGAGGATTTATTAAAAGTATAATCAGGAGTGAGACATGAGGAGTGAAAATGAATGACTATTAGAGGTGAGGTATAAGGAGTGAGGCCCACAAAAGCCAGTGAGGAGTGAGTCATAATAATAATAAGATTCAAAAAGGGGTATCAATAGTGATACACGATGAGTGAGACTCATAAACTATCAGGAGTGACAGTGAGACATGTTACATACAGCTGGACCAGCTGTCAATTACAGCTCAGATCATATACATGCACACCATTTATTCTGGTTCCTCATGATGGCTCAAATGACATGGAAACATTTTTTCTTTGTTTATAGTTTATAACCTTAACCTTGCTTACAATATATATATATATATATATGGAAATATCATACACTCATACT
>JAOTRN010000048.1:15467640-15479987 GCA_028566695.1 Bagroides melapterus
CAATCTGTTTATTTAATCTGTAAAAGATCCAATCTGTTTATTTAATCTCTAATAGAAATCAGTTCAAATAAAAGCATGTTATTAAATGCTAATAACTTAACTAAACTAATATAGGCTTGTTATTTATCCATAGTTTAAACATGCAGTTAATAAACCATGGTGTTAGTTGATATTGCCCCGGGTGAGAGTAATTTAACTCTTTATTGGTCTTAACGATATGTTGATTATTTGGTTTATTTATTTTATTATTAACACAAGTGTATGTTGAATAATGGTCATTTAGGATGTATTTATTGTGAAGTTCATGGTTTGTCCATTTAAAATAATGCATTAAATAACGTCCATCAAAGGGGAAATTAACATGCGGTATTAGGTGTTAAGACTAAACATAGAGCTGGAGAGCAAGATTTTCTGATTTATTATCATACTGTCCCAAAATTGTCTAATATTCCTTTATCTGTACAGTCACTTATATTTAGAGTGTATTATGTATTAAAATAAATAATATTATGTATTATGTAATAAATAAATGTCAAGGGTCAAGTCTAGAAACTTTCAAAATGTTTTTGTAATTACATGTGGTGTGTGTGTGTGTGTGTGTGTGTGTGTGTACATATATAAACATTCAGGACAGTTAGTATCAGATTGTATCACGATAAAAGAAAAGTGAAAATAATATTATTAATTAATTAGAATTAATGACATTAATTACACTGAGAGTCACAATATGACTTAACATGATATCAGTACTCAATTATTACAGTTATTTCAATTATTACAGTTATTAAAGGTTATTCATTTATTAATTCATCATTCTGAATGTATATATATTAAAGTATTAAATTAGGTTTATTTTTGATGCCACTTGTGAACTGATATAAACTGAGTAGTTCCCTTGTTCCTGTTCTGCCTACTTCCTCATTCTCAATTCAACCCTAAACCTTAAAGGGATCTCCTGGTTACATGGTCACTTGCTTTTTAGGTTACTTTGCCCCTTCGGAGGAATCTACGGATATTGAAGGTCTATACGCAAATTATGAAAAACAAAACAGCCAGACAAAAGGGTTCAACTTTCTGACCCTGATATTACCCCATGATCCTGCTTACACCAACTCCCTTTCAATCAGACGGATCAAAGATAAATCAATAGGAGTCCGTTTTAGAGCTTGCACTTCACAGCAAAGCATATTTTCTTTGGCACTAATTAGGGGACACCAGATTTTTCCATGTGAATGAGCTTATTTAAATCCATATAAGCTTTATAATGTTTGATTGCTGTCGCTCTGCTTCTCAGCTGAGAACGGCTTGAGGGCTATTGTTAGGAGTGCAGGAGTATTAGAATCGAGTTAATATCTGTTTTTCAAATCTAAATGTCCATACTTTATTCATGTATTAGTGTAGTTTTGCTACTTGTATATATACGTACACTGTTACAATTAGTGGATTTAATCTTACCTAAAATCAGGTATTACAAATCAAACTAATCTGCAGCAAGATTATGTCCATCAAGCCTAATCCTGCTAACAGAGGATCTGAGAACAATGTATAAAGCTCCGAGAAGAAAACCTACGAGACAAATCATTTCAGAATAAAACGCTATGTCGGGACTGGGTTAAGAATCAGGAGCCAGACAGAAGTAAAAGCAGAAAAGAGGCTTAGTCATAGTACATTTGATTTTACGGAAGAAAGAAAGAAAGAAAGAAAGAAAGAAAGAAAGAAAGAAAGAAAGAACGATTATTTAAATAAAATGACATTAGGTTTTCAAAATATGAGTACAGGTGTATAAAACAGACACACACACACACACACACAGCGTCTTTGCCCTGCTCTCTTTCTGTCGCATGCTTGGTTGACGAATCGTCTCAGGACTGAGTGAGTGGTTGCAGGGTCAGAGTTTATCGCTGTGCAGAAAGAGAAGTCGGACGCAGATATTGATGAAGGCCATTTTGATCTTGTCTGGCTCGATATTTGACAATTTAACAAAACTTCTTCTGCCACATGTTAAATGAGTATGTTGTATAACCTCCAGCCTGCAATGCCATGGATCACTCACTGCACTGATTGTATGTGTGTGCCTTTGTCTCAGTGGAATTCATCTAAGAGCACCACAAATTGACCATGAAACCCTGACGATGAGGTTTCTCTTTATGATTTATGCACTAATACATATCATATAAATCCCCAAACTGTCATTTTTGAGATTGGGGTTAAAATCCAATTGGTCTGTCGACTTACAATGCCCATAATCCGTATAAATGGGAGCTGTAGTGGAAATAAAGTGTAACAGAATATGGGTGCAGTATGTATATTTCACCTTTAGTATTTTAGTTCTTTTCACTCCAGCAGCATTCACCTATCTCTGGCTGGAGCTGGGAGGGTGGAGTGTATAAATCGGCTGATTCTAAAGCATAACAGTCAGTTCACAGTCAAGCATGTGTACGATTCTGACACCCGAATAAGTAAAGCTGCAATGTCATGAGCGTAGTGTGTAATTTCAGCAAAAGAATTAACTGTTGCATTGTTAAGGAAAAGAAAACAAGCATTATATTGCACTCTGTGCTCAGAAAAAAAAGAACTTCCTTAAGAAAGCCATTAAAAGAGTTTAATGTATTACTTGTTTGTGGAAAATCTTGAAGCACTTCATACTTACATCTTTTTCCAGTTCACTATAGATTTCAATTGTACAAATTGCATTGCTGGTGCTGAATGAAATGTACAATGTCTCATGTATAAATCTAACAGACTACTATTCAGTAATGAATTACACAGAAATTGCTCAGGTAATGAAAGTTACAACAGGTCTTTCACACGTTGCTGAAAGCCACATCAATCCTTATTGACAGAAAAACACGGCACGGCTCCATAAAGCGGCTCTGTTGCGTCCGCCGTAGTGTCTAAGGGCAGTAATTACAAAGCTCATTTCAGAGGCAGCACACAGCCTGGCCATTAGCCCTGTGCGAAAAGCCATGAATGCAGCATATCTGTAGCTGAACACAGCACAGTAGTCAGGCCAAACATGCTTTGTGTTGCCGTATAGAGCGAGGGGGGGACTTACTCACCCTGCTGTCTAAAAGCTGCAGGCCGCAGGGGTCACGGCCATTCTGCCTGTGTCCACATCAGAGAAGAAACCCACAGATCTCTCGCTCCCTCCCTTTCTCCCTCTCTCTTTCTCTTTCTCTCTCTTTTTCTGTTTCCTTCCCTTTCTCTCTCTCTGGTCAGGAGGAACATGCACACACAGTAGGCTGGACCTCTCTCAGATGTATCAATAGGCTGATATGTACCAAGGTCAGAAACAAATCTTTTGAATTCTACAGCAATCAGAATAATATCCAGAGGTGGAGAAAAAAATGCAGAATGTTTACAAAACCAAAACACCAGCTTTTGCCCAGATCTTTAATGGAAAAGAAGCATTAATGCAGCTACACCTGCTCCGGTACTTTTGTGCTCCTGCGCAAAGGAGCATCTGGACAGACGAATTGAACTCGGATTCAATTAACTCGTCCTGTAAGAAGGAGCAAAGTGAGCGAGTTTGCTATACAAGCCTGAGGAGCCAAGATATACTTGGGGTTAGCCTTGATTCAACCCACACACGAAAGCCAAGTGCAGTGTAAACAAACACTGTAGCAACTGTCTGCTAAATGCTCTCGGTAAAACCAAGACAGCTTTTTAAGCACAATTTGTATTTGTGCTTTAAAAATATATACAGATAACAGCAGACAGGAAGAATTAAGCATCAGCTGAACAGAGTGTTGGAGCTGACATTGGGGACAGGCCCATATTGTGTTATTGCGGATAGATCTAACAAGTCAGAGACCTGAACCATAAATCATCTGAGTGAAGGACATTCTGCTGCCAGCCAGGGAGAGGAAACAGAAAGAGTGTGTGTGAGAGCGAGAGAGGAGAAGGGAATGAGAGAAATCATAAAGAGATAAAAACAGGAAGCCTTAATGAGGGTTGTGCAGAGTAATAAGTGGCTGCTCAGTAGTTGCAGTCTCTGCATGTGCAGATAAGCTGTCAGGCTTGTTTTTAGTTCTGTATAAACACTCAGAAGGCAAATGGTTTAATAGCGAATGGTTTGGGTGCTGCTGAGGATTGATGTCTGCATAGGGGAGAAAAGACTTGCAGGGGGTTTGGCGAGGAGAGGGCTTTTTATCTGTGCAAAGCTGAACGACACCATGTCACATCCTGTCTGGAACCTTTCATGTTTCACTTGGCTGCACACTTCACAATCTTTCCCTATCCCTCAGCTTCCACCGAATATATTAGCATTGTTGTCCTGGTAGTTGTCATGTTTTGGAGACATAGAAGTAAAATGCAGAATAATAGCAATAACTAAGATAAAACCTCATACCCCTTAGGGACAAGTCAGAGCTGGAAGGAAACTGTTGGGCTTCTGGCAAGTATACAGAAAATACAATATACTTAGGCTCACCTTGCTATCAAAAAATATTTTGAAATAAAAAAAAAATCTTGGATTATCTCCAGATCCAAGATGTACTTCATATTCCAACATTCCTCTTTTCCAGGACTGACAAACATGCTACATGACAAAAGGCATTTATTTGCTCTTTTAATTAACTAGAAGCCAAGTAAATAATTTGAGGCACTGTCTTTTTTAGTGTACAATATACAAATATAAATAAGTGCTTCTTATAATGATACTTTATTATTTGCTTTAAAGTTTTTTTTTAATTCAACTCTTCCAAATATCAGTTTTAATGATCCTTGATGCCATATTATGTCATAATTGTGATGTTGTGAAATAATTACAATGAAATAGATTTATACTTATCAGTTAACAGAAAAATAATGTTTGCATTATTATTATTATTATTATTATTATTATTATTATTATTATTATTAAGTTATTTACACTGATTTATACAAATCATTGTTAGCGTTCTGTGTGAAAAATATGTCCTTCTCTCTGACACATGTTCTTCAATGGCAATTTGTGCGGATAAAACTGCCCCTCAAACATGCTGAGGTGCGCACACACACACACACACACACACACACACGCACACGCACACGCACACACACACGCGCACGCGCGCACACACACACACGCACACACAAACACAAACCCAGTCACATACATATATCCAGAGATCTTTTAAAAATCTTTACCAATTATTCATTTCTATCTGCTAACACGTTGAACATATTCTTCATTAATAAAGAGTTGAACATGTCATTGACTATATGGTGAATATTTACATGAACTTTATCTTAGGTATGTTGACTGAGAAGACTTCAGCTGCATTGGATGTTCTGGCTGGTTCTGGCCTGCCCTCTAGTGTTCCACTGATACGCTAAAGCAATACAATGCAAGCTCAAAAAAAAAAAAAAAAAACCCACTAAAGCACAAACAAATAAAACAACCATCCATAAACACGAATATCTGTATAATTTATCAATCATCTTCTGCTTAAATTGATGGTCATAATGAAAAGGAATAATGGAGAACACACTGCTTTAGTGTTCTTACAACAGATAAATAAATGTAAAGATGAATTTGTACAAATGTTCCTCATATTTAATGCAAGTGTTTTCAATCACGCAATGAATACTGAGCAACCCTGACATACTGCACCCTTCAGCAGCGCAGGAATAAAAGAACTCATAGAAAGCTACACTAAAGTAATGAAACTGTCTGCAATATGTAAGAGAAAATAAATGAAAAGTAGCCCAAATAACTGAAAAGAAAAAATGGACATCACTTATGCAACGCTGTCTGAAATAAAAAAAAAAAAAAAAGGTTTAAGAAATGTAATAGGATTTGGACTTAGGTAAGGTAAGTGGACTTTCATTTATCAACAGATTTAGCCTTGTCTACAGAAATGTATAGAATTAGCTATTTTTTTTCTGATGGAGATGTGGGAGAAAGAGATAGAGAGAGATGGTGAAAGAAAGAGATGGAGAAAGTGAGAAGCAGTGAATGCCCAGTGAGAGGTCAGCCCAGTATTGAATTTTTCGAATATTTCTCTAAATACCTCCTGGCGCTGTAAATATTTTTGACTACAGCCTAGTACTTTAGGGATGGCCAACTCTCCCAGCACAGCGCTGCTGTTCCGCTAGCCTGTCCAGAAAGACGAGAAAGAGGGAGCAGAAAAAAAAGAAACAGTGCTTTGGGTTATTCATCGATTGACTATTCAAATCCCAACATATGCTGCTCCACTTCCACTCCTGAGTGCTCAGAGAAATGAACCATTTCCTCTCTCTCTCTTCCATCTGCTTTCTGCTGCTACACACAGGCACACACACACACACACACACACACACATGTAAATGGACCTTAAGCACACATGGGGTATGAGTGGGCTGCTTGTTTAAACCCTTAATGTGTCTAAACCAAAGGGTGTAATTAATTACAGATTAATATATTCCATTGTTTTGTTGTGTGAAATTTTTCTACTTGTACAAACGATTGCATTTCCTCTATATAGCATTTGCATCACCCGGCTTTAGGAAATTCTAATACGAATATTTTACTTGATTGATTGAAATTAATAATTTATTCATTAACTGGCCAATTCATTTTTTTTTTTTCTAATTTGTCGACATAATTAAGACTTACATGATGAATATTCACCCTGTATAATGTGTGTTCATATTATAAATACAGTGTGGGATTTTATGAGATAGTAATCAAATCATGAAAGTCACAGATAGTTCGCAGCAATAGTTTCTATATTCACAAGTGATTTTGTATGAAGGACAGGCAAAAAGAAAGAAAGGGGAAAAATAATAATAAAAAAAAAATCTTTTCATGGTTTTTGCACAGTATGCTGCTGTCACAAATCTTCAACTTGTTTTACTTTCACGTCTTGTTTTCTCTCTCTCTCTCTCTCTCTCTCTCGCTCTCTATCTGAATATTTCTCAGCCTTTTCACCTGTGCCTCCACTGACACTCTTCTCTTTCTCATCCTATTGTTTGATTACCTGGAACAGCAATCTGTCTCTTCTCTGAGCTGTCTCCTCTTCATGTCCTCAATGTCCAAACCAGCTCCTATAATCTCACTATGAGTGCTCCTCTACTCAGGTCTCTTGCCCGCTCACCCTCCCGCTCACCAGACAGGATGTCAGACCACCCATCAACCAGGATAGATAGTGAATTTGGGGAGAAAGAAAACTCAGAGTAGCACAGTCAAGGTTCCTGCCACATGTGGAGCCAATGGTTAGTTTAGCCTTCCCTTATAATTCATGGCCAGTCTTAAAAACATGACTAGTTCTCCACTAAGATGTTGAGTCAACTTACTAAATTGTATCTGAATCAGACAGGCATGAAATGGTATGATAGTTTGCGTCATACCGGTTCCTCAGAAACTCACATGTAAAGTGTCCTGCAGTTTGTCCGTGTTCATTGTAGTGTGTCTGAAAGACAGTGACAGCTTTCCCATGGCCTGTGATTCACCATTGGTTGTTCATTGTTTCATGACATCGCTGCGAAAGAACTTTTAAACTAATTATATGTGCAAGATAAACGTTACTTTCAAGTTAGTTTCAATTGTAATTTAGACGGAATTTATTCCAGCCTGTGTTTCCTGAAAGCAATACCAGAACAAATGTTTTTGTTGTTGTTTTTGTTGTTGTTGTTGTTTTCCTTTCAATTGGTTTTGTTTTGTTTTGGCAAACGAATATTTCCTTCCAGAAAAATGGTCCACTTGTACATACAGAATGTAAACGATTTCAAATGATCCTTCATGGGCAAGTAGTCAAATATTACAAGTGTCTACAACCTTGTAAGATTTTATAGGAAGAGACTCTGTTATTACTGTGCTGTTATTCTTTCCAGGGCAGGTGTCACAAAATACTAATTTTAATCGTGCCAATCATTTCTGAATCCAGTATTTTGTAGATAAAATGTGTGTGTTTACAAACAGCTTTGTGTAAAATATATTAATAAATCAATGCCCTGTATTTTTGAGTTACTCATGACTTACCTCATGTGTTATTCTTTTTTTATCGTACTTTCATGAAGGTGCTGAGGGTTGTGAACTCATGAATATGATCTAGTTTCTCCTGCTAGAGCTTCAGAAGCAGAAAGCAGATTGCTTGGACTGTTGATGAATGACTTTTGTCAGAAACGATCTGTTCCTCTGAATCACTATTATTACTATTACTCCTATTACTATTTGTGCTAAAGCTATACTAGAAAGCTTACATTACTATGAAGGTCACACACACACACACACGCACGCACGCACACGTCTTCTGTGTAGCAGGTGCACTATAGAAATGGAGAACCTGACTTTGATTTTCTTCTAAATGGACCGAGACTGCACACAAGTTCCCCTGATATTTGAACAGGAGATCACACTTTCTGTGTGGAAACGCTCTGTCTCGATGTTTCTTGATTAAAATGGCAGAAACAGGAAATCAAATCATTCGAGACTTTTTAGGATTAGAGATATTGCCAGTGTACACCATAGACGGAAGCAATTAAGCTACATGCTAGCTGATAGATTGGAGGTTTTCAGTAGAATATGGCAATGAATACTAAATACTTTTGGGAAATGAATGAATTGATGATCCGCTCACTGTGCTTTCCTTTACGGTGGTCTATTCTTAACTAATATATACAAATGTAATTGCAAGCGTTGCATACAATCGGACCTGCAATTTCTAAAACCTTTAAACATGTTTTGGGAATAAGTTGAAAAAATGGACATTCCACCCTCCCTTTTCTATCTGTCCTTTTTTTCCCCTCTTTGTCTCATTCTGATTGCGTCTGTCTCCTGAGTGTTATTTTCCCCCTAATTTTATTTGGCCTCATAATTTCAAGGTCGCAAATTTTCTTTGTTCCCATATTGTGATAAAAGCAGATGGATGATAACATAAATGTCATCACACTCGTTTAAGTGTTGGAAAACGGATACAAAAGACTGGACTTTATTTTACAGGCGTAACGTCTATCTGCTTTCTAATAAATGTTCTGATCTTAATTATAATGAAGTATTTTATATCAGATATTAGTCTGTATTTTATGAGACATAAATATGTTAATGATAGCAGTGATGATAATACTGATGATGCTTGGAATTATTATCATTATGATAACGAGTGTAATGATTATGACTTAATACATACTCATATATTCATGAGAGTAAATTGTGTGTAATCAGGGTTTGTAATAAATGTTAAATTTGAACAAATTAGTCAGTTCTTATGCGTTTGACTAAGACATTTCTACAGTTTTTATTGTGTTCTTTATGTACTGTATACAGTTCATACATCTCATACAGCTCAGTGCTGCAAGTGAAAATGCAAAAAAATCAGCTTTCACAAAACTTTTTTTTTTTTTCAAATTATATCGTCAGCAAACACTTGAGTTAAAAGACAGCATGTCAGAAATATTTACTGTAGTTAAGAATTTCTTTGTACGTTCTCCATTTACTTTAAATGGATGGCATAGATTTGTAAATTTGTGTACATTAAACATGTTAGATCAAATCCGCTGGAGTGTCGACAGAGACTGTGCTTATGTACATCAGCCTCACACAAATATTGAATGTTCAAGGGATTGATCATTTATTTTCTTTGTTTTCTTTTTTCTGTTTTAAATGAAAATCCTGATTTTTTTTTGTGTGACCTCATAGTTTTCCACCCCACTGTACTGTATATCAGAGAAATTAGAAATGTATCATACATTTCTGAACAAATGCATCCATCCTTTTGTGTATCTAGGCTAATATCAATGCTCATTCTACACATTCACAAAACAATTTTATTCTGACGTACGAATACATAAAGTTGTCATTTCTATGTCCATTTATAACTAGGCAGCTTTCTATTAAAACAACATCAAGCGCACAAGACTGAGTCTGCGCTATTTAAAAATAGACCTTTGGAAAGAATAGCATAAGTTTTTTTTTTTTTTTCTTCAATGCCTTTTGAGACTTAATGACTCTCTTGTGACTCCATGGAGAATTACTCTCAGTAATTGATTATTAAAAGCAGAAACTGCAAAGCACATCCATTATTTGATGAGTGAATGTGCTACTCTTACAAATAACAAAGCAGGGTACATGCCATCAAAAGCCCTCTGAAATAGGGGGAAAAAAAACACCTGGGGTTATCCTACAGATGAGAGAACCCAGGCTAAAACATCACAATTAACTTAAATGTACTCTATCAGTGTGAGAAGATACAGCATTAACACCGATAAGAAGTTTGAAGGGAGAAAAAAGTTAGAATTGTATAAAATCTATTTTTTTTTTACAAGTTTACAGTTTAACCTGCTGATACTAGATGTACTGAATGAGGAATATCATGTTGTTTATTTGTAACAGATTGTTACAGCTACCATAGGATATCTTATTTACACAGCAGCCTATTTAAACAGTTTACGGTAGCATATTTTCTTTAGCTCTTGTAATTCTGTCCCATTTCTATCTATTTTCAGAAGTGATCTTAATTGTAGATATTCAGCAGTTAAGTGATTTACTCCCTTTAACTAGGAGCACAGTCACTTATATTTCAAGCAGTATGGTCGAACTGCTGCTTCTGCATGACACACATCTGTTGTTCTTTGAAGCGTGTTATATGTCATTTAAGCGTTTTCAGTTTCACTCATAATTAATGATCAGAACTCGGCTCTTCCTTTATATGCAGCTTCAATGAGTTCTGCTGTCATTTATGAATTATTTGATGTATTGTTGTGACATTTTTGTTGTTGTCGCATGATTTCCGTGCATGCCAATTCCTTAGACGAATATAACACAAAGACAGTGTATGTTACTTGTACATGAATGTTAGCTTTACTGTACATTAGACAACTGTATAAATATGACACACCAGTCATTGAGGATTGAAAGGTTGTCTTTGTTAATTTGATTTAAAGTGTATAAATCTGACAGCTGCTTTTCCAGCACTGTTTGGGTTTGTCTTTGCCTATCAATACTGTCAGGAATATCTAACATATCCTTCTAACTTTATTTCTTATTATCCTAGGTATTTCTCTCTCTCTCTCTCTCTCTCTCTCTCTCTCTCTCTATGTGTGTGTGTGTGTGCACATTAATATGATTCTTACCCAAACTGATGGTAGTTCATCCTCTACCTTGGGGGCTTAGATGACATTAGCTGTGGCATTAACAGTAGGAAGAAAAAGTCATATAAGCCTATGTTCAGGCTCCAGGCTTGTCCAGTTAAGGGGTCATTTACCAGCCTAAGTCAAGTTTTATTGTCATCCAGTCCTTTTGTCCATACACAGAAAGACAAGAATATCATACCCAGGATCACAGTGCAACCCATACAACACTATGGCGTAAAGTGCAAACAGCACAACATGTAACAGTCAAGAGCAAGAGTGAATATGATTCCTCAATCCAGGACTCAGCTGTTCCTGGCCTCCCCTTGGCCAGGATATACAAATCTTCTGACTTCTCCTGACCACTAGTGAGAGTACTGCAGCCAGAAAGGCCTCAGAGCAGCATAGCTCACTTTGGGCTGTAACTAACATGGTGAATTCATTAAGGAGCATCTATTCCAGAGCTGCAGCTTTTTCTTTCTGACAGCTGCTGTCTGTGGAAGGCCCTGGAGCTAGACATGGATCAATGGTAGAAACACATCCAAGAGAGCATTTAACAGAAGCAAACCATGTAGGAAAGAAGGGTGGTGTATTTAAGATACCAGTCTATACATGTCTGTGTGTGTGTGTGTGTGTGTGTGTGTGTGTGTGTGTGAGTGAGAGAGAGAGAGAGAGAAAGAGAGGCCAGGGAAGGTGAGATATTCATATTCTCAGTAGGTAATAGGTACAGGTGTTGGAGCTTATGAACTTGGTCTGAACTTCCCCATGTCTGAGTGTATATTTCTCAGTCGTGATAAGGTTCGAGGTCTACCTGCATACCTGCTTCAAAATGACCATCTGTTTCCTACAATAAAAAAAGTTACAGTTATCAACATCAGTTAAATAAGCTTCTTTTTAGAAAGTTTGTCATACAAAGGGTGAGATACATTTTTTCTTACATTTTTATTATATAATTTTGAAGTTCTGAAATCTACAGGTACTCCAATAAAAGGAAAAATTTAAAACATCCATTCCAATTCCGCTGAAATATTGTGCATACCTCTACATTTTAAATCTAGTTTTCAATGGAAAATTAGTGATTAATTATAAAATTTATATATAAATTCAGCCGAAGTGATCCACTGAGTTTTTGAAGATTACCACACATTCATAAAGATTATTATTGTTGACAGTTATAGTGTCAGACAACAATGTCTATAGATATGGCCACAATGTCTATAAATCATTTGGCAATGTCTATGTATTAGTCTCACTCAAACTGCATCCTTAAAAATATATACTTTATAATACATGATATATAAACATTTATATTATAT
>JAOTRN010000048.1:15509000-15521394 GCA_028566695.1 Bagroides melapterus
GTGTGTGTGTGTGTGTGTGTGTATAATGGGTGTCTGGCTCTCCGCGTGTAGAGATAAGCTTTGAAGCAGAGCATACTTGGGGAGAGCAGTACACCGAGAGACTGTCTCCCTCTGGCTATCGCTCAGTTAAACAAGGAAATAAGATTAGCAGTAACCTGATTACACCCATGACAGCTTTATGCAGCAACTGTCAGCATCTCGTCGTACAATGCAATTAAGAAACCGCATTGATGAAAATTTTGTTCTTCCTTTCCAGTTCCTAATTAGTTCCTGAGGAGGTATTGCTGGTTTACAAACCTTTATACATGTACTTATGGAGAGTGAATCTTGCCTAAAGGTCAATTCTTCCATTCCCAAGAGAAGAGTGGAATAAAAACCATCGCATGTCTTTTCAAACCACACGTTAGGAACCTCACTGTTCATTGTCTGCTCATATTGGGAGAAGGGAAATTTAGAACTAAAATACTCTCAGTAGAAATCATTGATGTATTTTTGAATGGAGCTAAGCACATTTCTATTGTACTTTAGATTTAAATCCTGGGAAAGCATCTGTATTATGGATGAGTCTTGTTTCATTCAAACTGACAGAATATTCTATTCTTCTAGAAGATGAATCGTGTATTTCTTTATTTTCCAGGATTCTTAAACCTGACCCTGGGGGAAGTGGTAGCTCATTGACTAAGCTGTTGAATTACTGCTTGGAAAGCTGTGAGTTCAAATCCCAGAATACCAAGATGCCACAACTGGGCCCCAGAGCAAGGCCCCTAACCCTCAACTGCTCTGTTGCATGAGAAAATGTAAGTTGCTCTGAATATGTGCACCAGCCAAAATCAATCCATTTTTTTTTTAAGTTCAGAGCAGTTTTAGAATCGACACAGTTTTGCCAGTGAAGCAGAAAGTGTGTGAGTTTAACTGTGTACAATCTGAATATGCTTAATCGCTTAAAAACTGTTAGAAGAGGCATTTAACCCTGCACACTGCAGAACAACGTGTCCTGAACTGGTGAACTCCAACGAACACCACAGTATGTGTTTTTCAGGTTGGCATTACTGCTGAGATCCTGTAGAGATGCTTTATAGTCTTAAACTCAAGGACAGGACAGTATAGCCTAGTTCACTAGAGTCTGGCCTTCTGTTATCATGATCTCTCGACCCACAGCTGCATCTTTATCTGAGAATCAGACAACTGGCCTTGGCCTGACCAGTACTTATCCAGTGCTTCCTCAGTCTCTTACCATCTATCCATCTCTTGTTCACAATACGAATGGCAAGGTCCCAAACAACTCTGAAACGTCTGAACAGCTGCGGCATGTCTCATGCATGCAACTTGAAATTACATTTTAACACAACTGTCTACAACGGTTAATTTATTTCTTACTGAAATGTCCATTACACATGATGAATATTTTGGAATCATGCACGTGCTTTCTTCTGAACGTTCTCCACGTGATTTGGACCCTTTCCAGTTTATTATTCTATTATTAATCTCAAAGGATATTATTCACTGACTATTTACCAAGTATTATAAAACTAAGTAGAAAAGACATTCTTCAGAAAAGAAAGTCGCCATAAAGTAGGGTACAAGAACATGGAGCCAGAGATTTCTAAGAATTTCAGGGTTGATTTTTCTTACCTGCACTTGATCCAACCTCACGGAAATCTCTCACAAACCTACTTTCTTTCAGTCTGTCTCACCACAGGACAAGTGCATGAATTTAACCTGTTCCACTGCACCTTGTCTCATTAGATTATGCTCTAATCTGCACTGATGACTCCTCATAATGAGGGACCGTGAAATTATCTGGTTTTCCAAGAGAAACACAACGTTTTTGGCTAAGCGCTTACACGTGGACGCATAACTCATATTCAATGAACTGTAAAAATGTAGCCCAAAGAACCTTATGATACCAAAAAACACATCTGACAAATCAGTACAATTTCAATTTATAAAAATTTATATTGATTAAAGGAGCAGGAGGAACTGAATCAAATGTTTTTCTTCCCAAACATCCTGTATGATCAGGCTCGCCAGTATGGGAAACTCTGGGGAGGGAATAAATGTCTACAGTTTCCACCACAAGACCAGCCTTAGAAATACGCCACAACACAGGAAAACCAGAGTCTAAACCATGTCTAACATTAGAGAAAAGCTGATGAAACCAGCACATGTAAGCAATCAAACAAATGTTAGATAGTGTTCTGGATTGCTAAACTTTTGACTAAAGAAAAAAAACAGTAGTTAGCTGATTGTTTGAGCTTAAAAGAAAAGTGTTTGTGTTCCTACCCGCTTCTGCAGGCAAAGCGGAGTGATGGCAGGCAGCGTGACTCGTCTGGCTTGGAAATTCATACTGCTCTCTTCAACAGGCTGCTGGGCAGAAAACGTCCATCCGATTTCTTTATCTCTTTTTGAAAAATGTAAATGTAGTTGCTCAGCTAAATATTTCTGAGGATCTAGATAGCTGAAATTGCCTGCACAGATGTCTGGAGTTGTACCAGGGACAGTGTCTGTATGAGACTGAAAGTCAGACTCCTCCTGTGGCCTTGGAAACATGCCGTGTTTTTTTCCTGTAAGAAAAGCTTTCCCTTCTAATAAAAACTCCTGATAAAGCACTGAGGAGCTAAGGTCAGGGAAAAGACCTACAGTAACTTTATCTGCTGACATGTAAACCTTCCCTCAAAAAGGCACCCAAGGATGGTGTGACTTCCATACTTCACTTTCCTCTCTAAAGACCTGAACAAGGCAGAAATACACTTTTTTTTTTTTTGTTCCAGAGCGCTAAGTGCTCTTGGTCATATTACAAAGCTAATAGTATATTTAGACCACATCCCCTGCGACAAAGACATTTAAATAGCATTGGAATTCCCATTAGAAGGTGACATTGTATTCAAATCAATCTGAGAACATGTAAGTCTGCGCTTACATTTGCATAATACAGATCATCATCATCAAAAAATAAATAAATTCTTAATATAACAAAGACTTATTAGTTATTTTTTCAGTGAAAGTTGAAACTACAAGGAGAGGTGTTTAAATAAATTGATCAAGCAAGGCAAAGGCAACATCTGTCCCCAGAGCACAGAGGACATCAGCTAAGCCTCACAGGGGACAATGGATACTTGAGCTGCTAAAAGAGAGATGGGGAGTAGAGAGGGAGCAGTAAGGATGAGTGGGTGTGAGAGAGAAAATTAGACAGAGGAAAAGTGTATGTGAGGGAGACGTGACAATCTGCAGTTTTGAAATGGCAAAGCGTGGCTTCTAAATTTATACAAAAAAATTAGGAGAGCTATACTGAATCAAATTAAACAGCTAAATATTAATGCACCAACATCCTGTTCACATGACTGTTCTTTAAGAAATGTACTGTTAATAATCGGCTGTGGGATAGAAGGCGCAGCCTGAAATGATTATTTTTTTGATAAAAATAATTTCTGTGTATTCACCATTTCTATATATGAAAGCTTCATAAAATATATTATCAGTGAAAGGAAAGTTGGGCTAAACTGAAACTCTGGCTTAGCAAATGTAACATTTATAATTTAGCAAATGTCCAAAGATGTAACATCAGAAACACACACAAATGCGCACGCACACACACACACACACAATCACACACACACGCACACGTAATCCAGCACATTCTGCTTTTTTATGCTAGAAGTGTCTTAGACTGACCAGAAATGTTCAAATTGAACATTTCTATATTCTTCTTTTCCTCAGAGGATCTGTGAGAGTGTCACACAGGGAAGATGTTGGCACCACTGACCTGGTTTAGGAATCTGCTGACATCTTTTTTTTGCAGTATGATTTTCTTGAACGTACGTTACATATCTAACAGACACGATCACCCTTTGACTTTCTGTCTCTCTGCCTGGCTTTCTTTTTTGTGTGTCGGTCTGAATGTACTGTATGTCTGTGAATCTAACATTAAGTATAACACTGTGAGGACAATTTGCTCTGCACCAATAACTTCACAGTTCACATGAAGTACCAGGGATAGCAGCGCAGACAGGCAGACGCTAATACTTATCACAGCTAGCAAGAAATACACTGAAATCAATAGAACTCTTTGATAAGAATGTCTCTTCCATTCCCAAAACATAGGCAGCCTCAGAGACAC
The DNA here is from genome assembly GCA_028566695.1 of Bagroides melapterus. Taxonomy (NCBI): domain Eukaryota; kingdom Metazoa; phylum Chordata; class Actinopteri; order Siluriformes; family Bagridae; genus Bagroides; species Bagroides melapterus. Next base: position 15,513,118 of record JAOTRN010000048.1, read on the forward strand.
TGGCCTTGACCGGTCACAAAAGAGAAAAAAAAAAAACTAACCAGCACATTAGCCAAGGAAGACGGCAGGCAAGATCTAACTAGCACACTACAGTTTACATAGGCTTTATAAAATACACACATACATATCCAGTGCATACAGTACATACATACACAGCACATACACCTATCTTAACTCCTCATGAGATATTTGTTCCTGTATTTCTATAGTCTATACTAAAAGAAGATAAAATATCCTGAGCCAGGCAGCAATGCTGGGGCAGCCATGGCTCTATTTATAATTTCCAAGTCGTTATAGATTGTTGTTTAATAGTATGCTTCTTATGTTACTAAATATGTTCAAAGCAAAATATTTTTGCTTAAAATATTTTCCATCAACCGTGGCCAGACTAAGGCAACTTTGCTTTTTTTTTTAGCTCCTCTAATGTGCTAAAGTACACATTTGATCAGTGTCTATAACAGAGGAATGAATTTGCGTTGAGATCACATACCGATACTGACCGCGATGTTTGAGTGACTCTGGCATTCACAGACACTCCTGTTGAAAACACACAGTTGATAGAAAAAGTCCACACAATATTCAAAACAAAATAGATCTTACAATAACCTGCTTTTTTTTTTGTTTGTTTTTTGCATGTGTGCACAGCTCTTAACTAATAGACATTTTGAAAGTCTGTGGAGTAAGAGTCTACCAAATTAGATTTTTGATTGAAGCTCTTTGTAACAAGAATGCTCCAAATCTATCAAATTGCAAGGTCAATTTCTGGTGCAGTCTTTCCACTACTATTCAATAGGATTTAGTTCTGGACTCTGATTAGGCAATTCCAAAACCTTGATCAAAAGCTATTCATTTGTTAACCTAGAGTTATGCTTTAGGTTGTTATCATGCTGGAAGCTAAAATTATACTTCTTCTTCAGACAGCTATTTAGAACTATTCGTGATTCCCTACAAGTCCCAGTAAGAAGTGTTGTAGCCCCAAAGCATGATGCCACCACCACCACCATGCTTTAGAGTGGATATAGTGTTCTTTGGGTGATAGATGTCTTGAAATTGTAGATTTAAATAAATAAGAATCCTTGGTCTCATTAGACCCAACACATTTTGCCAAATAGTCTGAGTGATGTTTGGCCAAAATTTGTGAAAAACGGCTTCTGTCGAGTCAACCTACCCCATGTAAAGATTATAAGAGATTGTTGTCACATACCCCTGCATGTTTTTCCTTGTATAAATTCTGGTGTCCTGTTCTTGGTAATGTCATGTACATGCTTTGTAAACTCTTTGTGGACTACGGCTTCAGTTTAAAGAGCTTATCTTTACTTAGGGGTTAATCAGAATGACTTTATTAATGACTTTACTAGCAGAGAAAGAGCCTAAGTCTGTTAGTTAAAGGTAGAAACTAGATGTATTTGGCCTTTCATTAACATATAATGAGCTATGCTCCCAAACTTCTCAATTGAGGGTAGCATGGCTCCTATGTTAGAGATCCTACAAGAGAGCTTGGTATCAAGCTCTGTTTGTCTGAAATTAGAAATCTTTGTTCTTTTGGAGACCATTCCTGTGGCTGAATTATGGTTGTTACTTGTCATCTAAAGACTGGAGTGCTGCAACTCGCTCCTGGCAGAGCCAGAATGCATCTACAAGACTTGTTTTCAGTCCTCCCAAGTTGTCCCGCATCACCCCAATGCTGCATTCCTTCCACTAGCTTCCTACAGTGGCCCACATCAGATTTAACACACCGATGTTCACCTACAAAGCCATAAACAGACCAGCACCTTCCTACATGAAGGCACTTATCACACCCTTCTCTGCACCACAATCCCTTTGAGAATCTACCATTGGCTCAACCATCCATCAAGGTGCAAAAAGCAATGAGTCAATACTTTCTCTGTCCTGTCACCCAGGTGGTGGAATGAACTTCCTCAGGCTGTCCAAACATCTGAGTCTAACCTCCATCTAACACGGTTTTAGCTTGATGGTATTGGCCTGCTGAACAAACATATAAATATGTCTTTTAAAGAGACTAAAAAAAGCACTTCTGTGAGTTCCACTAGATAAGGGCATCTGCAAAATAGCATTAATGTAAATGTGGTTAGACATCTTTATAGCAACATGGGTGCAGGAGTGGATGAGTTTCACCTAGAGATGTTGAAGGCTGGACGAGTTTGAAACCTCTTCAATGTTGCATGGAAAGCTAGGGCGGTGATGTTAGACCAGCAAACTGGGACAGTAGTCCCTATTTTTAAAAAGAGCCCCATTATAGTTTACTATATACAATAAAAGTATACTTAGACTAATACAGTCAAGAGGATGGGCCAGCTTTTTGCTCTTACTCATTTTAGTAAGGGGTCATGCAAGAATTCCAACCCAGCCTACATGTGTTTTGTGGATTTGACTACATTTGTTGTGGGAGGTACTGCAAGAATACAGAGGGACACTACTATGGACACTACTCCTTATGAGCCCAGTGAGAGATGTGTGTGCATTCTCAGCATTAAGGTTGGTGACATACTCCATAATTTTGTCTCCTTTTTAAGGTTTTAGGCTAGATATGATGTTTCTCTCTTGGCAACATCCAAAGTGACCCTGCACCATGCACCGGGGTTTCTTCCGAGTTTGTCTGCTGAGTGTGAAGGTGATGGTGATAAGGATCTTTGTTTAACGGTCAATATATATACCCATCATCACCTCTGGTCACAAGAAGAAGAACACAGTCATAAATACAGGTGGCAGAAATAAGATGCCTCTGCTCTCTGACCTTGCTATCTCTTGCTGGATGAGGAACTCTGCAATCTGGGAAAACCACAGAGTAAAGAACCTGCTCTGACAAATCAAGTGGAGCCAACTGATATCATTCAGGCACCTTAAAAGGGGACCTCTGGTTGGCCCCCATTAGAGCTGTATCAGACATGTCTCACTCACAAAGACCCAAGAGGAGACCCATTACCCACTGGAGGTATTATATCTGATCCTGTACTGACCTTCTCAACATGTTTCCACCATGACCCCAACAGGAGAAGCAGAAAGAAGTGAAAAAGAGCTTGAATATTTCAATCTTGCCAACTTTCTTGAATTTGAATCATATTTATAAAATATAAAATAGTGTGTTGACCTTTCAATAAAAAAAAAAAAAAAGAATTAAACAGCAGCTGATGTGATGAGTATCTTCATGAGCGCAGTTACCTTCCTGGAACAACCAGTGAATTCCGATGTGAATATTAGATTAGGGAGATCTCTTCTTTATGAGAACGTCTTTTAATAAGAATTAACAAAATCATGCATGATCAGACATCATTTCAGTCTTAGATATAGAGTTTGGAAAATGTTCAAATATAATGGTTATGCAAATCGTTACTTTTCCCTTAGATTTGTGTTGTAAACTCTGGAGAAAATAAAATGCATGAGTCCAATGTACAATCTGTTGCTCTTTAATTCGGGTTAGCTGGGTGATGGTCATGCTGACCGGTGCATGAGTCAGTCACACACACACACACACACCAGCACACACACACACAAACTTGCCATGTGCTTAAATGAAACACCAGAAGGCCTGTGACTGCTGTGTCTGTGACTGCTAAGAATCCAGATCTGCCTCTCTCTCTCTCTCTCTCTCTCGCTCTCTCTGTCTGTCTGAACTCTCTCTCTCTGTACTCTGTTTCACTCTCCATGTCTATGTCTCTGTCTGTTCCCTGTTATATTGTGTTAGCCAGCAGAAATAAACTCCAACTTATTCATAATACATCACATCCAGGGTAAATGTGATTTTCTCAGTATCTTTTTTATCACCTGTGACTTTAATTTTATTACCCTTAATGCACTTATTGTATAACTTATAACCCTTTAATACACTTTAGACTTTCATCTTAATTATTAAGTTGCAATTTAATGATTGAATGCTTAATAAACTTTGGCTTTGGTTATTGCCTATGTTTATTAGAATAGTTTATTAGAAGAGTTTTTATTTATTTTTATTTTTAAAATGAGTATACCAAAATAACTGCAGCATTTTACTTTTGGTCCCAAAGTATGTGTACATAATTTCAGAACAATGAAGAAAACTGCAACTGACACTGAAAAATTACTCAAAATATTTTTATATATATTTATATATTCTATGGTTTATCTGTTAGATGTGTTAAAAACATTTTTGTGTTTAATCATATTTTAATGCCATATTATTTATCATCCTTCTTACATGATGAAAAATACAGAACTGAAAATTTGGATCAGATCTTTGTGATCTGATTGCTTGGTCTTGTATCATCAGAAAGTTGTTTTGTTTTTTTTAAAAAAAAAAAAAAAAAAAGCTGTAAAGGACAGCTTTATTTTTATTTTTTATTTAAAAAAAAAAAGCTGTAAAGGACAGCTTTAGTCATCAAGGATCAAATTTACAGTCGGCAAGATAACTGCAAGATGTGTGCACTGTCTTGCAGAATTCTGGGAAGCATAAGCAATGTCAAAACTCTCTCAACAAGAAGAAACAAAATCGAAATGTAGCCAAATTGAAATCTAAACAATTGTGGCAAGGAAGCAAACAGGAAAAGGAAATAAACAGGCCTGTTGCTGATTTTTCCATGCCTTAAGGCCATTTTAGGAAAGCTGTGCAAGCTGCTATGTGGAGCAGGGGTTTTTGCGCCCCTGTGGAGATAGTTAGGACTGAGTTCACGATCCAAAGTGCAACAGGATTTTATTTCACAAGTTCATCATCCAACTACCTTTAAGTCATCATTCGCACACAAACACACATACAATAACACACTACTAAAACTCATGTACAAACACACAGTTTGAGTGAATTAGGAAGCGTAATGCTCCTAAGATATTATACTCAGACATTTAAAGCATCATATCATCGCTGTGCTGTGGGGTAAATGCTATAAACAAATGCCACAATTGACCTAGACAAGAAAAGGTCTAATTTACATTTACACTCTCATCACATATAAAGGAGTATGGGAATATGGGTCATTTCCCTGTAATGCTTCACTCAGTGCTTGTGGAATCAGAGATCAGTCTCAAGGGAAGGGGATTCACAAAGCCAAATCTGCTCTTGGGGGAACAAATTTAGCATGCTCAGCAAATAAAGAAAGGACAAACCATGGTGCAGGGAGAGAGTATGAGTGTTTAGGCTAATAATACCTTCTCTCTTGCCTTGAAATATTGCAGCATGTTCTTAGTCTGTGCCGAGGGAGAAGGATAACCTGCAGCAGTCCTTGAACTATAAAGCATGATGTCAAGATGTGTTTAGAGCTGTAATTTGCTCCATAAATACACTGGCGGTCATGGTCAAATCTTACATAATTACTATGAGACCATACGTATAGGGATGATTACATAAGTACATGCAGCAGTATAGGGTTGAGATAAGATACTTATATGAGACAAATGTAAACACACACAAAAAAAAACAGCTGCAGCAATGTATTTAAAAACAAGATCTAACAAAGGAATGAGGCATGAAGTCTCTCGAAAATTGTATAGGTTTTGCCCAAGCTGCAAAATTCCCACGTATTTTAGGAAAATAAGACATTATGGAGGATTTAAGCTTTGTGTGTGTGTGTGTGTGTAGTGGGTGAATTGTTAATAACTATCTAATGCTTAACTGATATGGGTGATGAAGCCCTTTTGTTGCGTATGGATTTACTGAAGTGTGAAAGCGGATCAAGCCAGGAGTCCGATGGCAGCCGCACCGCTTATTCAAATAATACAAGGACCGTGGCTCTTGCATTCAATAGAGATTTGAGACAGCAGGTCTGCCACACTGCCTTTGTCATGAAAATCTTCCATGACACTGCAAATGTAGGGTCTGGGAGAAGCAATTTCTCACGACTGAAATAGCTTTTTAAAAACACAGCTAAAACAATGGCATGTCAGCAGCAACGGCCTTTCCACATTTCATGGCACAAGAACAAAACTGCTAACAACTCACTCGTCAGTCAAAGTCCACATTGTACTCATTTTACTCATATTTCTAAGAGTCAAATATGGTATGACAGGCACAGTAGGTTCCTTCTGTGTAGGGTAAAGGAATGATCGTTACTGTTATAAAACAGTAGACATTTCTTTGACACTGGATAGATGACTTTCTTGTGTCTGACGCTCTTTGTATTCATGTTCTGTATTATTTCCTATCTGGAGAACAGTGCCCTTATAATTATCTTGTTGATAATAATAACAATGTTCAGAAAAACAGACAGCCATTTCTGCTCTATTTATAAATGATTAGACAATAGAGTTGAAGAGCGTAGAAAATACTGAGTGATGCAATACTTGCTCTATTCAGCAGTAAGATGGGGGATGTGATGATGTCAAGGCTGTGAGAAGCGAGAGCGTACAATCTCTCATATCTATAATGTAGGGACAGACAAACAGCTGGGCTAACTGACATGCTCCTTTTGTTATGGCCACTGCAGCAGCTCCATGAAAAGCCTGTCAGGCCCATAAGAGCGCAAAGGCACCCTTCACATGGGCCAGCGAGGAGCATAAGGTCACAGAGGTACCAACCCTCTTCTATAGCTGTGAATTCACAGTTCCACTCCTTCCAACCACAGAAACACAAAAGCTGAAAGCCTGACTGAATCCTCCCATGAGTCCTGAACAATAGCAAAGCAGGCATTAGAGAAGTGCAATAGTTTTTTGCTAATGCAGAGATGTCAAATTAGGGTCAAGTGTGAGTCAAATCAGATAGCAGAGCCTTGTTTGGCCTTATGTTAAGTAGACAATTTGAGTCGTAAAACTGTGTGAAATATGAAAATCCCAGGAGTCTGGAGTTTATTTAAAGATGACCACTTAAAAGTATTTTAGTCTAAGGGTACACAATGCTATAATTTGTGTAACACTTTTTAAAAGTGTAACCAGCTGAAAAACTTTTATACAAGCACAAGTTACTCCAGTGAAGTGATGTTCAGAACGATGTTCAGAAGCTTTGCAGTACGTTGTTGGTTAATAAGAACTTATATGACTTAACTGTTGTTGGATGTTTAGACTAGACACAGCAAATATGATATCAAGCAAGCTATGTTAGTTAATAAAGTTCATGCCGAACTTCGTGTAGCTGCTGTTTCTTGTAACAATAATTTTGTGTGAATAATTTTATGAGTTGGATAATGTCTGAGGTGTTTACTGTCCTTTTCCAAAATAAAAGCCAGAGAAAAATGTTGTTAATATTAAATATGTAAAAAAAACATATTAACGTATATAAAAAAGCTCTGTAAAAAGCTCACTGACCATATTGCTATGCTAAAATACATAGCCTATACAACTCTGGCTTGCTATATCATATCTGCCATAATAGTTATTAACTCGTGTATTCACAGTGGAGCAACTGCAAAACAACACTGTAGATTAATGGAGCGGATTTTCTTAGCTTACCATTAAAACAGAAAATGTGTACTAACTAGTTAAACTGAAATTAATTCACATCAATTTCTGATGTTCAGGAAATTGACTATTTAAGTACATTATGTTTTTTTCCTGAACATGATTATTGATTACTCAGTGCACGAGAAAGCCTGCAGCAATGGTAGACAAACCATCTTTAATTCCCTAAACTTATTATGCAGTTATGTACCTTAAAACATACTCAGTAACGGATATGAATTATTCAGTTCCCACAGTAAAAACATGTTAATGAGAGTTAGATATTTTATGTCTGTATCAACCTACAGGGGTGTGGGAGCTTGAGGTGTTAAGTATACAACAGTTGGAATTTGGAGGAAGAATGAAATGTTTTAGACCTTAGATTTGGGTTTAGAAAGTATTTACATATAATTGATTACATGTTGATTTGTATGATATCAGCATGCTGTATATGTCTGTCTGTATATAGCTGAAGGTATGTTGTGAATTGGTTTCCCAGCATTCAAACAAGTGTTTCATTCTTTTCATACTTCAACACCCCACCCCCCACTATGGCCCTTCTCATTTAACTGAAAACTTTTCAGTAAACATTAAGCCTATGTGTGCTTGTATTAAACCACATAATTACTAACTATGGGCATAGAGAGAGTTTTGCAGAGTAAAAAGAAACACTTGAAAGAGATTCATTAAGAGACTGGGCACAGCCAACTCTAATACTGCCCCAAGCTCCACCACTCTGCTGCGTGCTGCTCCAATTTCAGCCTTTAGCACAAGTCCGAGCTGGCCTTTCTGATACTCACACACACACACACACACACACACACACAGAGAGAGAGAGAGAGAGACAGAGAGAGAGAGAGAGACAGAGAGAGAGAGAGAGAACCAAAGCAAGACAAAACGCCAAAACTAACTCTATCACAC
>JAOTRN010000048.1:15521927-15532390 GCA_028566695.1 Bagroides melapterus
ACACACACACACACACACACACACACACACACACACACACACACACACACACACACACACACACACACACACTGTACAATGCCTGCTGATCTGGCCTTTCTCTACATCACACACCCCTAGACACAACTGATGGTAATTATACAGCCACATGGTCATCATGTCTGCATGAGCAAGAGCCTGTGTCAGTCTCTCAAACTGTTTCACTCAACAGATCCCTCAAAATAGCTCTCAAGGAACTTTCCATTTCACCTGTCTTTCTTTAATCCACTAATTCAGACACTCACTTAGCCATTTATTAACTCAGTTCACCTCCTGCTGGCATACATGAAGCCACATCATGTTTAAGATATGTGCCGTATTGGCCATATTTAACACCAGGGCTAAATACACACAAAATAAATAACTTCCATATGCAGTCTATTCATGGACGAAGGATCAAATGATAAATTTTAAACAATAAAAAAAAACTGGTGCATATAACATGAATAGTTCCAGTACCGTCTTTGTTACATAAACATGTAATGAAAAACTGCAAGGAGTGAAAAATAAGATAATCTATTAGCCATTTTTACAACTATTTTATATAAACAGTAGTTACTTATGTATTGATATTAATCCAAGAGGTTATTCTGGTTTTTCACAAAACTCCTAGCCAGTAACCACTGAAACACCAGAACAACTACATCTACCTAAGATTTTCCAATAAAGTCATTGGAGGTATTCACCCAAAATAACTCCATCAGATAGCAATCATTCCCCTGAACATTCTCATTCCAAATGTCAAGATACACTGGTGGTAATATGGGAGTCATTAGCTAGCATTATATTTCACTTCTTTTAACTGGGATGGTGTGTAACACCTGGATAATATCTGCCTTGAATGTCATGGGGAAAAAAAAAGACAGTATAAGTCAGATCTAAAAAGGTTGCTCAGACAAACCACCACATTCACCCTAGTGAGAGAGCCAAACATAATCTTGTACAATCTGGAAAAGTGCATGGTGACACCCAGGTAGCAGCAGCAGCACAGACGTCTTAAGTGGGACACCTCTAAATAAAGACTGTGTTGAGGAGACAGTCCTTGTAGAGTGGCATGTCACAGTCGAGCCTGTCTATAACCCAAGGTGATGATGTCCACCACCCGCTGCTGCCTTGACATGGACAAAATGTATAAAATAAACTGCACAAAGTATACATCCCTTGCAGGGATCCAAAGTGACCACGGTTTCCTGCCCGTATCAAGAGAGAATAACAAGCCTTAGAGATACGATGGATAGTGCTGTGACATGTTATGATGGCTGGAAGATTTGTGGTTTCACCAAAGTTAAAATGCTAAGTAAATATGGAGGAAACTACAAAGATGTACAGTACTGACTAAGGGCTTGTTGACCATCTTTGGACTCTCTACTGAATCCTGCACAGACTGGAATCATGGTGGGGCGTAAGTGGGAATCAGGGATGTGTATAAGTATGTAGGTCAGTGGCAGGTACAAGGCAGGTAGGTAACCTATAGGTATTAGAAGATAGGTGTAAGGTGTGCTGCCCTAATCATTTAAATGTTGGTTTCATGATTCTGAAACCTATACAGAGTGTCCAACATCTATAGATCTGAGGAACTGCTCCAGTACTACTAAGTGTAGCATTGCAAACTCTGCCATCACAAGTGACACATGGAAGAGTGCATTTGATGCTGTGCCATGACTATTTTCAGACAGGAATTGAACATAGCAACTGGTTAATCATTATCAGCTCGGAGACACCTCTCAGATGCATATCAAGACGTAGCATCCATAGCATGCTCATCTGAAAAGGGGTGAGAAGAGCGCCTGGCCATGAAGCTATAAGAAGTGCTCTACTGAGAAATGCAGGCCACCGTGTTACATGGTCTCAGCGACTGGATCATTAATTTCAGCTGAGCCACGGCTTCTCCTGTTACTGGCTGATTTTATTTCATTTATCTTCATCGTTTTATTTTTCCATATAATTCTTCTGGTGTAGCACACGGTTACACAATACTTGGTATCAAAATTAAGGGAGCATAACAACCCTGCCACATTATCTACTTTTATGGTCGGTTAGTTGGTTTAATTGTTTTTGTAACTTAATCAAGTTGCCTATGGTTAGGGAGCTGAGAACATAGACTTCTCAGCATTACCAGAGACAATTAAAACATATAAATAAAAAAAACGCACAACACCAATATCACAAGAGTAATTTGTTGAGTTTAATGAAAATTGTCCTCATGAGTTTAAATGCACAGCTATAATAAGGATGCTAATGTGACACTGCTTTTTTCTCATTTCTTTCTGACACTCATCAGCATTTTCAACACCTTGTTGAAACACCAAAGATACTTTCCTTCTAAATTCCATACAATAGATATTAAAGTACAAAGTTCATAGTGTGTAGTATGTCATTTGGGGCATTTAAAATGACTCCAGGCAAACCTCTGGACTGGATGCAAACATCAGTAAAAATAAATTACTGCTTTCCTTTATAGCATAATTTCACTTTTACAGATGCAATGTACATAATGGGACAGGATGTAGATCTAGTTCATCGGGACAGTGTATGTGATGCATGAAAGCTCTCATCAGCTTGAATAACATGGCAAACAAAATTTAATACAATGAAAAATGGTTGCCATGGCATTAAAACAGTATAAATAGTGGAGAGATAAGTTGACATACTGACAGTGTTTACTTTTTACCGATAGCCTACCATAGCTGCTTGTAGAGAGTGTGTGTGTGTGTGTATGTGTGTGTGTGTCTGGTTGAGGGGTAGGATGTGTCTTAATTTAGGACATCCAGATAATTAACAATTTTTCCACTGTAACACAAGTTATTTCATATTACTGGCTCAGGCTGCCCATTTTATTTCTTCCATAATCACATAATCACAATATCTGACGTACTGAGCATTTGCAGGGGAATAAATTTTCCCTTTCCCTCAAAAATCCTCAGAAGGTAATGGTTTCACTTTTAAATACGCTTTTCTTAGTTGTTGGTTGTAAAAGTTGGAACAAATTTTGAAAAATCTTATATTAAAGCTACCGCAGTTCAAATGTATAGGCACCTATACCTTTCTTCATGGCTTGTTATTTGCTTGTGCATATAACAGGTGTGAAATATACTGTCTTCCACCTGTACTGTGGCAGAGCTTAGTAGCAAAAGTTAGCAAGGCTAAAATTTGGGTAAAATATGTAACATGAGAATATAAGACACTGTCAGTCAGGAGTCACAGCAAAGTGGGACTGGGTTGGTTAAAAATGAAATATAATCGCTGCAACATGTAGACTTCATATAGTCAGTGCTTAAAATTAACAGCCATATTTATTCATGACAGTGACTGAAACTGTTACAATACAATGAATTATACTGTCTTCTGGAAGGGTGTTTTGAGCTGAATCCAATGCAACACAAAAATAAAGTTCAACACTTCTGGCTATGAACATTAGGATAAAAAAGAAAAGAACCATATCAGTCAAAATGATGTAAAATGTTTTCATAATTTTTGCTAACTTTAAAGAATTGTATTTTTCCTTTATAATTCTGATACCTCTGATACCTCTCAGTTGCTGCCTAAATATCTAATACTGTATTAAATGAGTACAAACGTCTAAATTGACGTGTAACACATCAATTTGAGCTCTAAAGCTGGTGTTTTGTTTTATATAATGATTTACAGTATAATATTTACCAACAATGCCAACATACCAACAAAGGTTCTCAAACAAGGGTGAGCAAGGGTTCAGCAGCGGCATCTTAGTGGACCTAGGATACGAACTCAAAAACCTTCGATCAGTAGTCCAACATCTTAACCACTAAGCTACAACATCCCTCCCATTTAGTCTTCCTTTCCTCTCCACGCTCCACTCTATTTGCCCATTCAGCCACTAAAGCATTAATGAGCTCTGGCACTGATGTCAGGTGAGGAAGACTGGATCACAGATGCCCTTCTAATTCATCCAAAAGCTGTTAGGTACGGCTAAGGACAGGACTCTGTTCAGGCCACCTGAGTTCTTCAACAGCAAAGTTAGCAAAGCATATTTTTTTTTGGAGCTTGCTTTGTGCACAGAAGCACTGTCATGCTGGAAGAGGTTTCGGCCGCTTTGTTCCAGTGAAGTGAAGTGAAACTGTAATTCTATAGTATACACAGACATTTCAAAGTGTGCTTCAAAGTTTATAGAAACAGCTTTGGGAAGGTCCAAATGTGGGTGTGATGGTCAGGTGTCCGTATACTTTTGGCCATACAGTGTACCTAAAGGAGATTTCCACCACTGTAAAACAAAATGCCAAAGAAAATAGGAGGTCCCAGTCCCCAGTTTGAGAAGCACAGGTAATAGACTATATAAACACTACATGTGCTTACTGTATATATACACAGATAATGTAAAAACTGTCCATTCCTTGTTTAATTGTAAAGTTTGCAGACTATGCTGGAATTGCCACTACACATACATAATGTTTAGTTCAAAAGGTTAAGCATATGATGGGTTAGATGCTATGAGCAGTGTATCCACCCTTAAAGTTAAAATGAAGCCTAAACCACTGGGTAAACTTAAGTAAGTAAAAAAAAAAAAACACATCCTGCCATCTTGAAATAAATACATTTCAGCCATAACATTTTGACTTTAAATCAATATTTACCAATGTACAGGTGCTAAGAGTGAGTTTAATTATAGAGGAGGGTTTTTTGTTTTGTTTTTTTACCTGAGTTGCGCTGTTTTTGGTCCAGGGTAACAAACACTCGGAGGGAAACAGGTCTGGGAAGGAGTTTTGGACCATATTCATCTGCATCTCCTCCCCCTGTCGACATTTCCTAGCAAGAGAGAGAGTGAAAACAAATGCGACTAATTTCCAAGCATTATTATACGATAATCATCCTAGCATGTGAAATATTCAAAATAAATGATCTTGAGTCGGATTGGTTTACTTAATGCAGCCACAGAGCTGCCTTTATGAGGAAAGGCTATTCTGTGCAGGGCAGGAGGCAGAGGTGAGGTCATTTTGATGGTGGGCCAGCCGAGTGAAACGCTGTCTCCCTGGAGACACACTCTCTTAAGCCAGGGATGACATCACCGTGTCTACCTGAGACATCTAATTTCCCATGCAGCCTGGAGAGCAGCAGGCTGGAGTGGTGAGCTCATCCTTAATAACGGGCCGAACGTTGTCGATAAATCTCAAGCAAATTTTGAATGGTGCTGATGAATGAAACGAACGCAGCAGTCCAGATCAAACAGTCAAAGTGTGCATGCGGTCTAAAATGCAGAAATTTCATAACGCAATTCAAATTTCTCACAGAGCGAAGGAGAAAGAAATAGCGACAGAATGAAGAAAAAAAGTGCACTAAAGCGGGAGGAACTCAACCCTGGTCTGCAACAGTGTGCTGCTGAACACAAATCCTAAGCTTTCTCTAAACATTTTAAAAATGTTTTCTGTATGTCAAAGTGTAAGAGTAGGAATACTGTAAAAGTGTGTTTCTGTGTGGAATCCTGGCATGTGTCTTGCTGGGGTGTGTCTGATATGAGGAAGCATGTCGGCCATTTTGGTTGTTTTGATTGCTGTTTACGCCACAAACAAGCAGAGCACGTCTGTATAACCATATAATCCTGTAATGTCCAGACAAAGCAAACAAAAATTGATGTGTCTATGTGAAAAAAATGGCATCAGACGAGGCAGCAAAATCAAAATTTAAACACACTTCTATGTAGAGGCCTTGCATTCCCAGTTCTAGCCATCTCTCAGCGTATCATAAGCTCTCTGTTAACACCACGCTTACTGAGTTACTGAGCACAGCCTGGAAAGTAGCAGGTGCTTGATTTGAGTCCAGTTCGCTGTCCGGTTTTGAAGTACAGCCCGAACGTTGGGACGATGTTTACAGGGACAAAGTCTACCTCACTTTTCAGCCAAACTTGTACGTGAGCACAAAGGCTGCTCTGTGTCTCGTTGGGACGTTCTTACCGATTACATATGTTAAAGATTAACTGCTGAAAAGTGAGTTACACAGACAGATAGACACACATCTGTACAAAAAAAAAGGAAACAGTGTGCAAATAAGGGTTGCTTATTTGCAGACATACACTTATGTATACTCTCAGGCACACTTATAGATCCACACTTGTCTCACACTCGTCTCCACAAGGCAGTAGTTGTTTAAACATCGTAATCAATAGCAAGTCAAACAGAGCCCATTACTTGAGACGTATGATTAGAGGTACGAGAACAGAAGCTTGTAGGAGGGAGGAGGGAAGCAGTCCTACCTATTCCCTCTGCAGAGAGCTGCTGCTGCGGCGGCAGTCCTGTTGTGCACGGCACCGGGCGGCTGGTAGGGCGAGTGCAGTGTGATTAGGGCATGGTCACCGCCACTGAGCGTGCTCACATTGCCCTTCCCTTCTCGAAATATGGCTGCTTTCTCACCAAGACTGCGTGGAGTGTCTAGCTCATCCAGAGAGTCACTCATAGCACTCATGGAGCCCAGGTTTATATCCACCGCATCATCTAAAGCACAGGACACACAGCGTCAGAGTAGTACAGGCACAGCACAAATGGGTGTGTGGATGTGTGTCGAGCAGAGCACAGTGCTCACTCCTCTTCTGTCAGCGTGCACACACCCGCACGCACAAACACACACTCGCACACACATGCATATTACTCCCTTGCCCAACGGGCTGTCCTAGCATGGAAAGAAGGTCCCTCCTACCAAAACATGATCTACCACAATAAAGTTATTTTTAACTCAATGACTCGCGAGTGAACACTGCTCACACTCGCACACTGCCTCCCAGCTTAAAATCCCTTCCACTGCTTCATTCTTCCACTTAGTCCTGCTTCAAAGAGCCTAAATACTCACCTGTACTAATACTCATTTGTCTTCCCTCTCTCCTCATCCTTCTTACATTTAAGCAATTTTTATTTGGCATTTCTGCTTTTCTTGTTCATATGTCTGTACCTGGGAAGGAGACCTGCTCAGGCAACTCGCTCTTACAAAAAGGTTTCTTCGTTGTTGGTATGCAACTTCGTGCAATAATGAGCCCTGGAGGTCAGCCAGACAGTAAAACCTACTGTTCCTTTGTCACGGACTTCGCGCTTTGCCCCCACCCCCCTCCTCACCACTACAGAGACAGCTTCAGGATCAGCTACATCAGAAGTCCTGAAAGCTGTGTGTGTGTGTGTGTGTGTGTGTGTGTGTGTGTGTGTGTGTGTGACTGAGAGAGAGACAGACAGACAGACCTCTATATAATGACAGCTAATATAATATAACAGCAGAGATATGTTATCAGCTGAAAAGACAACAGCCTGTTACCAGCACAGTTTGACGCAGTTAGACACAGAAGGCAGTTTTAACCCTTGAAAGTCCCAGCCCAATGATTTATTTATTCTTTTTAAAACATATTATTCAATAACTACAATGAATTATTTATTAACTATGATGAAAGTAATTGCAAATGTGTGGCAAAGGTGCAGTTATGTAGATATTAATTATGGGAGTGAGGAATGTGAGGCTGGAATTGTTGATTTTAAAAGTAAAAAAAAAAAAAAAAAGATTTTTATTTTTAAAACTAAATCTCTAGACAGCAATCAGGAATCCACTATGGGACAGCAGCTCAGATCAGGCCTAACCACAAAAGGCCTTAAAATGATCTCATATTAACATTTATAATGTCACTCGTTTTAGAGATCCAACATCAACATAGATAATCAGTCAGCAGTGTACAAGCAGAAATACAAAACACACAGTTAAACACAGAGCAGCACATACTGAGGTTGAGTAACTCTTCAGCAGGGTCTGTGTGTGTGTGTGTGCCCTACATGTCTAAGACAAGGACACTAGGGCCAAGCAGCCAAGTTGACTCCAAAAATAACACTCATCCGAGTGACATTCTTCTGTAATCAGTCCATGCAAATGCTTTCTAATTACATTAGCAGGAGAGCACCGTCAAATCAGGAGCCATCATCACACTGGCTACATGACAGTAATAAGACTAACACACATCTACATACACTGAGAGCACATATTAATGGACATGACTGAGACCAGACAGGCCAAAGTGGAGTTTGGGCTGATAAACAGGGTTACATGTACATAAGCTCATAAAATTCAGTATTTTAATTAAATATTAGTGCAAATGATTACAATTTCATGGACCTAGCCATTGATCTTTGAAGTCATAGCGTTTAATAATACAAAATATATAGGTATATAAAAATAATCATATTTTTCTGAGGAGATTCAGGATTTCACACACGTTCACAAATTGTATTAATGCAAAAAAGGTCATGATGCATTTTCCTAGCTTTGTAGCTGGTCATTATTTGAACAGATCTCAAATAATCTAATAACATATGTAAAGTACAGCTTCACTTTAAAATGAATTATAAGGACAAATATGAACAGAAAAAAAGAGACTAACAAAAATGTCAGCAGTCCTGCACATTCATTTGACCCTTAAAATGTTTTAAGCTCCGTGTGTTCAATTTTGATTCCAAACCTTATCTATTTTCACGTCTCTTTCGTCCATTCTCTGTTCTTACTCACTCTCACTTTTACTGTATTGTGACTCAGTTAAGAAGAAAACAGAAAATGAATGAAACAAAGTCACTAGCCTGGAGTAACACCAGTTTTATTTAGCAATAAAATGATCACATCAGCATATAAAGTCAGCCTAAAATGTGTAAAATTTTTATTGTGACTGATGGAACAGGTTTAGTATTGAACATGTGATAAGCAGGTGTTTGAAAAAAAGGTTCCAGTTTGTTTATTATTTTTTTTTGTCTGTGCCTTTCTCTGTTGTCTAATGGTTTTAACTTGCTAAGCAACACAAGGAAAAATGCCATGTTCTTAAAAACACCTTAAAGTGACTAGAATATACACACACAAAGTGATGTATTTTAACATTAGTGTAGATGTACATGCCTAAGTGTAGATGTATAAAACTTACCAGAACAACAACAAATGCACAAATCCAATATTAATACCATTAAAAATACTTGCCTACTGTCACAGTCTGTTATATATTTATAAAAGATCCTTATTAAAAATTAGCTAACAGCATGGAAGAGTTTGATATATGATTCTGTATACATATTGTGTTTAATACAGGGCAAAAATAGTCTAGATAAACTTAATCTTTTTAATCAGCTAGTAATATGATAAGCCAAAACAGTATTTGCATGTGTTTATTGTGTTTATCGGAAACACAGTGAAGCCTGCACATAAGGAAAAAAAAAACTTGTGGCCTGCATTTCCTAATCATTAACTAATGATTAATCAAGAAACATACTCTATACTTTATCCTGTGGTTTAGGTTTGCTCTGATTTCCCCTGAGTCTCTCTGCAGGAGATTGGAGTTTTGCGATGAGGTCATTCATAAGTACGCCACAGAAACCTGCGGAACTGAAAGCCTGAACAGGGAAGATTAGACTTTTAAAGCTGGAGGCTGTACAAAGGATTTGTTCTAATAATTACAAACTTAAATTCCGGTAGTGTTGCTCAGAGACTTCTAGCTGAACATAGTACTAGCCCAAGGTCTTTTAGTAGGTATGAAGAGAAATAGAATAGGTTGCCAAATTCTGATAAATTAAAGTTGTTCTTCTAAACATCCCTACTTACAGGCATTTCATTTTTCCTTCTTTTTCTTTTCTTTTTTTTTTTTTTTACAGTACACATGATTGTGTAATTCAATCAAAAGTTTTAAGCATTGTTGTTTGTAATCATTTTAAACCAACATCTCCACAAATTGTGCATAATATACTTTACAGTTAGGCCCAGTGATGTCCTGTCCTGGTCGTGAAGGCCTTCTGTGTTTTAATGTCACCTAAGAAATTATTACAATTATTTGATTATATTAACTATGTATAGTTTTATGTTAATGTAGGTATATTACAGTATTTGATAAGCTGAGAAGATACAATGCAGGTCCAGGACTACGAACCACTGGGTTAAACACAATCCTATATGTCTCAAGTAGACCATTGCTGACTGCATTCTTATAACCATGTGAGGATCAGTTCTGCTTGATGAAGCAAAACTGCCCAAAGGAAGCTTATAGAACATGCTTTCTTTATACACTAATCCTCCTTTTGAAATGATTAATCCACATGTGCTAGAATAGCTTCACCTTACAAAGAGCAAACAATGACTCCTAACTGTGAAGGTCAAGTGGTAAATGCCCTCCTTTACATGTCAGTGTACTTACTGTGTGATACTTCTAAAAGTGTAACTGCTATAAAAGAAACAAACAATCTGAGGAACCAGATGTTGGTAAGCAAATGGAGAAAGACAGTGTAGGGAAGCAGTTGCAGAAAGACTTGCATGCCTCGTCATTTTGGGGTATGGAGCAGGTAATGCAAAAGAGCAGGTAATTATAGCCTGAAGCATGCTCTCATTATTATTGTCAGAGATCCAATGGAAAATCTTGTAGGACCAAGAATGGCTTAGTGTCAAAATCATACACATCAACA
>JAOTRN010000048.1:15547430-15565642 GCA_028566695.1 Bagroides melapterus
TGTGGCCCGACGGGTTGAGATGGTACTTTCCACACAGCATGACGAGTAGGTCAATCATGGGTTTACTATAAGCAAATACGGATTAGACAAACTTTACAAGATAAATCTTTGCTCCAAATATACAATCTCCACTAGATGTCACTGTTGTGGAGGCAAAAGTTCAGAAGTCTGATTGTTCAAGATTCAAGATGATAAAGCACCATGAGTGATATGATATACGGTATCAGTGATCAACACAGTGAAACTGAAAGACACAAAACTGAACAAAGAGCCGAAACAGAATGCAGCTATGAGGAAAATTGCTAATAGCCTGTAGCTAGGCTCAGTAAAAGCCCCTTCCCTATGAGTGAGACATTTCACACTGTATGCCTGAGTCACAATATAATACAGTATAGGAGGTGATGTAGCAAACAGAACATTAATATGTTATTATACATAAAAAGCATAAAGTGCTAAGACTAATGTGCAGAGACTAAAAACAAGCACAGTGTGTGTTCTCTAAAATGAGTTCAGCACATGCTGCAGTGTATTCATTTGCATGAATAATGTCCTACCAGCAAAAATAACCAAATGCTATAAGCCTCTGGGTTATAACCAAAATATCAACCTCGTTATCTCAGGCTGAAGCTTCATAAACATTCTTGAACACCCAGACTTACATTCCTCGGTCTCACAAATACATTATTTTCCCCAAAAGCTTCACTTAGTTATTAAATAATACATATTAGTTGCTTATATACTAAACTCCCAGCTAATCATTAAATAATGTATATTAAAGGAGCTGTGTGTATATATAGCTTTCACCTATGCTACATACAGTGCTATGAGGAATGAGGAATGTTTGCCATACAGGAGCACAGCGAGTGTGGAAAATCCTTTAGTGACACAGAATGTGCTACATGATGCTTTCCAACTGCTTCTGGAATGCCAGAATCCAAGGAGCTTTTGGAAATTTACAGCAGTTACAGTAAAGTCCTGAGAAGAAAGTTTGGGGACACTATTAGGAGCCCAAACAAAGAAGACTGGGAAGTATTTGATATGTACTTTAATTATTCTAAATTGAACCTGGTTTCGGTTTGAGACTGGCAAAAGCATCAGCATGCTATTTCATTTGCTTTTCACGTAATTTTATCTGCAATCTTTTTCTGCAAACTTTGCAAAGCAGAATACTGAACCAAGACAACAGCAACATCAGTAGGCAGAGGAAAAACCTGGTTTGCTAATGAAATGCATCTTTTGGAAGGATTTATAAAGGAAGACCTGAAAAGGTTTGGAGGAAAAAAATGATACTGAATTTTGATGACCAAATTGCAGAGCACAAGCTCACACTGACTCCAGGATGGTCGAAAGCCATTTTCATTTTCCGTCCTACGCTCAGTGCAGAACTGTGCAGAACCACCCAAGTGACTCAGAAAAGCAGCAATTTCGGCTGCTTTAACACTGATGTAATGCATTGGCGACCGTTATGATCTCACTAATGTCACTTGAAACCAAACTTCAGTACAGACCACTAGGGAGACACAGGGGTTAAGTGTGTGGGTCAGAAAAGCCACAAAGATGCCAAATGTAGCTGTGCATCTTAATTAAACAAAAAGAAATTATGAAGATTCTTCTCTGTACCAATTCCAGGATGGTGAAATGAATTTTCCAAAGTCTGACACAATCACAGAACTAACATCATTAATCAGTGCTGCCAGGTTTCAGAAAAATTTCCAACCCAACTGCATCTCCAAAACTACACAAAAGATCTGACACTATAATATAAGAAAAAAATCATAAATTGTGTTTCTGATATGTGGACAATATCCGCACACTTCCTAACTGCAAAAAGTGGGGTCTACATCAGGAATTAGATATGAATGTTAAGGTCAGAATTAAACAAAATTTTGACCATATAGTGTACGCAACTTTTAATTCTGGTGCTCTTATTTGATTGGACAAGCAACACTACAAGTGCTTACATTTAGTATAACCACATTTTGACAGAGAATAACAGCAGTCCCATGGAACCTGTAGCTAAATATACAGTGGCAAACATTTAAAATACATTTTTCATGAATATAACATCTAAAATCTAAAACATATATCATATCAAACAGAATGATTTAGACTTGAAAGATGAAAGCAAGCCAGTTTTACTTGATGCACCTTTAACAGGAACTAACAAATCATTAGATTTCCAACAGAAGTGTGGCTTCTTCAAAATTATTTGGGATTTCTGTGGCACCCAGCCTGATCATAGACATGCTGTTTGTACTATTGATAAATGAATGACCTATTTCCAATTTTCAAGACATCTGTGATTTATATCCTAATAGGTTTCTATTAGTGCTTGTGGAGTTCCCATGTTCGACCTTGTTCCAGGTCCATTTGTGTGTTGGGAACATAATTGTGTGACAGAATATGGACATTACCATCTATAGAGGAGAATGACGACTGAAGTTACTGCATACTTGTAGAAAATACTTATATCACTGACTATACTGTAAGTAAAGTATATTAATAAAGACACTTCTATCTTAATGAAAAACTTGTGTACACATACCTGAATGTGTAACATTGCAACAGAAAGACTGCTGAACACTACAGCTTATATATCTACCCTCTCGTGCTGTCTCTTTAAATCCAGTTTTCCTATCTCAGGATTCTCAGTAGTAAGTTTCACTGCATATCACGGGAGTCAAAAACATTTTAACAACTGTGTATCCTTTAACCCAAAGGAATAAGACTATGTTAATAATATATAACTTAATTCAGTGTACAATGTATGCTCCATCTAATTATGGGTTTTGTTTAAAAGGTCATGACATGAATAAATAATGCTGAATTGATTCATAATTGATTGGGATCATCTTGCTGACTTAATCATTAAACAGAAAAGTTTTACAAAAATGTAAATAATGAGCATTGGGAAATCAGTATTACTCAAGCCTAGGAGATAAATACACTTTTGTAACCACTATTATCTATAACAGCACTAAAAGTCCTCAATGCACATTGATCAGCACCTGACTAATCACCTGAACTACTCCAACTATTCTGCAGAAATCATCCCCTCATCATCAGTGACAGATCATACAACACTAGAAGAAAACAAGTAATGAGCACCTTAAGCAAAACTTAAGCAGCTCCACACCACTTCTGCGTCTGTTGACACGTGGCCTGAAGCCTAGTCACCATCTGATTACCTTGTCTGAGTTCAATTCTAACCTTGAGAATGTCACCTACCATAACAGAAAGTCTAAGGAGAAATCCTGTAGTTTCTCGCTTGTGTACATTTCTCACACAGTTTGCGCTTCATCAACAAAGAATGATTCACGAACAAAGAATGTCTGTAGGGTTGACTCACCTGCCATGAACCATTGTGGTCTTCTCCACTCCTTCAGGCAGCACCACAGTCAGTAACAGCTCTTGCTCCAGTAAATTCTCCTTCTGCTCCATGGTCGTGTGTGTTACTGCAGGGGCATGAGATGACACACGCGGACCATGCACCACCACTGGAGGCAGGGGAGCCTTGTTTTTAGATGACCTCCTACAAAAGATAGAGAACAAGAGATGTGATTTTGGCCAGAGACACTTATCTGATTATTTTGATACACACTTCTCAAGCATTTCTTGTGTTTTGGCTAGCTGCACTGATTAAGTGTGTTTAAACTATTACGTCATATGGAACTGAACTTATTCAGAGGTCTGGCCTCTGTTAGTGTCCACTTCCAGCAAATGATAGTAATCAAGTATCGAATGCTTGCCTGGACTCCACCACTGAGCTGTCATTTGGGGAAAACCAGGGTGTGCATCAAACACAATATTTTCATCTTTAGATCATTGTGGATCCAGAAATATATAGTGATCTACTTCACTTAAGGGTAGAATTCCTATTTCATAACTTCAATACACAATGAAAGAGCTGCAGGGATGACATATTTTTCTAGGCCAACCCTGACGTTAGCATCACTGACAAAAAAAAAACTAGGATTTTTGGAATATTACAGAAATAAGATCTGTGACCAGCAAAAGTATATGATTCTTACACATGTACATTGTCATAATTTTCACAAAGGAATTTTGAAGCCCAAATACTATCGTCAAAAGTAAAACGAAAACGTTAGGCTATAAACAAACATCACCACAGTCACATGAATTCACCACCACCAAGCTTCTGACAACTCTTTGAATCTTTATTTAAAAACTGTTTTCCTGTTCTGCGTGATGACATTTAATTTGCTCAACCTCTGCAGGCCCCATTAGCTACTTCTTAGCAATTCGGCTTCTGCACGACATTTAAAAGCTTAAGAAAATCTCAAGTGGGGTATTCCAGATATATTTAATGTTGTGGAATAAAACAGGAACATATCCTGACTTTGTTTAAACAGACATTATTTCAGACATTTAACAAAAAAGCGATTCAAAAACCCACTGACTTTGTGACAATGGAACTGGGAGTGCTCATTTAAAAAAAACTGGGAGTGCTCACAAGCTAAAAGCAGCAATTTACTGGGACAAAGCATTGCACAAATAAATTACTAAATTGTATAAAACAGAAGAACGACCATAGATCTAAATGTTATATGTCTGCAAATGTAAATATACACATACGTTAACTGTATATTAACTGTATAGATGCTTAAACCACATTTCAAGGTCAAATATTTGAGAATGTGATGCATCAAAAACAGCATTTAGTACAGCTCAGATGTGATTTATAGAATAGAGTGTGTATGAAGACTGTTTATCTGTTATAAAACACAATCGCTCCACAGTAATATAATTAATCCAAAGATCATCCCTTAATCTCATTAATAATTAGTAAGTCTCTGTATTAGTCTTTCTGGTGGAGACAGCACTATGTTTCAACAGGCCATGTTCCTGACAGCAGAACAATAATACAATTACAGAAAACATAACATTATTTATACATTGGTACACCTTGGTATAAACACACACAAAAAAATTCTCAGCTCGCAAATCTAGACTCCTGTCTCTGTGGAGCTTTATGGTAATTGAAACAGAGCTGTTTGGGTTATCATGGAAAAAAGTCTAATCAGACTAAACTCTGTGTGAAATGGGCTGTAAGTGATCCTTTATTTAAGACTCAAAGCAAACAGCTATTAAATGAAGCAGCCTGGATCCACTTTACACACAAGTCACAAGGCATTTGAATGAAGTGATTTATTCAGGGAGATGAAGGAGGAAAGGGGGAGGCAGTAAATGAAAGCACAACAAACAAGATCCACGCTAGGCTCTTTAAGACCAGACGGATGAGAAAACCAGACATTTTGCTTGATATGAATACACAATTATGCACGATGAGTGTGATATTGCAGTAATATTTAGATTAGAGGTTGAACATTTCATTTTTTTTTTGGACCAGAAAATTTGGTTGAAATTTCTGAATAACCTAAACACGAAAATTTTGCAGTTAAATAAAACAGCAATAGGACACGCAGCATACAGACGTAACTGAAATCCCACAGAACCATCTGCTGATCTGCTACAGTGTACACTTAACTCCAACACACTGTATATTATTTTAATGACAAGACTGTGATTTGATTTAGTAGGATCCCTGTTGTGTCCTTCACTGGGAAGTAAATAGCCTCCTGCTGGGGACAGAAAGCTCCAGAACACGTATATGTTTAGGCTTCATGTTATCTTTAATTTGACTGAAGCTGAGAAAAGGATTAAGCCAAAGCAAACACATATTTGTTTTTGTAAGAGTAAATCAGCAGACCATTAGGCTTCAATTTGACCTTCAGAGAAGAAAGATCTGAAAACAAGTAGACTTGCTGTGTTCAAGCCACTGATACTCACAGTTCTGCACATCTGCTTTATTTCCACAGTTCTGTTTTTGGTATAAAAGTATACAAACACACACAACAACATGATAGATGTCTTTAGCAGCTACTAAAATAACACTGTTTTGAATACAGGAAGACTAACTGGTTTGACCTCTAATCTACGAGTTCCTCTGAAATTCCCTTCATATGTCTGATGGCTAAGGCCAATATTCCATTGCCATTGAGTTTTCTATGTAATACTTCCTTGAGCTCTAAGTACTAAGACACACCGTCATTTCTGTCCTCTTCACTCACAGAAGCATTTAATTGATTCAGATTTTCTTATTGATATGTGTTACTGTGTTTGTGATAAATGCCACTAATCAGATTTGCTCAATTCTGAAATGATCCCGGATTAAAGCATGTTAGCAATCTCAAAATGGTGGTAATAACAATTCCACCAAGACTCTTTCCAAACCCTTAACTTTGATTACACATTAATTAACTTAACTTTTAATCTAACAATTCAGTAATAAATGACTCTTGGAATAAATCTAGCCTGCTATCCATTTAGCGTCTTTTCAGAAAGCTTAAAAGTCTTAACTATATAAATAGTTAAGTACTGTATAAGTATGACAACCCATTTTTAAAAGGAAAAAATTGACCATGCTATCCGGATTGGAGGGACGACATATTCCCTCTTTGCTGTCCATAACCGTGAGAAAAGTTACGTGTTTCTATGAGATCATGTGTGCAGAAAAAAAGCAGATGGCAACTATGGTTATGTTGCCCTGTGTCACAGTATCAGCAGCAGTTTGTGAAAAGCAGCAATTTGAAAATATAGGCTAGCTTCAGTAAACCTGTGCTTTCTTCACCCTGCCTAGGTGGTAGGTAGCTGTTAGTGTAATCATCTTTGTTCTAGGTTTGACGGTTAAAGTTTTATGTAGGATTCTACAATATAATTAGAGAAGGGTTAAGAAGAACCTTGAACTACCTTTAAGGCACGATTGTTTCACCATACAAGGGTATACGCCAAAGTTTGACCTACACTGTTGTTAATTTAAAGTCCCTGGCAACACAGTTTCCATCGACAGCTTCTCCTGTTGGATGTGGCTTTTATTTTGTGGTGTTATGCCAGCATTACCTAGGATACTATACTATATATCGATACACCATAAAGACTTGCTGTCCTGGTCACAGATGCGCCAGCAAGACTTGCACCTTCAATGTGTCCTCTTACTTATGGAATGTGAAATCAGTAAGGATGAAGTTCAACACTGTGTTGTTTAGTGTT
The DNA here is from genome assembly GCA_028566695.1 of Bagroides melapterus. Lineage (NCBI taxonomy): Eukaryota > Metazoa > Chordata > Actinopteri > Siluriformes > Bagridae > Bagroides > Bagroides melapterus. Next base: position 15,554,502 of record JAOTRN010000048.1, read on the forward strand.
TCAGTTTCATTGTCCAACCCTTGTGTATATATATATATAGGGGGGCACTATGGCTTGGTGGTTAGAACGTTTGCCTCACACCTCCACGGTTATGTTTTGATTCCTGCCTCTACTGTGTGTGTGTGGAGTATGTATGCCCTCCCTGTGCCTCAGGGGTTTCCTCCAGGTATTCTGGTTTCTTCCCACAATCCGAAGACACACAATGACAGGACTGAGTGAGCATGTCAGATCCCTGGTAATGGAAACTTGTTGGGAACAGTTCTAGCACTAGAAAAGCATGTAGGAAAATTTCCACAATGCTTTTGTTTTTACATTTAGTCATAGTGTGGTATGTTTGTGTATTTTGTACACATTTTTAATGGTACGGTACACACATAAACCAGCAAAATTAGCCAAGACTGTGGTTTTGTGCTTTTTACTGCTATGGGTCTCTCCCAGCTAATTTAAAAAGCTGTACTGATAAGTACAGCATGGGCATACCACATCTGTTTAAATAGAATGGTTTAAAATTAGCTTTTTTATACCTCCTAATATTACACTGTGACAGGAGACTTATTAACCGTGTAGGCTTGTAAGTTTTCCAGCAAGATCATAAAGATGCTTATGCATTTACAAAAAATTGTAAAAGATTTTGTCATAAAATGTGAAATCATTGTCTTGCACTAAATGTAAATGAATATAATAAAAAACAATGCAGCAAGAACACTGCAGGCCAGCCTTAAGACTTAATTTGCTCTAAAATGCTTCTATAACTGCACTATTGAGAAGATCCTGAGTGAGTATTTGCACTGCCACCAAGCTCAAGGCCTTACAGTGAGTGGTAAAAGGCAGCAACAGGCAGCAAACTCAGAAACTTAGGGGACATCAAACAGACACGTTGCCTGAGGAAGACTTACAATATTCTGACAGATTGCACTCATCCAACCCACAACCTGTTCATCAAGTTAATGTCTAGTAGGCAATTCCCAAGCTTAAGCTTATATTAACAATTTTTATTTGCAGGCTTTCAGACTACTAAATAATTGTGTTACTTGTGGGATGTGGTAGCCTAGTGGTTAAGGTGTTGGTCTATCAATTGGAAGGTTATTAGTTTGATTCCCTGCTCCACCAAGCTACCACTGCTGGGCCCCTGAGTAAGGCCCTTAACCCTCAGTTGTATATAAAAAAAAAATGAGATTTGACTGTAAGGCGCTCTGGATAAGGGTGTCTGCTAAATGCTGTAAATGTGTTTAAGCATGTTAAATATTACCTTCAGCACAATACTCACTTTTCTTTTAGAGGACATTGGATACTACCATTGTGTTACTTTATATTCTGCTCGTCGTTTGACTATAAATACTTAGATATCCTCTGTTGCTCTTTACGTAAATATTGCACCCAATCACATCCCAATATCATACCCTATACATTCAATTTATATTTAATGAAATTACTGACAAGTCACTTCTCTTAAAGAGGGGTTGTGTGTGCTGTTCTGTTGTACCTGCAACGTTTACAGAGCCTCAACACAAGCATTTCTATGTACAACTGATAAGTAAAATGACTTTGAGGTTCAGTTTACTTAATATAGCCCTGCCCATCTCAAATCAGCCAGAGAAAAAATAGCAGAATCCTCAACTGCAAGGAAACCCAATAAGCACTAAAGTGACCAGAAAAGCAGGAGCTGAGAGTAATAACTTAAATAATTGAATAAATTTCATTTTGTCGGCAGTGCATTTACCAAATAACAATAGAATAATAATAATAATATATAACAATTATTTAGAAAAAGAGGTTACAATATCAGAGATCTTTTGGCTGGACACAAGCAAATATAGATAGACACGTTCTCAAACACAGGTTCAAATAGTTCAAAGTCCAAAGATTTTTACAAATCATCACCCTATTCATTGGAAAACTGGCATTAAACTATAATGAAGTACTCTATTGTTTTAAATTCTATTAAAGCCTCAACACCCTCCCCACACATACACAACTATCACCATTAATAAACATTACTCAGCTATCACAGAGCAGAGATAATTGTTCTCATAAGAGCTAAAGATACGCTGTGAAAAGTGATTGAGACTTTGGATGCTGAATGTTTACTCTGAAAAATACCTTTGAAAGACATCGAAGCTTCCTGGTAGTATTTGGTAAATGAGTTTCATTTAGTTTGGTGAAAGAGCTCTGTTTACCCCTCTGGCTCTAATATTCAGACAGGCATGTAAGCGCAGTACACATGTGACGCGGTGCATCACACAAAGCCCTATTTGCACACAGTGGCATTGTGCTTTTTCAACACCTGACATGTTTCAGCCTGACCTGCCAGAGGCCTTCTCCTGCTTCAACCGACTAACACAGAGATCTGATCGCTGTATCGGTGACACACCTTTTTTAACAGCTATGTTAACCGAAAATTGGCATTAACACCATACCGAAAAGTCACTGTGACATTTCATTTTCTCACACTTTTTCCCCAGTAGATGAATCTACGTTTAAACAGATTTGACATGCAATTGTACATCTGATACTGATAGAGTACACATTCAGGTTGCTGACATTTCCCTCTGCCCAGGAGTGTCTGAGTATTTAATGGCGTTAACAGACTGAACCAGTGCCAGCGCAGCACAACGCTCAGTGCCACAGGAACATATGGGAACAGATGTTCGGTGGGCATTCGGCCTGCTTTGTTCCAGGAACACCTGGTGCTGGGAGAAGTATGCAGCACAGCTGCAGATGGTTTGCATGCCCTTAAAAGATGGGCTCAAGAGCCCAGACAACAAGAGAGCACATCTTTCATATCAATAAACTACTCAAACAAATACTGATTCTAAAGTTTGATGATTTTACTTATGCTCAGTTCTCATTAGAGGATACTACAGGATACTCCAGAATATTGGTGAACAAACAAGCTGGACAGTTTTCGCTTTATTTGAATAAATAAGTAATTAAGGTCTGTGAACAGAAATTGCACTGGAACAGGAGTTTACCAGTAAATGAATAATTTTGCAGGATGAAAAACATTTTAGACATTGACTAATAAATAATATGAACTGTGAAATGCTACCTTATTCCTCTGAGAAAGGGGGACAGGTTCAATCTCAGGTCAGAGATTATAGAGTTATGCTATATAGGGTTGTGTGATATTTGCCTAGCAAATATCATGTGACAAGGCATTAATTCACTCTCGTAGATCAGAATGAATAAAGATCGAGTTCCTAGCCTAACCACAATACCATCAAGAAGACTAGATTTCAGACTACTACAGAACTACATTTCAGACACAAAGCACTCTGGTTCTGTGCAGAATGCAGTGTAGAATGAACACCCTGGACTACTTGACCGAGTTCTACCACTTGTGCTACTGTTTCTAGATCTGCAGTAGCCTCTGCTAATTGCCCATGAATGGTTGGAATAATACATGAAGATTATCATGTTTCCGCTAGTCCTTAAAATCACTGATAATGGTTTCATTCATCAGGAATGGAAAAAAAAATTACGTTACATTTATCAGCTTCAATTACTTCCTCTATTCATCAAGTGAAGCATGCAAGCAGTAAGACTGATCTGATTTTAGCCACAAGTCGCGCGTAACACGGCAACCTGCCCATTTCCAGCAGCATTAATAAAGAGGCTGAGGACTGGAGGAGGCAGAGGAGTGACTACCATGAGCCTGATTAATGTTTTTAGTACTTACTCAGCAAAAATGACTTGGCTATGTAAATACACTTTACTTACTTTAAATGCCTGAAATCGAGACAAGCACATTGAGGTAGCACAAGGTATCTAAGGTCACATTTTGAAAGGAGGCAGAGATAAATGCTGCATGAATTCCATACATTCCACTTCTCATTATTACTGCTGGTACATACTGAAGCTTTCAGAAATGAATACCGTTACATCATGCCCATTGTAATGACACATTATAAAGAAAACAATTTAAATACAAGGGGTACGCAATGTTAAAAAAAAAAAAAACGTCTAGACGACAAATAACGAAGGGATCCGAATTCACAGCTAGCTTGTAACTTAGCCAAGGTCATGAACAAGAACTGGTGCAATACTCTGGGCTAAAGGCTATAAAACAGCTGCTTGTAGCAGTGCTTCTGTAAAGTGTATAACCCACTGCTCCACTGAGGAAAGGTGGGTTTATATACAGCTCTCTGAACAATGCACCAGAACTGTCCTGTCCTACCGGACTACACCCAGAGTATTTTAGGAACAGGTCAACACTGCAAAACAATCCATTAGGAAATTATTGGGTCATATTCTAGTCCATATAAAAGAAAAAAAAACACTTTTTTAAAGGTTATCACACATTCAATTCAGTATGACTTCAGACACGTACAAAAAGTAATCTGTATACTAATATAACAGCAAAGCAATGCAAAGTAGCTTTAATGAGTAAAATAGATACTCATGTTAAATGCTGCTTACAACAATATTTCCAAACCCGGGCAAAAGAAACCATATTATCTCTTCACAGTTTTCTTTCTTTCATTCCGCTCTTACCTCCTGATCCACTGGAATAGGTTCCCCTGTTTACAAAGCTGTCATAGTCCACAATCCTGATAGAAGGTCATACAGAGTCAGCTTCAAACTGCCTGTACACACCGAACTACCTTACTGCCACGCCTTTGCTCATGACATCAGAAAGCTTGGCTTCGCATACCTTTCTCACTCCAGCCAGCTGTCATCTAGAAATGCTGAACAGCCGTGCGCATGTGTGTGAGAGTGTGTGGATGAGTAGCTGATCCTGCTAGTGCAGGCACAGACAACTGTAAGAGGACTATTAATGAGCTTTGACTCTGTGGAAGGCGGATAAATGACTGGTGCGACCCTCCGAGCATTAACACCCTTATCTCACATATTGGGTCTGAAACTATGAGGCAGGACTTGCACTAATTCAATCAGGCTTTATCTTTATCAGTTTCACCTAAGCAGGGGCATGTGTGTTCTTGCAGCTGAGGTTTACACAATACCCCTCTTTCCTCAAACGTAGTTGATCAGCCAAGACATGTTAGGTTTCCGAGGTCTGTTTTTTTCCCCACTTTGCTTTGTTAACAAGGATATTTATTGCTACTAATTTAGCACTATGGGAATGGGTAGGTCTAAACTGTAATTCATTCACTTCTAAACACATCAAGCTGTTGGCAATGTCAAATAGTACTGAGGAATCTCAAATAAGATAAGACAGACATAGACTTAATCTAGAGGACTCTGAGAGTACTTGGTAAAATTTTTCAATACAAATCAGAAGATTAACTAAAATGCCTTTCAGGAAAAGGTTAAAATCGATATGCAAAGTAGAACTGGAAAAAAAGCTTTCTGAAGAAAATAATGTATAATGTATCTGTAACACGTACATGTCTACACAACAGAAAACACTGTATCAATAATTTGGTTGAATGATTTTTTTTTTACTGAACTGATTATGTAATCAAATCCGTCGTTCACACACACACTCGCACACAAAAAGTTTGAAGTCCAAACATTGTATTCATGCTGTGTGACTACGTCTTCTTTAACGCCATAGTCAGACCTGCGGCACACAAAATAGAAGCTTGCCTTAAGTCAAACAGAGAACTCTAACCACAGTTGAGACTTGTAAAGTGTCTATTGTGAAACACATACTTTGTTTGATGAAATATCACATACATATCAAGGTTGAACCTCATATACCCCCAGAAAAGGAACATGTAATAAAGCTAATGTGTGCATTTTTATATTATTCAATAGAACTGAAAAGCTGCAGGCTTCATGGCACTTTAACAGCATGATGTATGTACTCGCATTCCTGTACAGGCATGTTGGGCCCCAGTGGTGTAATTAAATCATGTGACAAAAAGCTGAATTTACCAAGCCTGTGCTTTTGAAGTGTAAAGTTATCCTAACAAACCTGTGAAAAGAGAAAGCTTGATGTCTGTAACAATAGCTCATCAGCAACAACAACTGCTGATTAGATTCATTTCTGTCAGTATCAATGGCTGATTTGGTGATTATCATTTAGAAAAGATTTCCAACACATTTGTTGAATAGTCATTCTATTAGATAGATAGAATCGATACAGCTGTTATGGTTGTTCATGTATGTATTTCTCAAAAAACACTTTCTTTTGTGCATAATCTCATCTGCATACTGTAGATTTGTTCCTTATAAGAGCTGCGGCTGTAATCTTTAAGACATCTGTATACTTGTCAGGTTCACAATTTGACCGTAAACATCTATTCAACACACTTAATTCTGTTTGTCTTTACTGTTTCTACAACTGCTTGATTTATAATTCCACCGTCTGAGGTCACCCAGAAAGCACGAGTTCCCACTTACGTCTGCTTTTTCTCAAAGTGTCTTCCTCATGTATTTTTTTTTTTTTTTGCCACTGTTGTCTCCGGCTTGCTCATTAAGGATCAACATCTGGATTTCTGTAGGTCAGCTTTTTAACAATGTGTAATGATAAAAGTGTTTTACAAATCTAGCAGAATTGAATTACCCATAGTAACTTTTTCAAGATTTATTATTATGAGGAACCAGCATTTGTGTTAAAATACTTGCATAAAATATTGTTTTGTATGTGTTACAAGTTATAATTACCATAATTAGCAGATTACAAATCCGTAATTCTCCTATACCCAGAATAAAGTACAGTAACAATAACTGCCTGGCCACTAGCATGTGTAATTATAGTATATAGGCATAAAAATGTCAACATAGTGTAAACCTATTCAAATACATTGTATTGATTGCTGAATTGTGCGGTAACACTAGGTAAGGACTGAACACACGAGCTGATCTAGGATCTAGTACATTCCATTTATCTTTAATAGACATTTACATTATAGTTATGGCCTTTGGCAGACGGCCTTATCCAGAGCGACATACAAAAGTGCTTTGAAGTCTCTATCAATGAACACATCAACATTGGCTCACTAGCACACAGAGTTAGTATACCATCAACCTAAAACTCTGTTGGGAGAATCACACACACACACACACACACACACACACACACACAGAGAGAGAAACCCCTTAAGGGACCAAAGCAATCTGATAAACCAGTGTGCCACCCTGATCCACAATTTAGTACACATCCTTGTTATTAAATAAAATGGTGCTAAATTATCACTTAGTAACCTCTTGGTTTGTTGTTCAAGAATAACATTTCCAGTGTCACAAAACCCTGTAGAATAGATCTGTTCAAGATGACAAGATGACACTGATGGCGCTGAGCTGAACTAAGCCAAGCCAAGGCAGCTGTAGCTCTTTAAACCTGTAGACAGATGGGCTGCTGAAACATTGATCATGAAAGCAATCAGACACAGAGAAACTGTGGGAGAGAATAAACAGCCACCCGCATCATCTTCAGTCTCACTCAGATGCTGTTACCATTCATTATATTTTATATTGAACTTGTTTGGCCAAATGAGCTAATGTCTGAGCTGGTCAGCAACACCCACTGCATTCTTTAGGCTTTATTCCATATACTTCAAACAAGGAAAATCAGCAATGGAAAGTTACAGTCAAATCAGTCAACACTGGGATTTACTTTATATCTGAGGACAGCTACAGTCAGAGAACATTTTACACTGTAGTGTAGGATAAATTCCTTGTCTCTATCATAGTTTAATAAAGAAATATCTGGTTTGATTTGTTTGCTTCATATAGACTGAAATACAGACCTTCGGATTCCAAGTGCGTTTTAATTGTTTTTTTTGTTTTTTTTAAGGGAGCTCTGCTGACATATCAGTAACTGGATATATACAGTACTCTGATTATGAATCTGCTGTAATAAATACAGCAATAATACAAGAACAGGACAAACAACAGCAAAATAATCAATTAAAAAAGGGAGAGGCCCCCAAAAATTCTTATCCTCTCAACACTCTTATCCTTTAAGAGGAGATTATACCCGCATGTTCAAACATGACCCATAATCTCACTGGAGTTTACACAAAAAATAACTCTCAGGCTATTTAATGTACTTCAGAATGCAGGCTATTTGGACTTCTGAATCATTGTTTGCAGTGTGGAAAGTTTTATTCAGCAAGCTGCATAGAGATCGGCAAAGCATAAAGGCAGGAAGGGGTGACCTTGAGATCACAGCGGTAGCTCTCTTATTTAGAGTGCGAGTAAAGCACAGCTACATGGTGAGACGGGTCTTTTTTGTTGTTCAGTAGTTTCCATCCCCCTTGCCCCAGTCTGCATCACAATGTTGATCTTGCCAGTTTTCCTGTCTCCTTTGGAAAAGAGGGGCAATGTTAAATGTTCTGACAGGATTTTTTTGTCGAAGCTGCATTCAAAGTGCGATGGCGATAAATTAAAAGCATCGTTCTTTTTGGCATTGCAAAACAAGGCTGCATGTTAAAACAAATGCAATTCTCAGTGCTTTTAAATAAAGTCTTGGCTTTCATGAGAGCCAGAAAAGTGCCAGATGCTATTCAGTGATTTGAGTCTGAAACAGGTATGTTTTGAACCCTCCAGAAGTATTGTTATAAGGCAGGATATTTGATGGGAAGTAAGACAGCAGAAGAGTGTGTGTAATGAAGACAGAGAAATAGAGATATTCCCAATGGAAAGACAAAGCCCAGAGCCAGGGCCACAGCTGGTAATATTGTAAGAGAGGTCACTAACAGTAAACAGAGGCTTCTTAGGGAAGGTCTGGGAAGACCATTACTCCAACAACACTGAGTGTGTGTGTGTGTGTGTGTGTGTTTGTGGGGTTAGAGAGAGAGAGGCAGGGAGAGAAAGAGAGCATGTCATCCTGTATGTGAAACCACCATGTCCTCTGTGTATCCCCCTTATCTGAACTGAAACAAAGTGTTTTTTTCCCACAGTGCACCCCTCTGCTGCCCCCAAAACCCCACTAGCACTTTCTCACTTGTTCACAGCAGACGATAACCATCTCATAGAGATTACAAAATGCACACACACTTACTGTACATACATACATCCATACAACAGCAGTGTGATATACATCAGTCCATTCCACTCAGTAAATAGCGCAACAAAATTTGGGGCAATGAGGGCAGAGATCTAAGGTTGGTACGATTTTGAAAGTAATACATTTTAGATGCTATTTAAATGCTAAATCTGAAGGCGAAAATAGAGTTCACTGAAAGAGCGAGTTGTGTTAAGTAGAAAAATTGACATCCGTGATCCCCATTTAGTCATGTAAGAGTTCACTTTATACAAGTGCAGCCGGAGGACTTTACACTCAGAATCTGAAACTGATCAAATCGTGTGTTTCACGTCTCTCACCGTGTATATGCATTAAATTATATCTTCCATTTTCTTGGTAGGAATACAACATCAAACATTAACATTGTTTCTCCAGAGAGCTCTGGTAAGGTTCATTTTAATGTGTGGGGTCAGTGAATTGACTTGTATCTGGCAAAGGTCAAAAAAAGGTTTCTCCCTGATGGATGACCACCCTGTCATTCACCCGTGGCTTCTCCTGGGCCCAGTACATCCTGAACACAAAGTTCCCAGCACATACACAGACACAGATACAACAAGCCAAGGCCAGCTGAACTCTCTCTCTCTCTCTCTCTCTCTCTCTCACACACACACGCGCAAGCACGCACACGCAAGCACGCACACACACAGACGCACACACCAAATCTCTCTGGATACTGGCTGACAAGGCTTTAGATAAAGAAGCAGCAAAAATTTACTTGAATAGCATGTACTGTTTACAAGATAAGCCAGTTAGGAGTTAGGAGAATTAGGAGTTTTGAGTGCTACACTAAAAGAGTGTACCAACGAACACATGCCTTAATACAACTGTGTGCCAGTTACTAAGGTGTGTGCACATGTGGAAATAAAAGTGTGTGTGTAAAAAAGTATGTGAGTCAGCCAACATTTACATAAATGCAGAAAAACGGTATTGCGTCTAGATGAATAATTATGGCCATTACACAGCATCCTTTCTTCAAAGACAAAGGTGCATTGTCTGTGCAGAGATACGTGCCAAAGGAACACAGCTAGTAGCAGATCACATGCTTAGTGGCTTCAAATAAAAACAGCAGACAGAAATTCCACCCTTGATTAAGACTTAGTGGTTTATACCAAAATGCTGAATAAATGCACTAGAATCAAACAAGAAAATGTATTTTTGGTTCTAAATGACAGACTATTGATATAGACTTATATACTGTAAATATAAAAATAGTCATTTTCTTATTCAGTTCTGCAAAGATATCATTTTGCATGGGAAAACTACACTTTATAGATTACCAGCTATATGTTACCAGCTACACTGCCCTTATAGCTCCTGCGTACTGGTCTTGGTCTACCATCTGTTTGGAGTTTCCCCACATTCTCCTTGTCAATGTGGGTTTCATCCATGATCCTGGTTTTCTCCCACTTCCCAAAACAAGCAGGACTACTGTGTACTAATTTGCCCCTCACTGGTTTTGTGTTTGTGTGTGTGTGTGTGTGTGTGTGTATCTGTGTGTGCGTGTGTGTGTCTTTGTGTGTGTGTTGCCCTCTGATGGAATGGTGTTTCATTCAGGGTGTATTCCCACCTCATGCCCAGTGTTCCCTAGATCCACTGCAGCCTTTATAAGTTACACGTAATTGGTTGATATAATATGTAAACTATTTGCATATGCAATGATTAATATTTCCAAATTGCCCAGTACTTTTCTATACATTAAATAAAAGCCTAATTGAAGGTTTTCATAGAGGATTATGAAAACGTCACTGTCCAGTTTAATAGGTTCTGTACACCTGCTCATTTACGCAGTTATCCAGTCATTCACATGGAAGCAGAACAATGCATTAAATCACCATTCAGTGTAAACTATAAAGATTGTGTGAAATTCTTAAACCAACCATGGCACCATCAACCACCCCACAGTTTATTTCACAGAGATCATGCTTTTTCTTCATTCTGATGTCAGATGTAAACATTAACTGAAGCCATTGTCCTGTGCATGGTTTTATGTATTGTGCTGCTGCCTTGTGATTGTATACCGCATCGTGCATTGTGAACACTTTTTATTATCTCTTATTATACTGACATTGTATTGTAGAAGGATACTGTGGCTGTGAATACTATTCATATGAGTCCTCACTCTAACCATTTTCCTTTTCAAGCTCTTGTACTGTAGCCATACCAAACATGCTTTGTTGATGCATCATTTCATGCCTGTATTTTG
>JAOTRN010000048.1:15588932-15609894 GCA_028566695.1 Bagroides melapterus
TCTCTCTCTCTCTCTCTCTCTCTCTCTCATTCTCTCTTTCATGTACACACACCAGAATTACTGACAATCCTCAAGACAATGGACAGAAGTTCATTCATGGTCAGTCAGTGCTTTATATTGGTCATTGTCACACTGGAAGAGTGTGACTTAAGGGTCTAGTCTGAAATCTCTTCACGAAGCAGGAATACTCACTGGAATGGACGGCATTCCATGACTGGTGACCATGCATACATTCACACATTCACATCCAGGAACAATTTAGAGTAGCTAATAACGTATTTGGGAGGGAGTGGAAACCAGAGAATCCAGAGGAAACCCAATGGATGCAGAGAGAACATGAAAATCTCCACCAAAATAGTAACCCAAGCTCAAGAAAGAACCACAGACTCTCGAGTGGTGAGATAGTAACACTACCCACTTCACAACCAATTACATTCTGATTCCAGAAAAGTGGGCTATCTAACTTTGAGGTTGTAAACACATGTAAAATCACATTGGCATTAATCAAGATAGTGTACACTAGACAAGGTTTAACAAAAAGAGACTGATAATTGTTGACTTTGAATTGAAGAGGACAGTACAAGTATCTCCAGCATTCTTATAAGATTCGTAATGCTGTTATTCTTTCAGTGATAGTCTTCATCTGCAAAAGTCTTAACAATGCTTATAAAATTTAATTTAAGTCATTTGAAGAAAAAAAAATACTGTTTATAAAAGAAAATATTTTAGTTTTTGTAAAAAAAAAAAAAAAGCCCCAGTAGGATTATGCTCAAAGTAATATTAATTCCATGTGTTATTTTCCTTTTTTTCCCCTTTTAATTCCAAAGCGGATCCTAGAAACTCCTTTTACACATTTTCCTCAAACACATTTTTCTCAAGCACTTTTTTTTCAAACACACTAACACACATTAATATCTCTCAAACATGTTCACAGCTATCTCCGCCTAGCTATGTAAACATTTCCTGGCAAAAAAAGAAATGGTTTGTCTTTCTCACATCGCTATTATTAACATTTTGCTATGATATTTTATTACAATGGTGCATGCTGCAATGGTAAAAGTTCAAGCTTGTACTGCTGAGTTAAGCATTTGCTCTGTTCCCTTTCACTCAGGCATGCCTATGCTCATCATCATCGTGTGGAGTGTCGCCAAATATCTGCAGGAGGATGAGGGGTGTGTTCACACAGAACAAAATTTCAATACAACATAATTATTGCTCTTCAAAAATCTCCATACATGCCACAGTTTATCTGGCAGCAGTCAGTTTTTGAACATTGATAGAAAATTCTCCAAAGAAAATTTTCCAAAGAGATACACTGCCCTCATTTGTCTGATAGCTACAATTATAATGTGCAGTAAATGTATACGCACCTATAGCATCATAATTACAATTCAATATTACAGGTCAGGTTTATATAACAAATTTCAAAGATTTAAATTTAAAGATAAAGAATTATCTTATTAGGGTTCTGTTCAAATAAACTCAATCAAGAGTCTGTTTACTGTAGAAGACAGCGTGATGTGATGCAGCCTAGTGAAATGACCATTCCTTTTATACCACAGCAGATTCTCAATGCTTACATTTTTCTGTTTAATGAATGGCACATCGTACATTTTAAAAATATATAGATTTGTTTAATGTTGTAGAATGGTTATAAACAGATTTCATCATTCTAAACTTCTGGATATGTTTATTAAGCTACATTGACAGTTATTTTCGTAGCTGCAAACCTCCAACTGGTTGCCATTATAACATGGGTGGCGCAACTAACATTCCTCTTTTGACAACAAATCGAGAGTGCAAGTTCCGGACTGTCTGCGTCCACAAACCGTGAGACGGTCACTGTTTTCACTCTATTTGCAAAAAGTTAAACTTGTCTCACCTTTGTTGCATCGCTGCACACGCCTCCTTCTAGTTGCCGACGGTTGCTGCTGCTTAAGACATCGCTTAAAATAAAAAATACACCCTGCGTCGCTATTGCTTATAGAGGTGACTTTTAACAACTAATGGATTATATAAACTAGAGATGCATGTCTGTAAATACACATACCCTTTACTTGCATTCCCTCTAATCACTAAATTCCTTAAAAAATGTAAATGTTTTTTAAAATTTAACGAAGACTTCTTAATGACATTTTGTGCCTTGTGTGTGTGTGTGTGTGTGTGTGTGTGTATACTTGTGTGTGTACGTGTGCAGGTGTTGGGAGACAAGAAGCAGAGACTGGATCTGGTGGATTCTGAGAGTCCCTGTAATCCTGTTCATTACTGTAAATCCTGTTCATTACTGTAAAATACAGACACACTTTCCCAAAGTCAGAAGACTCTTATCTGTCATCTTCATATTGATAGAAACCACATCTAAAGAAAACTGATGATGAGGATGATTATTATTGTTGTTGTTATTATTATTATTATTATTAGTAGTAGTAGTAGTAGTAGTAGTTATTAGTATATTTTCCCCCTGGCATTAGCTAATATTTACCAATGTGTTTGTTCTCATTCATCACAACACGTAAGATGAACCTCCTGTTTTTCTTGAGGATCATACAAACAATAGTAAGCAAGATGAGAGCTCCGGACACCATTGGAAATGAGTTTAAACAGCACAAGTAAGTTAAACGCAAAACAGCTAACACTGTACACCACGTGAACATTTCCCAGGCAAACATGAAAGACTGAAGAGACACAGAACAGATGGAACAATTCTGTATTTTAGTTTAAACTACTTTTTTGATGCTGTTTGTCTGCTGTATTGTATGAAGGAAGCTGGCCAAGTCCACACTGCTGCTCGTGTCACTGTTTGGTGTGCAGTATGCCCTCTTCACTTTTTTCCCTGATGGAGTCAGCACCCTCACTTTCCAGATCTGGAATGCCATCGAGCTTGCCCTGGCCTCCACACAGGTAATGGCTTAAAGTTGATGTATAAGCTATGAATCCTAAACAGATTAAAATCTTATCAACTTTTACTGTGCTGCAGCCAGACAGGAAGCTCCGTCACTACCCAGAAGTTCTTTTCTAAGCATTTTCCTCCTATTCCACAGAGAAAGACTGACTGAATATTTGTAATATTTTTGTCATATTAAGTGTCAGAAATGGTTTTCCTTCAAGTGCTTTCTTCCTGCTGGAAGAATATTTAAGGAAATTTCTGGTAAACAAAATTACTACCAAGACGGACCAGACCCATGAACAGTCTATAAAGTACTATACATTATATCTTTGGTTCATAACAATTTTTATTCTATTTATTATGAATGTGTTAGAATGACTGTATTATATGTAAACCTTTGATTTGCCTTGAAGTTGACACTCTTGCCAAAACATTTTGGAGAATTTATCAACGCTGTTTTGCTATAAATTTACAACCTGCAATTTAGTTGTTTATACCAGAGTGCTTTTAAATTCTCAGACCCAGTCATTGTTTATTTTTCATTAGCATGCCCCATTGTGTTTTATTCAACATGACTACTGATTTTTGTCAGGCACTAAACATACACTAGTCTAAAATCCAGACTATGGCCCAGGTACCGAGAGATGTGATTGTGTGTCTCTTCCGTTGCACAGGGCTTCATTGTAGCACTTCTATACTGCTTCCTGAATGGAGAGGTAAGTGTCGCTGACTCATCCTCTCTCACTCATTACAGATTTTATCTAGAGGTTGAAATATAAACAATGGTGCAGGTTTCCAAGCACAAAGAATTACATGGCTAAATTAGAAAAGCTGATGCTAGGTCAGCATTTTCTTTTTCTTTTTAAATAAAACGCTTACTGGAATAGCACTAAAACAAACAAATACACTTAAAGCATATAAGTCTATAAATATTACATACAATAACACCATTCCATATATATTTTTCAGTTGTCTCATTAAAGTGTTTAGGAATGTAATACCTTTTTGATGCTTGTTTTTGGCAGGTTCAACATGAAATTACACGGCACTGGAGAAGGTGGCGTCTAAAGAAGCGTGTCCACGGTGACGCCAGATTGCATCATGGCTCCCTAAGCCAAAGTGGTCTACCACTCACACAGACCTCACTCTTAGCCAGAGTTAATAACATATCCTAACAAACACACAACTCACCATAAGACAGTTAAACATAATAAAATATTACACACATATCCACTGTATAGAATAAAATAAGCTCTGACTAATTACAAACATATCCAAATAACTCAAACTATAAACATATATAAACAGTATAGTTTGAGTGCTAGATGCACTACGGCTGAAAGAAGAATGTTTCTCTCAGAGTTCCCGTTGCCATGTTCCAGTCCTGTTAATCTGCTGTTAATAGAATCATAGTTGACAATCTACTTAAAACACTGCAAGATAAGAAAAATGTTTTATGCTATATTTATATGATACCATAAAGTAGCTGTGTAAAAGCTGCAAACAGCAGACTCTAAATAAATAGTAGAAAATTCATTTATCTTACATTACGTTTGTTATGTGATGTTATAAATCAAGTGTTCATGCAAACTACATCAAATACTATGAGGCCTTTTTTTTTATCTTTTTTTTTCTTTATTGTCTTCACTAACCAGAATACTTCACATCAAATATTATCTAAATCATCTAGGATCATGTTCCACTGACATTGTTTACTATGCTTTTAGTTATATATTCCTAGCCAGGGGTTTGTTTACAAAAGAGAAAAATGATCCTTATTCTCAATTTTCAATACTATTTAGCTTGTTTCTATGAGTAGATAGTACAAAAAAAAACAGGTTAGAAAACCTTGAATGTGATATTAATGATAATGTTGCTACATGTTTTTGTTGTCACTTGCTATATAATGATGTAGTTTTTGCTGCTGCTTAGCAGAGTAGTTTATAAATATGATTAATTTTGTAACTTTGTGAATTGTGTGAAAAATATATGATATGACATTTTATTAAAGATACAGGATATAAAACTGTGGAATTGTGAAAAGTCTTTATTAAGTTTAAAGAAAGATTCAAATGAACTAAATAAACTATTTGTCAGCATAACCTCAAATCTGTTTAACTGCACAGTTCTTCCAGATAAACTATTAAGCTTATTAACTTCAATAAATCCTTCTTTATGGTATAAACCGATGTAAAACTCATGTGAATGTTGTACATAACCAACCCAGCAGTGCTAGGCCTAAAAAAGCCCATGTCTACAGTTTCCCCATATCACCACAAGAGGGCAGAATATATGACATATTCTGGATGTGACGTGCTGCCATGCCATTGAGGAAGAAGAGGAAGGTTGCAGTGAACTGGCACCAGAAGGTAAGTGTGAGCCCTAGAGGTGTAGCATTATCCCACAATAGGAACACAAAGGTCATGACCCCTGCAGCAGCCAATCCTGCAGCCAGCAGCACAAGACATGCCCCGAGATGCCATCGCTGCCGTGATGGTTGTCCCTCGCTCACCTGTGATAACACCAGCAACTCCAGGCCAAAGATGGCACTCACCACAGCCAGAGAGACAACACAACGACACAGCCCAAGCCCATGCTTCAGGAGCTGGTTCCCATCTTCTCCAATATTCCTGGTACAGTTAGAGGGTGCACCAGGGTTCTCTGTGTCCATTTCACAGAAAAACCAGAGGCCAAACATGCGGCGCTCAGTTAACAGCCAGTGTCCATCACACACGGCGATGGAGGACAGGACAACGGAAATAACCATACACAGAATGATAAGAGAGCGACAGAAAACTTCCAGAAAAAAAGGATGAGACTTCCTTCGGACAGCAGGAGCCACAGCCTGTGAGTGATGAAATCAAGGAAAGACAAAAAAAATGAGATGAGTGTTTTCAGAAAATAGCATTAAAATGCCTTAGATACCATCCTGCTCAGAATGTCAACATCATTATACCACATAAAAATATCTGGTCATGGTTTTCCAGATACGCTGTGCGTCTAAATAGTAGGTGTATCTAATAAATGGCAAATATTTTATTAATTATTAATGGTATTAATAGTCGTGTTTCAACATAGTTGCACGTTAGTGGAATCTGGTGGTCAAAAGCATGAAGTGCAGAGAAAATCTATTTTTACAAAGTACACCGAAAACAATAAATACTGCATATATGTAAAGGCTAAAATAGGATACATGTCGAATAAAACTTTTTTCCCAAATGAAATACAACATACAATGCACTTACTCTATGTAATATGTACTCCGTTATGTACTCCGTCTATAGTGTATAAATTTTAGAAGGGTATATTGTCACAAACGGAGCACCATAGGTTTTAGTTGATGGGAAATTATCTCAAACACGTTAAATGTGACGCCAAATGTTTAAAAACGTGGAACAGAATAAAGGAAAGTATGCAATTTGGAACACACCTTTTACCTGGACCCTGCATTCAGATGCGTTCAAAATGATCTTTGCTTTCTGCACACACCCTTCGGATTTCTCCCTTGCCTATTATCTGTTCTAAATAGTTTCAGAGGTTCTAATTAGTGTGCCTCAAATCGTACAACGTTGAACTGTTGAGCTTCCCAAAGGTCCTCGGACGATGTACTATTTCCTGTAGATTTTTGAGTGTGGATCCTTGGACACATTACAGAAAATATTGCCGACAACTCCTTGCACGAGGGATGAGGAAGAGTTTTGTGATGAAGAGGTTCGAATTCAACCTGCAAACCCGTGACAATTGTAACGTCAGCGATGTGTCTTCGTTATTTTTAGCTAGTATATTTAGAGAGGTGTAAATGAGAAAAAATTTTGAAGAGGAAAAAATGAGGAAAAAAAAATCTTAAATGCAATGAAGAGTTTGTAACTAGGTGTAAAAGTTCTCTTCCGTTAAGTATTAGGATGTACCAGGGATTTGCAAACTTGATACACTTTCTTTTAACAAAAAGTGTACATGCTTTTATTGCACAGCATAAGCCGCTGTAACGGTGTAAGGTGCGGCCTTCCGACTGCCTACGTGCACGTTATTAGAGAGATAAAAGAGAGAGAGAGCGCGCGACAGAGAGAGAGAGAGAGAGAGAGAGAGAGAGACTTATTAGCAGTAGCTGCCAAAAGCCCACAGAATATAGTTGAGAGATGGGCCCTTATGAGAATAATCGGATCGGAGTCATATTATTTCCAGGCTATATGACTCATTTTAAGTTATGATTTCTGTGCACCTGATTGGTTTCAAACAGCACGCACATCAGTCGACTGTAAATAGGAACTTCACTAAATACTAAATACCGTTAAAAAGTTTCCATAGAAATTTAAGGTAGGGTCATTTTATTCACAATCTTCACAAATCCGTTTGTTTAGCCAAAAATCACAATTCCCAAATGGTGTACAAAGTAAAATAAATCTTACCATAATTCTTATTGCCGTCATTCTGATCAAACTTTGCACAGCCTTGAAGGAGTCACACAGCTGTGGTACCAGTCGAAAGTGCAACAGTGTAAATTCTATGTAATATTAACCGACATGGACAAGAATCAGCAGTTCACCTTTAATCCTCCAACCACAGTCTGCTAGGAGGCATTGGGTGTTTCAATTTCTGGTCACGTCGCTTTTCAGCAGCAGGAGAATGAAAGAGAATAAACGTCGTCAAGTGAGGTGGGCTGAAACTCCTCGCATTAGGTGCATCTTGTCAGTGACACTTGTGATTATTATGTAACCTTATCCCGCATTTTCAGTACAGCTGAAAGACACTTATGCAATGCTGATATTTGGGCTTTATTTGGGGCTAACAGAATGATAGCGTAAAGCCCGCTACCAGGAGATCTAAAATGTAAGCTATTACATAATTGCAATACATGCAAAATATGTTCAAACTGCATATGTTTAGGACAGGGATGCATTACATACCACTTATCTTCTGCTCATTATTCAATCATAAGGTCAAGTCAGTTGTCCAGGGCAGTTTATATGAAGCGATGTATTAATGTATGACATTTCGTCATGTGCAGGCTAAAAGTAACACTGCTGTAATTATAAAAGTAATAATACTGAGTACAAAAACGATAAACTCGGCGAACTTTTTATCAAACATCTGTAAGCAATGGGAATGAAACACTTCTCTCTTTTTCCAGACATCATTTAAGAGCTGAAATTTGAGTGACAACTTGAAACTAAATTTGTTCTCTTCAAGTATCTGTTGCTACGTTCTGATGTGGTTTGATGGTAATTTTTTTTTTTTAATCATTATTCTCTCTTCATGTGTACGATTTGTGTGGGGTCAGTCAGCATCACACATACTGTAAGGATAAAAAAACACAAAGGAGTCTGAAAGTATTGAGAAAGTTCAACATTAGCTAGCCTTAATACAGATAGAAATTAAATCAGTACATCCTTGTAATCACATTACATATTTATTTCATTTAGCTCTATTTCTATATCTGTATTTATTAGTGGTCTAAAAAACTTTAAGTGTATTGTTATAAATATGTAAAACACTCAGATGTTTACTCACAGTGTTGAATATTCTGATGGACTGACATGCGATCTGCCATTAACAGCTCAACAAAAATATAAATGAAAACAACAGACCCAAAGTTTCTGAAAATTGAACAGACTTTATCATATTTGTGACACGTAAAAAAAGTCTGGACAGGGTTTCACTACACAGCTGATGGTGGATGCTTTCTGTAGTCCCAACAGGGCTTTGTGCCATGTGTTTTGTTCCAAAGGAACATCATGTGAATGAGATGCATCATACACAAACATGCACACACACCAGGAGGTTTAAGGCTTTACACAGGACCAAAAGTATTGACAGACTTGCTGAAAGGTGACACTAATGAGTCACACGTTACACTTTAGATTCCATATTTTCCTTTTAGCTCATCCACCTTGCTGATATAAGCCTTCATTGCATCCTCCTTACTCATACCTAGAGAAAATTACAATGAGAGAGGAAATATTAGACGCAGTAGAGAAGAATACCCATTTAGTGTAGTACAATACAAATAACGCTCACTTCTGCTCACTTTCAATGGCTATTTTGTGGGTTTTGGTCCTTGAGCATATCTGGTTAGTTGTCAACATTTAAATGTTGGACCATGTTGTTCAGTGGTTGAATACACACTATGACTGGGAACTAACTTACTTTCAGAAATTAAATTTAGGAAAAAAAAAATAAAAAAAAATCAGTGTCTGCCACTGGATTTGGCACAATCGGCATTATGTGGCATTATGCCACAAACTGGCATTATGCACATACTAGTCTCCTTTTTTTTATTATTAACAAAAATACATTCATTTGCATAAGAGCAGAAACACAAAATGTTATGCATTAGAATTTTAAAAATAAAACACTGTATCAGCATTGTGACATCTGTAAATGTTTGTGAATATTCTAACATGAAAAGCTTATTAATAGTTTTAACCACATAAATCCATGTTTCTAATACTCAGACAATCCAGATACATTAGATGTTATTTACTATCCCAGTAAATGAAAACAGAAATAAATGCTTCATGTGTGCACAGCAACCCATGATAAATGATTATTACACTAGGATGGCGTCACCAGCCTGAAATGGATTTAATCACAGATCTGTGGCAAGTGGTTTGTGTTCAGACAATTGTAATGGAGTTGTACTCAAAATTACTCACAATGCATTTCCCTTCTGTTACCAAAAGCTTTATACCTGACTGTCTGCCCCTGTCAGCATTTGGTTACAAACTGCCTGCAGTGAGACTTGTTGCAGTCCCTTCTAACTTCTGGGATAAAGCTGCTCTTTCTTTTGACATATGAGGTGCGTCATAAGGTTTCTCTTTTTCAATGACTTGTCATCTTATTCATTTTCTGTGGACACAGGGCATGACGAATACATAATGATCTGATTATTAGCTTAAATAAATAAATAAAGTTGCCCTGGGCCACTTTCTGCATTACACATTGTAATACACATGTATATAATTATAACAAATGAATAAATATGGAATTACACTTTCTTGGTAAAAGCTTTGTGTCTTTAGTGGCAAGCAAAAAACTAACCTTTCTTTGCATCCCAGGCATCCCATTTAGCTTTACCAGTGAAGTCTAACATACCAGGCCGAGCTGGAAAGGAAAAGCTTAACTTACATCACTGAAATTCTATAAAGCCATGGTGAACTTTATCATTTGCATATATTTATGTTCATATCATTCATATAACAACTATTTGTCACAAGGAATAAGAATTTGTTTTTATAAATATCTGAAATGTCTAATATTTTAATACAGATACATTATATGCTGCTGCACTATATACTGAAAGTGGATGTAATCAGTATAAATCAGTCAATAGTAGAGAGCTATGGTATAAAACAATATATGGGCACACCAGTGTTGACATCTCCCACTGTGGCCTGTTTGAACAGACTGTAGATCTCCAGCATCTCGGCATCAGTTGGTTTTGCCTTCAGCTGCTTCACTTCCTCTGCTGCCTTCTGAAATGCTTCCTGTGTGAAAGTGAAAAGTTAAGCCTCTGTTAAGCAGGGTATGTTTGGGCTAATATTCATGATACTATTTCTAAATTTTAGATTTAGTAAAGAAAATACTGTCATCATTATATGTATAGTATAGTGGATACTGAGTGTTAACCAACTACGGTATTGGTAAGGTATTACAGACCTGACAAACATCACTTAAACAGTTTAATACAATAACAAGGGGTTATGTGGCTGAAATGTGCTTTCCCACATTTTGGACCATGATAGATGATGATTGTGATAGATTGCCATCTGTTTCCCTGGGAGTGGAAACTCCTGATCCACAGCATCCCTGACTAAATAATGCAACCCCTGAGAATTGATGGATGAGTGGCATAAATGTCAGTGGATGACAAATTCATACATTAATACCTGCCATCTGACAGGACCTATGGAGTCATTATTTGGTAGGAGTTACTGTTCCATGTAGTTGTATATGGAGTTCCGAACGCATTACGTATTTAGATTAAAGACAAACAGCGTCCGATAATTTTGCTTGACATTATTTACACAGAAATAATTTCAATGCTTAAATAAACCATTATTCAAATGTGTGATTCATTATCTTAATTACTATAATATTTATTTTATTTTTCTTATTTATCGAATGCAATATCTATTTCGTGGTTTAATGAATTAATCAATCCTGTATATAATCCATTTATTCCACATTACCACCCCCAGGCCTTCACAGTACATGAAATAATAAAAGATTAAGTCATCTGCAGCTCTCTGGCTAAAGAACAAGTTGGATGCAGAAGTGAGTAGAAGCATGCCTAGTCATTAAGTATGCAACCTATAACTTAAAAAAAATAGATCTCTAACAGAGCTGACTTTGTACAAAAAAATTACAGAGCATTAAGTTAACAGAGAGGAGGGTGCATGCCTATGTGCAAAGATCATGGCATAACTGCACACACTTTCTTACACAAGCACAGGTATCAAGATATAACAGTGGTGAGATTTATTTTGCACAATTTCACCCTTTCTCCATCTTGGTAGTAAACAAAGCTAATCAGAAATGGAAGTGAATTAATCATACATTTTTGGGAGGTCTTAATAAAGCATTTTTCAACTACATTTCTTCCAAAAATCTTAAAATAACAGAAAATACACAAATCATTAAATTAATATATATATAACTAGAAAAAAAGAGAAAAAAATAGCTATAATAAATAATAAATTGTGGTGGTGGTGCTGGTGTTCCTGTTGCATTTCCGGTTCCCGGACTACTACAAACTGAACACGTGACTGAAACATAACTGTACAATCGGGAGATCTTTAAAAAAAAAAACCACACACACACCAGTAGGCCGTGATGTATGATTTCTTGTTGAGGATTTAGTAACCTGGACTGTAAGGGTGTAATGGCAGCCCACTTACTTTTTGAACTGAGCAAACTGCCTCCTTATCAATCAACACGACATATGAACATTGGACCGCACAATCAAATCACCCGATTGCTCATATCCACAAAAAAATTGAACCTGGCGCTCAGGCCTAGCTTCCAATGCACGTTACATCTCGATCAATGACCAAAATACCAGACTACATCAAATAAAGAAGAAATGAAATGCCAGGTGTGCTTATTAAATCTTTCGATTTCACGAAATAAATATGATCTGTACCTCACGAGGGCAAGAAGCCACGCCCCAGTTCGATAAATATATATATGTATTTATTTTTACTCGTTATAATTTTTTCACTTTCTCATGTATGCATGTAATCTTACAGGAAGGCACAACAATATCGCGAGATGCATCCTGGTTCATAAATACCGTTTACTAATACAACGTTAATTAGATATTTCAGTGCCGTTAGTGAGCTAGCTTGCTAGCCACAATTTCAGCAATGTCCGAAATTCAATTAGACTTTTTACACGCATCATTACATATCAGATCTTTATATAATATGTAACTGAGTCATTAGATAGCTAATCATGGGTGTGTTTATAGTTACAAAATATAATAAAATATTGTAGTGAACCGTAAACTTTAGCCAGGGGTTCCTGCCTGCAGCTGCCTAGATATCTTTCAATGACAGTCGGATCAGTATGAATTATTCTCGGGACATACTCGGTAGAGCAAAAAACCCATAAAGTTATTCACAACACTAACCTCAGTCATGATTTCTGGAGCTTAACTGCTAGCCAGTCGTCCCAAAGAACCGGTTACAATGAACTGTGCAATCGTGTCTTGGTCAATTTCACAAGCACGCTTCAGAGGGCAGCGTATGCCCCGCCTCTTTAATGCTATTGGTTGTTTCAGCATGTATGATCAAAATAAACCAATCGTGTTTGTGAAGCCGAACAATGAACTGGTCATAGAAATGAGTGGCGTCAGCTTACCACACTTTGGAAGTTTGCTAACTAGGGCATAGGGCACTCACACACTTTAACTGCTTAAAGTGTGAAGGGTTTAGGATAATGAAAAACAATAAGATTATACGCATGAGCCAAATAGTTTTACATTATTTTCAATGTAGTAGCACATTTATTATTTAACAGATTTTAAGTGAGGACCATATGACTAGGTTTGAAGTACATTAAAATGGCACAATATTATACGATTTAACATTGTAACTGTTCTGCCGCTGTATAAGAAATTAAATTAAACAAGACATACCTTGATGTCGATGACTGGGTGGTACGATGTTGTCTGACAATCAAATGATTAATGAACATCATGTTATACTCTTATTCTTAAACATGTATTCATGTTATATTTATTCTTGAACGTTATAAGATCACTTATAAACACCATTTTCTCATCAACCTCTCTTCTGTCTATCTCTTGGATATCATCAGAGGCGAACCTAGATAACGTGGGGGCCCCAGGCAAAATTAATAGATGAGGCCCTTCTAAAACATTATTTTGTTAATATCTGTTACCTAGATATATATTTATACAACATACAAAAAGTACTCAAAACATATAATTAACATAAATAGTTTTTTGTTTTTTTTTAAACAAAGTGCTTATTCTTTAACAAACTTTTCATCTTCATCTTTATGGCTGATGAAGATGATACAATACTGTACAATACAATCTTGAATATACAGAACAAGCACATCCAGCGTACCGCGAGAGGGAGCCCCCTAGGGAATTCAGATATAGTGCTCCATGTTACGTGTATATTATTAATAATGACATTACTTTAAAATACGGGGCCCCAGGCAATTGCCTGCCTTGCCTGCCCTATTGCTACGCCTCTGGATATCATGAGACAAAAACACAGCTTGAAAGAGAAACTGGAAAGTGGAATGTCCTTTATGGAAAGCCTTGTAGTGTTGCTGTTATAGAAAATTAATCAAGATGTTCTGGGCAATCAGATTAAAAAAATCAACAGCACTGTCATAAGATATGTGGGAAAAGCTTATAGAAAGATATTTTTGTAAAAAAAAAAAAAAAAAAAGGTTCAGATAATAAAGAACTGATTGTTAAGTTGTCATTCATGTGCTTTGATTTTGTGCTACATATTTTCCAGCTATTTATTTAAGTGTTAATTTAACGAATCGTTTTTTTCCACCATGTACAGCGACTTGAGTGAATCGATTAGGTTTGTGTGCGATTGCTTTAGACTTCTTCATCAGTGTTTTTCTCGTGTGTGCTAGTTTAGTCTGAAATTATATTGGGGGGAAAAAAACAGTGAAACGTGCATGGTAATGTGTAATGCATAACCGCGTTGTAATTCTTATGTGTTTGAGGAGCTGAACCTTTAAGTAAAGACTGAAACCGCAAGTGAGTTAAGTTCAACAAACAGTGGCATATTAGCATTTTAGCTTGAGCGCTAACTTTGACAGCCATGTCATCGGAAGCTGTTCTCACTGTGCGCTTGGTACGCTCTTTTGAACATCGCAACTTCAAACCAGTGGTGTTCAGAGGTGTGAATTTAGATCAGAACGTCGAGGAGTTTATTGCTTTTGTAAAGAAAGGTAAGATGTGTTATGCATGTCTCTCCAAATTCAACAAATCGGTAAAGTTATTGTGGCTTTTCCGCAGCAAAAGCTTTATGTAGTTCTTTACATTATGTATGTTCTTTTCGCATCTAGACGTTTCTACTAGATGTGGATTACCCCCACCGTTTAAGAAATATGACTATGGTAAGTTAACTCTCGATGTGATAAATATGATCTGTTATGGAGTGTTGTTCACAACATTGACAAACGCCTGTCATGTTTACAGACACAATGAAGATCATTCATCAAGCACATGGCGCAAAGGTATGTAAGTAAAACTCCACCCGAATGACGCTATGTTTGTTTCAACTTAAAGTGAAAGCCCACAATAACGCTTCAGTATGTAGTTGAAATGCATTGCCTGCAGGGTACGAAACTGTTAACGAAAGATAAAAAGAAGACTAAACTAAAAATTTCTTTACTTTAAAATCTCACTGGAAGTTTCAAAACCCATTCTGTTTATTTCAGTAGAAAATAAATCTTGGCTGCCATGTATGTATATATTATACAGATTAATATGCAAGCCATTTGTAGATTTTTTTTTTACTTTAAATACAACCTTCAGTCTTTTTAGACTTTCCTGGAGAATAAAGTAAACCTGAAATAATATATTATGTATTGAAATGTGCTGAGTAATAATGTAACATGACATTTCTGATTTCAGACTAATGAACTGGTGATGAGTTTAGAGGATGATGAAAAGTTGATACTGCAGAATGGCCTCGATTTACGAGCATGTGGTATAGGTAAGTGCCCTCTTCTTTAACTTTATAGTTGTTACACACATTTTTTCTGTTGCTGAAATCTAAAATATATAGTTAAAATTGAATTGTTTGCCTTCATCAATATATTGGCGTCAGTGAAACTGATAGCGGAAGCATGCAATATATAAATTATATACCAGACTTTTTAACAAATGTATATTTTGTTCTGTGAGCACTCCCAGAGATTCCAGGTAGAGCTTTCCACGGGTAGTGTTCTATATAATGGTGTAGAACAAATAATTATGGTCTTTAATAGTTAAGTCTTTAACCATGGCACATCAGGTTCAGCAGTTTGCATTAATACAGTATATCAAGGCAAATCATCACAATGTGTAGTAATGTAATCCCAGTGGTTGGCCCATTTGCCATGCCCCTTCAGGGTTTGGGGTTTTTGCCACCTCTGCTCTGTGTGTGGAGTTTGCATTGTGCCCCCCTTGCTTTTGGATTTCCTCCGGTTTCCTGCCCCAGTTTAGAGACATGTGTTTTAGGGTGTTTGGCAAGTCTAAATTGTCAATAGTGTGCGATTCTTCCCTGCAATGGATTGGCACCCTATCCAGGGTTTCCCTTGCAGTGTTCCTTGTGACCCTGTGTAGGATACGTGGTACAGAATATATATGGAGGGATAACCCATTCTGATCTGTTGTTAATTTTGTGCAGCTCTACTAAAATATCCAGTAACTAAGATGAAGAACATATGTGATATGACACTATAGCTCATTGTCTCTCATTCTTTTGCTGAGCAGTTGCAAAACATGGATAACTATGGCTGTGAAACTTTTTGTGATTATCATGTGAGCTCATTGTCCATCATTATTTATCACTGTCTTAAACTTGCCAGTTGTAATGCAGTCTGTAGTGATGGTTGTGTGAAGTTTGTCCCTTCATTTATCCCTTTTGTTCTCTCTGTGCTGTCTCCATCTCTGTTATTCTTCCAGCCAATGAAACAGAGCTGGCCTTTTTCAAGATGAGTGACTATGAAAAGTACAAGGCCAATCCCCAGACTGTGTGGTGAGACACAGGAAAGTGACACGTGTGACCGAATCCTGATGTGTTTTTATTTAGATGAAACAGTGCAACATCCTGAACAGCTTCATGTCTACCTGCATTTACATTGTCCAGCACCATCCAGACCAAACATGCTGTTTTAATTTCACTCCAGCTTCAAATCAGTTAAAAATCACTTTCTTAAGAAACTTTATTTTAGAAAGACATGATTTAAAGTTACATGAGTTGGACAGATTTAATAAGAGGAGAGTTATTTTGGTATAGCTTGCACCAGTTCACAAAAATGAACACAGACAAACATTATTTACCAGTATAAATATGTTTCAAGTTTTAATACCAATTGTTTTCTTTTAATTATTTATCAGTGGTCAGTGGTGCATGAGCCTGTAATTGGGTTTATTAAATAAATTTCTTTAAAATTCACATTTGTCTCTTTTTCCATATGAGGAACAATCACTAGTTATGAAAGATCCAGTGCTAAAGCGTACATCCCGTTCTTTGCTTGATCATAAGGTGTCATATGATCATAAGGTGTCATATGCCAGATCTGGTACTGGGGTAATTCCAGTTGGGCTTTATCAGTTCTTCACACCTGAGAACATGTTCAGTATAGGTAGAACGGGTTGTTTGAAATAACTATATTCCCCTTTTTGACAAGAGTTGAAACCATGATCAGTGAAGCAGCATCTGAGTTTATTAAAATTCCAAAGCTAATTAAAAAGTGCAAAAATCAAACATGTATTTCTTTTATGATAATGTATAGTTCTGCTATAACAATGTAAAAATGTAATTTAAAAGCAGTTGCAGAATGAGTAATTGCATTTTCCTTTCTTTTTTTTTTGCAATGGAAGCCAAATTTTAAATCCAAATGCAAAGCCATTTGACATTTCACATTAAAGCCAACGTTCTCTCAGTAAGCGTGACTAGAGATCAGACCTGGTCTAGTCTGATTTTAGGGTCAATACAACACATTTCTTTAGATGTAACCATCACGGTGAACTTTCCCTAGATAAGAACACTTTTAATTGCTGTAATAAGGTTTGATAATGTATGTTGTTCAGCTTAGCAGGGGAATAGTTGGAAGTAATTAAGCACTGATTATGGTATAAGCTTAGTGATAAAAGTTTTACTGTGGGTTTACTGAGGCTTCTGATGACAGGATATTGGTCCAGCAGAAAGGCTGACAGCAGCTACTGAAAATGAGTGTAAAGGTGTATTTAAATATACATACAGCTATCGCCAAACAGTATCTATTTACAAGGTGCCAGTTTTCAAGTCAATAGAAACTATATTTTATGAAGCAGTGCTTCCTTGGCAGTGCAATTACTGAATTGTTGAGGAAACTACTCAAGGTTTTATTTTTTAAATAACTAGAATGAATGAGATGTTTTCACTTTTCTGCAACTGGTATGTCCTTTAAAAAGGCACATTTGCTACTAGCCTATTTAAAATGTATTTAACACCGTCAGCCTACCTGATATAAATAATTGCTTATGGTTATACTGGTATATCAGACAGTTGATAGTTCAAAACCCATTAATAGTTTGCATGGTTGACTAATACTTGCATTTCTGCCTCTGAATGCTTGAGAAAAGGCCATTGCTGGTTTTTATCAACCCCCTTAAATTAAAAAAAAAAAATGTGGAAAAT
The DNA here is from genome assembly GCA_028566695.1 of Bagroides melapterus. NCBI lineage: Eukaryota > Metazoa > Chordata > Actinopteri > Siluriformes > Bagridae > Bagroides > Bagroides melapterus. The sequence goes on from JAOTRN010000048.1 coordinate 15,606,711, forward strand.
AAAGTAATATTATAAAATTCTGGTTGCAGCCCATAAGGCTACAGCATCTTAAAAATGTACACTGTGTTATCCTTATGTAAATGCTATATTAAATTATTAATGATGTTAACCAGTAAATGCATCATGAAAGTTAACTGACTCTCACAATTAGACCTGTGGAACTGTCCTGTTCTCTCGCTGGTGCTGTGACACAGGGCATTTGCGTGTGCTTTCCCATCCCCGGCGTATTCGTGCCAATCTGGTGGACACACATGGCAACAGCAGGAAACATCGGCACACCAGCACGGCACACGGCAGAGCCACCGCTAGCATGTAGCTGGGTGGCATGTAGAACGCATAGGCCTTGGAGGAGAAGGCAAAATTCCAGCCAATCACCAATGTATGCATGACTGAGAGAGACAAGGCAGCATAGCCCAGTCCAGACTGAAAGAATATGAGAAATTTTTAAGTACTTATCCCTCTTTAAATTTGCACTTCATGTTTATTAATGGTCTTAAACTGTTAAAACCTGCATTGCTAACCTGAATGAACCTGAACTCTCTCCATGTGAGGATGTTTCCAACTGAGGGGAGAGAAGTGATAGCCAACAGGGAGAGCATGCCCAGACCTAATATTCCACTGGACACATAGAGGTCAGTGCGCCATACTCCCTGTTCATCCCAAGGCATCTCCACACCTGACTTCACCTGAGGTATGAACAAAAAAGACACATCTCATAGCATGGCAAAATCATTTTAATTCAATAAACATTACTGTTTAATCGAGAGGTGTGATTTTAAGGATTATTTGGATTTCCATAGTTCCAGACCTGAGAAGTGTGACCTACATGAGTTGTGGAAATCTCAGGTGGGGAGATGTTGATGGGGTAAATCATCTTTATTTTACTGAATCCAGAGGTATAAAAGCTTACATATTCACGTCTGCACCTCTGCAGGCATCGTATTGAAATTTTGGGGTAAGTGAAATTTGTAATCCATAAAAATAGACACCAAACATAAATGGATTGGCTAGCCTAAAACCATGTATTGTTTTATCTTTTATTCATTGTCGTTTTCTCTTGGTGGCATGGAGGAATAACTGCAAGGGACATTAGTAGCCTGTAATTAAAGGGGATAAAAATCATAAAATTCTTCTTTAACTTCCCGCTGTTCCCGTTAGGGGACGCCACAGCGAATAATCAGTTTCCACCTAATGCTTTCCTCAGCATCCTCTACTCTTGCATGAAATTCATGTCCTCTTTTACAACAAAATTATGGACCGTATAACTATATAGTATAGAGAGCGTATAAAGGTTAAAATGCTTTAAGGAAATTACTAAACAAACTGCAAAATGCTGCATTTTCAAACATCTTAATTTAATGTATGTATTACTTCCGAACTGCACCATCACGCCAACAAGGCGCCATCTAGCGGCTATGTTCGGGACATCCTTAGCATCTCTGAAATAAATTTGGCAAAATAATCCCCATTCTAACTGTTGGCTAGTACAATTGCGATCAAGCTGAGCGCCTGATGTGTTCTTTGTTTTGTCCTTATCTGATCACATGCCTGTTTATCTTTTATTGTTGCATTTATGAGACAAGTTAGTTCCTGTTATCAAATCATTACAGCTATAAACACCATCCCCTCAATGACCTCTCTTTTTCTGCTCTTCAAGAAAAATAAAACAAAATTATTTCGCTTATCATGTCACAGAGAAAGCGGAAAGTGCGAAGTCTGCTGTTGTCAAGACTCTTGTACTATTGAAAACTGGGACTACCAAATAAACTACTTTAACCGAAAGCTATCCATTTTGTCTATGTCAGCACAACCAGCCTGCAACCAATCTACAAACCACGTCTCCACCTAGATCTTATTCACAGCTTGTCTGTATGGTGATACAACCTGACTGCATCATGGTCTTGGTTAATGTCTTGCCCATTTGTGATTTAACCCAATCATACATTTGTATCCAGGCAATATCACAGTATTTTCTGATAATTAATGGCATGTAAATAGATAATCAGCACCAGTACACTCTTAACTGCAGTGTACCCTTAAACAAGTTCCTCATAAGTTCTTAAGATTGCTTTAAGTTCATTGCTTCTTCACTTGTGTAAAAAGAGTTGCCTCATGTCAGTGGGGCATTTACTGTAAAATAATTGCCATAACATCATGGTTAATTAAGCAAAAACAAATGTTTCACTAAAAAAAAGGGTATAAACACCCAAATATAAAAATTAGTACCTGTGAGTAAGCAGTGTTAATAAGCCTGCGCTGTGTGATGGTACGGAGTGGAAGGCACAGGCTGAACACTACATGCAGAGCAGCAAAAAGGAAACTAAGTAGTCCAAGCTGTTTCCTCTGCAGCAGCCAGGCATCCAGCCAGCAAGGGAATCGCTGGTACTTGGTGCCTCTCCACAGTTGCAGCCATGCAGCAAACAGCCCCGGCAGGTACACCAGTGCCAGGCTGACCAGTGCCACGCATGGCAAGCTTTCGTTCACTAGATCAAAGACTAGGCGGTAAAATGAGTTTTGTCCATTGGACAAGTATGGCAGAAGAATATCACGAATAAATCCATAGCAGTAGAAGAAAAGGAAGAGCAGGAATGTAGTGAGGACTGGGCCATGCCATGATGGGAAGAGATGCAAAGGCTTTCTTTCAAGATGTTGTGCACAACACAGGCTGCCAACATCTACTGGGTAAAAGCCCATGCGCCGGGCGAGCTGGGCCACCTCATGCTTTGCTTCTGCACTGTCACTGCACAGCAGCACCTACAGTAGAGTCAGGTCAAACGTCAGGGAATTTATAGAACATATCAATAGTTTTAACACAGCTGCAAGCCCAACCTGCAAAGCCTTTTTTTTTGTACAATACAATGTACTACAATTCATTATTGAACGAACTGATTTATTATGACAAACAAGAATATTTCACTGCTTTATAAATAAATAATCAATTTGTTTGTTGTATATCTAATAAATCTCATGTAACAGTTTAACTCTTCTCAATTAGCTTATTTGGTTTTCCCAGGCTCCTTTTACAGTGTTAAAAAAGACCCTCTTCTTTATAATTTTAGAATACATAACCGTTATCAGAATAATCCAAATTGATTATGCATCATAGACAGATAAATATACCACAGCATGTGCTTATTAGAGCCATCAAAGATTTTATTCCTGAATGTTACACTCATAGAACGTA
>JAOTRN010000048.1:15888002-15898429 GCA_028566695.1 Bagroides melapterus
TCATTCAACAAATTCATTATAATAATCATATCTCCATATTCTATTCGATATATCACATTTTCCAAAGGTTGTACAATCTGAAACCAGTCATATAAAATCACGAACAAGGGGTCATAATCTTGGCTAAGGCTTCACAGGTGAATCATAGAAACGTGTTGAGATATCTGCAAAATATTCAGTAATATAATTCTGAGAATTTGAAGTGAAGTGAGTGAATACGGTAGAGGGCTACTGAAGCTCAAACTGTATTTATGTCAAGGGTGTGAAGTAGGCACACCTGCTTAAAACGATTTGAATCACTTTGAAATATTTCACTGGTAAGTCATTTTGACAAAGACTCAACACAAGATGATTATAGACTATTATTCTAACCTAAGAGATTACTTTAAAACCGTCTGCTGCAATTCAGTAACGTGTTAAAAAATTTCAAAATAAAACTACTCCTAGTGTAGAATGTTTACTATATACGGTATATATAATACACCATGTATATATAATAGTATATCTAATCATTCCAAGTAAGTGAAAATAAAAGTAATCATCAAGAAGATTTGAGTAAATAAGCCATCTGGTGAAAAACTATTTATATACGCTAATGTAATTATGTGTAAAATTAACAACTAATCCAAAAATATTCTATTTTCTATTTTCTTCTTAGGTTCACTATATGCTGAAGTGAAAATCGCCTCAATTATCAACAGTACATAAAGAAAGTTGTTGGCTAGCTAACTCCCCAAATGCTCTGTGGTTTTGGTTAGTTAGCTAGTTAGTTAGCTCATGTTTATTCATACATGATTTTAGTTATATAGCTTGTTATCCAGCAAAGAATACATAAGAGTTACCTACAGAATATAGATGTGTATAGATATTTGACCAAAAGTTTGTGGACCTGACCATCACACAATTATATGATTTTTTTTCAACATCCCATTCCAAATTTTGTCCCCCTTCGCTGTTATAATAACCTCCGTTCTTCAAGAAAGGCTTTCCACTGGATTTTGGAGCGTGACTGTGGGGATTTGCTCATTCAACCACAAGAGCATTAGTTTGGTCAGCCACAGCTGTCGATTGAGGAGGCCTGGCACTGCATTCCAATTCATACTAATGTGTTCAGTAGACTTAAGGTCAGTGTTCTGTGCAGGCCACTCGAGTTCTTCCACACCAAACTTGCCACACCATGTCTTCATGGAGCTTGCTTTGTGCACAGGGGCACTGTGATGCTAGACCGGGCATTGGGCCTATTAATTCTATTGAAAGAATATTGTACTGCTGCAGCATATAAATCGATCGAAATTGTGTGATTCCAGCTTTGTGGCAACAAAGGCTCATATATGGGTGTGATTCTCAGTTGTACACAAACCTTTGGTCATATAGTGTAGATTTAACACAAAGTGTAAATGTAAAACATCGAAAGATCTGACTAGTTAACACAACTCAAGCAAACTGCACAAAGTTGCACAGGATGGATGTGAACTGCTGATATATCCACCGGGTTTAGCTCACTTAATTTGCAGGTCATTGTCGCCCTGTCTCATTTAAAGCACTGTATTTTAAGAAGAGTAGACTTGTGGCAAGAGACAGACTTATTTTGCTTGGCTCTTAAAATTGAATTATTTTAAATTTGCATTGCCTTATCCAGGGTGAAATATTATTCTTTTCTGTAACGGTTATCAAAACTAACTGTAGCAAAGCCGAATATTACATTTTGTTAAAACTCAAAAGTAAATATTAAATGTACTATGATTTAATTACAGTATACAGTATACCATAGTGTACTGTTACTTTCCACCCTTGGCATTGTATTCAGGCTCTTGAAATAATAATAAAGAAAAATAATAAAGAAAAGCTTTTTAATTGAATATTTACTAACTTAATTCCTCCGATTGAGTTAAAGAAGCCTGAATAATTATTTAAATGCAAGGCTCGCTCTCGATAAGCTAAACGAGAATATTTTTGATGGACGTAGAACCGAAATCTGCAAAACACAAAATTTGAATCAGAATAATTGGTCACTATAGCAGCAGCCATTTAGTCAATGTCAGCCATCAGAGACAGCTGCAGTTGCGGGTAATGTGTTTATTAAAGATGGCAAATAGCAAGCAGATCCCAAAAAACACACTTAGCTTACTCGTATAGTCAAAAACAGGCAAAAGATAAGGAAACATTCTAATAGAAAAAATGACAAAATCCAGGGAAACAACCCAGATAAAAAAAAACAGAAGCATAAACACTAGCATGAAGGGTTGGTATGTCAGCTGCAGAACAGCGCTAAGCGATGCGTGAAAGTTCAAAGTCTCTATTTATCGGGTGTGTGGATGATTGAACCCATGCTGTATGTGATATCAGGTAAAGGTGTCAAATGTGTGATGTTGTAAGCTGTGGTCTGTTAAGTCTTAGAATAATAAGCATGTCACTGTTTGTTGTCTCTAGAGCTTTATCTTCCATGTGCGGTATATTTTTATAGTATTCTGCAGTGTAATACTACAAAACTTTTAGCCTACAATAATAATGTGGTCAGTTTTTTTTTTAGAATCAAGACATTAAGTCCCCTGATGACAAGTCAGAATAATGCAAACATAGCTGAAAGTGGAGCTGGCAGGACTTGTCTTTATTGACAATGAGGTTGGTGATAGCAGCAGGATAAAATTTTGAAGTGAACAAAAGCAATACACTAGACATCTTTTCGGCTTGTAACTGGAAAAAAAAATGATTGAAATATACTGATAAAGTAACTATGACGTTTTTCAGGGCAAAGTAGCCAAGCCAGTTACCTGAGCTAAAACATGCTGAGTTTTGTTCACATCGTGAATTTAACACTAAAGGCAAAAAAAAACTTAAAACAAGTACACAAATAATAATAACAATAAATAATAATAATAATAAATAATAATAATAATAAATAAGTGCAACTACAAGCCTGAGGCAGGATCAGCAGTAAAGGCTCTGGTGCAGTCTTTGGATGGTAGGCTTCAGGCAATCATTACTTGCATTATTTAAGAATAATTCTTTTGTATTTATTTTTCCAATTAAGTTTCTTTTTATTTTAGTTTCAGAATTAAGGAGTTTAAAACAGAAAAGACTGAATTAAAAATAACAAACTCATAAATATTCAGACCTGCAGAATGGAATAGAAAGAAAGAACATCAAGAAAGGACGACAGAGCAAAAGAGTGTATAATGACTTCTTCTGACACTTCTAAGAAACTTTTAAGAATATTTTTTTTATTAGATATGGACAGAGTCATTGATATTATGTGCCACTCTATCCTTTCAATGAAAGCTTTGTAAACTGAGTATTGCCAGCACGACACAGAGGACTGGTTTAGCTTTTTATCTGATGGATAAAAAACATTTCATTACCTTCTCTGGCGACACACCACAATCTCCACTATTACACAAAGCTCGGCTCTCGGTCCATTGACTTTTATAATTTAGATACTTCCTTCCGCTTAGCCATACCATATAAAGCTTTAATCATAACTTTCTCTGATATTTCCCTGATGACATTCAGATATAAATCCCAGTTAATACCTATCAATCTGTTGCTTGTCTACTGAATATTTTGATTTTTTTTTTTCCAACCACAATTTTTGAACACTTTGGCTCAAAAGCAGTTCTTAGCAAAAAATAAATATATAAACTTTTACACTGATACCACGCCTACTGTATTCTCCTGCTTTTTCTGTTCACAACCTCTGAGTCATTCTAGAATATACTCACTCCTTTGACTACCATATCAGCTCTGTATTGAAAAAACTCTTTTTTTTTCATTTTGAGAACATTGAGAAACTCAGTGCTTGTCTTTCCCACTTGCTGTTCGATTCCTCAGTCGTGCGTTTGTCTCTATGCATTTGGATTGCTGCGATTCTGTCCCCAGTGCTATCAGTTCTGTTTCTCTCCAAAGGCTTTAAAGATTTATCTGCTCAGCTTCTCACAAATATTTCACCTCAGTCTAATTTTACAGCAGTATTTTAGAAGCTGGCTATCCTATAAAACAAAATACTTAATCTTATTAAACAGTTTCTGTAGTTACAATACAATTCTTGTAGTACACTTGCTTCTTTTTATGTCTCTAGTCTTCTGTTTCATTACAATCACCACCTGCACCCTCAGATCTACTGCTCAGTATTTCACCATCTACAGTAAATCTTTAGTACCTTGAGCTCTCACTGACCTCCTATCAAAATGTATTCTTGCTTGTTTATCTACATCTGCTCACTAGTATGTCTCAGTGTGATATAGCTGTTCTAAAGCATCTTTGGGTTACTTAAAAGCTCTATAATTATCTTCTATAATTACCAAACAGGCAACGAAGAAAGCATTCCATTTAGTAATGTGATTGCTGCATCAGAAACAAGTGTTCATATTAATCAAATGGGAGGCTCTGCAAATAAGTGCTGACTAAAATGTGGCCAGTAAACAGCTAGATAGAGAGAAAAGTGCAAGCATTCTCTCTAGATTTCAGCTTAATGTACTTTAAATATTGTGATTATTCTATGGCTATTCATTACTAAATCCATTACCACATTTAATTCACCCAAATATGAAATATTACTGAAATTGTAAAACTTTTTTTCATGCTTTTAGTAATTCTTAACCAATTTGTTTCAGGTTCTAAAAAACTGGATGGATGTGTTTAAACTCTGCTACTGTATGTGTGACACTTCTCTGCTACTTGTAATCTTCCTGCACCAATCTTTAATCAGGTTCCAGTCTATTTTACTGTTTTGTCGTCTGTTTACGATCCCTGTTATCAATAAATCCTCCTGTACTCATTCACTCACTCAGATTTTTATCTGAGTGAGTGAGGGGATGTTCAGAGACGCTCCCCAGAGCAACGAAAATACCTGCTCTAGTGCTCCAACTGCTTTTAATCCACCCAAATCATTGCATCCTTATCCCCTCAGGAAATTACTGCATGTCTCCTATAAACATAAGGAAATTGTACAGTTGGAGGCACCTCAGTGGAGTGTAGCGTGATTTATGGTGACAGTTTGGAGTACAAATTTGTCACATTGCACCTTATACTAACCTTTCATCTGATGATGGTGAAAAATATATCTCCCCCCCCCAAAAAAAAAACATTTTTACATTCGCTAGGAGCACACTGAATTCTTGCCTGTCTAGAGGACCCAATTCCTTTCAGTTAATAACAGCAAAACCTTGGATACGAAGCACAAAGAGGCAGGCTGCACATAAACAAACAGAAAGAAAAGTTTGTATTTGACCTCGTCCTGGAGAGAAGCAATAGCACCAAGCACAGAGATAAACATCTGAACTACTTGCATTATGTTTCAGAAAGCGTACAGCAGATGGGGAATTGAAGACCAGCTCTCTTCCTTCAGTTTATTTTACTTTATTTTTCTCTAAGCTCAAAGCAAATGCTTCTTCCTTACAAATGATTCTTCAAACTGACAGACAGTCTTAAACAGTATGCATAATTCACCACAACTGTAAGTAATCTCTGATTTGTGGGGTTTCACTCCAACTCTACAAAGATCAAATGCACCACTCAGAGATGCTACATGACTCTAATATACTGCACTGCTCCTTTATAAAGCAACCAATCTTTATTTATATGATTTCTAATGATAGAGTAATCCTTGTTTTTAGTCCAGAATTTGGTTTAAAGATTCTCTGGTGGACTGGGTGTATCCAGTGTATCAGACTGTTCTAATAAACAAGAACTCTGCTGTGTGGTGACTTCTGGGTTATTAGTCTGGGACTTTGGGTTTTAAGTCAGGGGTGTGAACAAGTCAGGGTTTTAAAAAATGAGCCTGGAAATAATGTCCAGAAAGAGAATGTCCGTCAGATTCAATCCAGACAGAAAAAGAAAAAAGAATTGTTTGTCTCTAGAGATCTATATATTTTTGCTCACTACACCTTCATATATAAGTATATATATATGAATGCTGTTGTCATAAAATATTTCATATCTCAACATTGTTACAGCATACAGTAATTAAATAGGTTGTTCAAATGTTTTCCTTACCAACCAAAATTAAACATTCTTTTTTGCACCAATTATATATGTGTATTCTAATTCTTTATTTTGTTTTTAAGAGCCACCATAAATAAATCATAATCTAATCATAATAAGTCTTTGCACTCCACTGAATTACAGTTGAATGATATATTTTCACTTGTACTAATTACTATTATTATTGTTTATTACTATTGTTATTACTAATCTATAGAGATAGAGAGTAAAATATCTACAAGTGAAGCTGAAAAACAAGATCACTTGCTTGTTCTGAAAATCACACAGTGTAACTTTATGCGAGCCAAGACTAAACATTATTAGCAGAAGGCTGTATCAAATTGTGGATTGGTGAGAAGAGAAAGTCAGATAGAAGCCAAAAAAACGCAAATACTAATAGTCATGTAGTCTTCTGGGAAAAATATGTGAAAATATGTGATAAAGAACTTGTTATGATTTGTTGCTTTATATATTTGGCCAGATATTTTTTTTGTGCATGCAGACAAAAATGTTATTGAGCAAACAGGCCTCATTGAGAATCACACAATAATGGTGTAAGAGCATGTATGGGAACTTATTTGCTGCTTGAGAAATTACCTTTTTTGTGTTTAAGTAGCCAGATTTTGGTATTATTACACTTCTCAATGAGCCTTTGGTAGCTTCATAAATGTGTAAACAATAGCGTTGTAGCCCAGATCAATGGGTGTAATCTAATACTGCAATCTTCTCTGCAACTGAAGGCCAATTTCACAGTTTCTCACACTTCTCAGTTCTTAGGCAACAAAATCTTGTCACATTGATGTTGGTGGATCTGTATTCACTTTCAGAGCTTGTTATTAAAGGTTTAAATAAATGAATGAGCAAACAAAGATTATTAATTTTGACCAGACAATATTATTTCTTCATTTAATTTTAAATTGTCTGTTGAAAAATGTGACCACACAGAAATGATCACAACACTGAAATGCAGTTCATGACTTCATTTTATTCTATCTCTATTTTATCTTTCATTGCCATTTCATCAGCATATTTTCCTCTTGATTTGTTCCATGTAGTGTGCATGCTTCCACTAGCCAGTGGGTGTAAATTACCTATCCTGATTTCTGTTTAAAGCACAGGAAGTGTCAGATGCAGAAAATACTTCAATAGTTTGCCAGGTTTTGTCTGTGTATAGATGCTTAGTTGCAGGTTGATGATAGCTCCTTTACTCACTGTAATTGGACTGAACTCTTCATTGATTGACCCCCCTGTCACAGCTGACCTTTGCATTTACCCTACACGCGCGCTCAGATCAGCAGGCACAATACCTAACAGGTCTAAAAAGCTGACCATGCTGCGTGCCTGGCGCAATCAGGAGACAAGCTCATCAGATGAAGAAGGCACTCAGCTCCCTGAACAGCGTGCAGACCGAACATCAGCTCATCCGTCAAACATCTCAAGAGCTCATGTGGATCTCGTGTTCTGTCATATTGCTATTGAGCACCGAGAGGATAAATGAGGCGGAATGAACAGTAAGCCAAATGTTAATCATTTCCATCAGTTGCACACACTTAAAATCGACACACACCTTTTAACACGAAGCAAAGTAAACCTTCACCATTCAACAAGCCATACAGATGAAGCTGCTTGGCTTGTGCTTGCCGTTGTTGTGGATTTCAACACAAATTAATGACAGACTGCAATGAGGATTTAAAGTCACGCTGCTGCTCCCTCGGAGTATTGACTGACATGCAGTACAGAGCTCATAACGCTCTCTCATCTTTCACTGTCATGAAAACCTCAGCTGCAAGTGCAACCCCACCAGCTCTGTCTACACTGCCATTTTTACATAATCCAATTCTGACTGTACGTATATGGGAAGGGTGGAGAATACGGTATAACGTGTGGCTGCTGAAAGACTAATAGTTCATTGACGGCTGTTGAAATAAGGGCTGACTGCGCGAAGTTGCAAACTCGCATTGTTATCAGCAGAGGCTCTGCGCAGTGTTAATGCACCTTACTAATCCTTTAGATATGAAATAGCGCGCCTAACACACACACACACACACACACACACACACTATGGCTACGCATTGCAAAGGGAGTGATATATGCGCTCCCTAGTGCGGCATTCGACGTGTATAGAATCACAACATATTTATGCATTTGGGGACCGAATACGCTTCTCAAACATTGTTCCACTTGCGCAGCATTCACTTTTTAAATACAGCTCTTTATGTCGTGTTTATGTGTTTATATAATAGAGCAACACACATGCATAGCAATATAGGCATTACAAATGCACATTTCATCAATACGCCCTGAATACGGTAAAAAAAAAAAATCTGCTTTAAAGGAAAGTGACCACAAATAAACTGAAATACGCAAAGAATAACGGCTAGATTTTCAGCCGTGTGGAGCACGCAAAAGGCGCGGTGGCGAAGATCCGCTGCGCAAAACTATTCATCATCACTCTCATCATCCTCCTCATCATCATCTGCCAACTTTGGAGCGGCGAGTCTCCAAACTTCATCTCCCATCACCGGAACCCGCAGCTACGACTGAGAAAACAGCCCGAAATCATGCAGAAATAGAAGAGGGGAAAACAGTCTTACCTTTATGGTTTTGGAGGACTGACACTTCACTTGGGAAACGGTGGCTGTTTGGTTCATGTTTGCATTCAAAGCTCGGTGGCAGCCCGACCCAAAAGACGCAGTCTGAGCCGGACTTTCAGCGACTCTAATCCACTTAGTCCACAAGTAGCAGCAAATAAAGCATGTGCAGCAGCAAGCAGCCTCTCCTCAGGTCTTTTTTTGCGACCCGACACTAGTGCGTGGGGAATCAGATGCGTAATGTGCTCAGCTGGATCTTTCTGCTCCACTCTCCCCACTATCTCCCCCTGTGTGATATATATGCGCACCTGTAGGGCACAGCCCAGCAACACAAAGATTTACATAAGCATAAAGATGTTTAAGTTTGCATTAACGATGTAGTAAGAACGTAAATTAAACATTAATGTTAATGACTAACTGATTTGCAACAGATAGCCTAAAGGGTGCACATTTAAATCAATGGTAATCACCTGTCACACACACACAACTAACACCTGAGTCCTTCTGAGATTAACCAACACTTCCCGATAAAGTGTTTTCTACCGGCAATGACCAGTCCGGAGCCCCAAAAAGCTGAGGTATGTTTATGTAGATTCTGTAAACACAGATGCACACACTCACCGTCTATGTTGTCACACTGCAAAATCACTAGTCCCGAAGAAGAACACCCACACTGTTTACTGAAGTGAACCAAATGAACACTAAAGGAGTTAATATAACAGAGGGGCTTTGCTGTACACATGCTACGAGATAATTTTAACACCAGAGACAGCTCTGTACTTGCTGTTTGAAATGAAACACGCCGCAGTACGGAGTTGCTGCTATACAGCAATGCTAATGGGGACCAAAGGGATTTGAGAGATGATAGCAATGTACAGAAGCCCCTCATATAATGCTCTATACAGTGGGTGGCTTTGAGCAATGGAACAAGTCCAACTCTGAACATTCAGTGAGAAATACAGGCTAATTCAGAACAATCAGCCAGAGAAATACACACACTTTGAACATTCATCCAAAGAAACACACATTTTCTGACACAGCCAAGAAAACACACCAACTCTGAATATTTAGCCAGCAAAATACACTAACTCTGAACATTCAGCCAGAGAGACCCACTAACTTTGAACATTCAGCCAAAGAAACACACATTCTCTGAACACATCCACAAAAACAAACCAGCTCTGAATATTCAGCTAGAGAGACACACTAACCCTGAGACCCACTAATTCCGAACATACAGCCAAAGAGACACACTAATTCTGAATATTCAGCCAGAGAGACACAATAACTCTGAATATTCAGCCAGAGAGACACACTAACTCTGAACATTCAGCCAGAGAGACACACTGAACATTCAGCCAAAGAAACTCGTGTTCTCTGAACACACAGCCAGAAAAACAAACCAGCTCTGAATATTCAGCTAGAGAGGCACACTAACTCTGAACATAGCTACAGAGGCCATGATGGGGGAAAAATATAAGGAAATGTTGTTTCTGCTACACTGAAGCCATTTGGGTTTGAGATCAAAAGATGACTGAGAATATATATCATTTTTTCAGCTTTCACTTCCTGATATTTACCTCTCAATGCGTTAAACACCTTAGACAATGGCAGATTAGGTGGTAGACCACTCAATTTCTGTTCAATTCAATTTTATTTGTATAGCGCTTTTAACAATGGACATTGTCTCAAAGCAGCTTAACATAATAAACAGTTTAACAAAATACTATGAAATTTTACAAAAATTAGAAAATCAAGATTAATAGCTGTTTATATAGTGTGCTTGTATTTATCCCCATTGAGCAAGCCAGAGGTGACTGTGGTGACAGTGGCAAGGAAAAACTCCCTTAGATGGAA
>JAOTRN010000048.1:15915076-15925848 GCA_028566695.1 Bagroides melapterus
ATCATAAACTTATAGAACAAAATTTGTACTACAGATAATATGGTGCCTAAGACTTTTGCACAGTACTGTATATATATCTTCTCGTCTATGTGTGCATAAATGCCTTTCCACTAACATCACAAAGTGACAGGACAGTTTTTTGCTGCTTTTATAGAGCTATATTTTCTCTTACTCTTCCTTGCCTTGTACACATGTATGACCCCATGTACACCATATGGAGCTAAGTGCGTTGCAGTTTGTGATTATTGATTATAGGTAACCTGTTGGCTCTGACCCAAGATGTTTGTTCTCTCTAGGAAAAGATAGACTCTAAGGTTCAAAACACCATGCTCAGAAGAAAGATGGTAGCATCCATGACTGGTTCATACTGGTGCTCATGCAACACCTCACACCTCAGAACAACACATCTGATCAAGTATTCCAATTAAAATTTCTATCCTTAGGCAGCCTTCAGAGATGTATGTAAATGGCCTTGTCTTGATAGCCAGAGGCGTCAGGATACTTTTGAGACTTGGAGGACTGGTTCCTGCACATGCAGCATCCTTGCACTAATTGTAGAATTTGGTTTCGCAGTTAAGACAGAAAAGAGTTCCTAAACTCTAAAATAGACTGTAGAATTCATCTACATGAAACTTGATTTACAGATAATGCTTTCCTGTCATGCCAGTAAGTGGCACACATTGTAATGCTTGGCAGTTAGTCTCAGACAGGATGCAGTAATGTGAAGTACTTTGTCCTTGTCGTGGGGCACAGGCTATATCTTGTTCCCAGAGGTTAGAGATAAAAATCGCCAACTATTCCCTTACTGGTTGATAAGCAGTGAGGTTCGAGACAGGACATACACCTCAGATATTGGTGTCTCTACCTCGTAGTGGTAAACTGAGATGTTGGGCATGGTGCAGGTATGACCTATATACGTAAGGCAAGTCAATAGTTAATAAGTGTGGTACTCCCTGGTGAAGCTGGACTTCCAGCTTGGACATGACTGGCTTCACCATTCACTCTAGACAGAATTTATCCCCAAGATGGCTACTATCACCTTGGTTTCCAACACTGTGACGTAATCCCTAAGTATATATGCTGTATAACATGGGTGTTCAATTTTATCTGTAAAAAGGCTGGTGTGGGTGCAGCTTTTCATTCCAATCAAGCAGGATTCACATCATCTTGTTTAATCAGTTGATTTTGCTTTTCAATATACTTGTAATAAGCCTGCACCCACACTGGCCATTTCCAGATAAGACTGGACACCCCTGCTATATTAGCTACTACACGTTCATCACCATTCTCCTTCTCCAGCTACAAGATTATCATCACTCTTCCCAGTGGAGTGACAGTGGCTGTCATCTCCAGAATCCTTTTAATCCAGTTAGTTCTAAGGTTGTCTGGTTCTTCATACTATGGCAGCTTATGTTTTATCGGGGTGATTCTCGGCAGACCTGGTGGTTAAGAGGGGTGAGATATAAAACAATTTACATATGTAACTGTGGTTTTAGGAATCCTGGATAATCACAGTGATTCCTCATCTTTCCCATCCAGTGCCAACACAATAAGCACTCCTCCAAGAAGAAGAAAAGAGAGCTGTATGACAGCAGTATTTTATTTGCACACATTACAAATATAGCGTCATAGTACAGCATTTGTTGACTTTGTTGGAAGGCCTTGACGTGTGTGCATACACAAATGAAGCTTTCCTGCTGATTCTCACCAGCCTGGCAGAGTTCATTGAATAAGCAGGATTTTACTTGCTGTAGACAAATGCATTTGGTTACATTATCCTTAATTTACAAACACATACAATATCGTCTAAATCCCATCCTCCTTTATGCCAGTTACTACAATAAGTCAAATTGTTTTCCAACCTTGTCCACACTTTTCTCTAGACCAAGCTGCATGTCAGAATAAATCAATTCAATTTATCCAGCAGTTCTGGTTTCAGTATATTAATGGAATCTGTGCTCTCTCTGTTAGGTTTGTTACATATTTTAGATGTATCCCTCTGGCTAACAAAGAGCTTAGTGAGAAAACACTGAATCTAAATCTCAGAGCAAATTGTAAAACATAGAAATTGCAAATTGGAAGAAAGATAAAAAAAAAAGAAAAGAACTGTAACAAAACCCCACAAAACATTATGGCAGGAAGAAGATCTTTTAAACAGCTAAAGGTCAGAGCTTAGCTTAGGTCTTAATTCATAGAGCAAGTCTTCTCAATTACAGCCCCCACACATTATTACATACAGCATATTAGAATCAAATACAACCTAAACAAAAGTTCATAAATAAAAAAACAACAAAAAATCAAAGCCAAATACAAGTTGAGAATCTTGTAAATCCTTTAAGATACACTGCCATGCAAAGGCTATGTGCAAAGGTAGGCATATTTACCAAAAGCTGAATGTTATGTTCTTTTATAAGCTCCTGAATGCTTTCCCTACCCACACTTAAACCAGAGGCGGACGGCTTTAGGAAGGTTCCAAATACAGTAACTCAAATGAAAAAGCTCTTAGATTAAATAAACTAAGATGAAATAATTTATCATACAGGCAGCCAAAGCTTTTTAGTTTATACTTTTGGAAGATTTTATCAGTCCCCTCTATGATAAATTATCCTTAGGATACACAATGCACTACAAGTGTTTAAAAAAGCCCAAGAGCTCTTCATCAACAAGAATTTATTATGATGTTAGATAATAAAAATAAAATCACCCATAGCAGTGTTTTCTGGACTATAAAATCAAATTGAAATTCATTCAAATTTTCAGACAAGAAGAAGAAATAAAAAACGAAACAAATAAAATGTCCTCAGTGTTACTGCCCTATCTTAGCATTCCAAAAAAAATCTGTCACAACCACAAAAATATACGTATTTCATCACTTCCTCTGAAATGCACCGTGTAGCAAAAAAGTCCCACCCAAACCCCCGACCACAGTGTTTGATTGACAAGCGTACCTTGTTAAAAGTAAAAATGCAAATGCAAACAGGATTGCAAAGGCATTGTATATTTAGCCGTGTAGTGTGGGGATGATGAAGTGCACTCACAAATGGAAGGATTGCTGTCACTTTTTTTTAATACAGCAGAATCAGTCCAGCGTAGACATTGAAAATACAATGACAAATGGATTTGCATTTGAATTTTTCTAACCATTTTACATTGTTGTGCGAAAAAATGCAAATAAAGGTTTAACAATTGCATTTGAATTACGTCTAAAAGTATGCACGTTCAAAAGAGAAATTTTGAATTTGAATGAAACCCAGAAAATAATTTTACTAGTAGTTTAGTTCAGTTTAGAGGTGTGACATTTTTAACATAATCAGTTTGAATTCATTCAAGATGGATTGTGCTTAATCAGGTAGAGGCTAGGTTGGTTGGATCTTGGGTCTCAGATCTTAGGTTTAAGGAGCCTTAGATCTGCTTGAATCATTTTAGAGGCAGAAGGGTGTAAATGTTAATTGGTCTTGTTGCAGTTCCTGATTGGCTCACCATTTGTCATGAATTTTTATCTTCAGTGACTCTACTATAGCTCAAGGAACTCAATTGTAAATCAACTGAAGTTGACACAGCAGTAATTGGACTGATAAACAATGAGTCTGCTTGCAGGTTTCAAGAACAGTTCTTGGTGAACTTATGACAATTTGAAATTCCAGTCCTGTTACCCTACAACTCTTTAAAAAAAAAAGTTAGGTTGAGAAACCCACCACATGTCAGGACCTGCTAAACCCTCCTCAACCCCTGCAATCTCCCAGGTCCTTAAAAGGCAGTCTAAGATCAACTCTATTGCCAATGCAGTTCAGCAGCAGATTTAAAAATGTGCAATCTTCCTCGGTCCGTGTTGGTTCAGTGCTTCACGGCCTTCACCGAGTACATTCTCACCTCCTCCAAGGACAAGGCCAGATTACAGCACATCATCCAATCAGGAGAGTGCATAATTAGCTGTGAACTGTACACCCTCTAAAACCTGTAGATGTTTGGGATCAGAAGACAAGCATGCAAAAATCACCCATGGCTCTTTTCTTTCACCACTAACATTTTCCAAAATAGGAAATGATTCAGGGCAATCAGAACCATTGAGTTACGACGTACATGTCTTTGATATTTACAGATTATACATAGTGATGATACAAGTGTCTGATGTATGACTACATGGCTAACAGATGTAACACTGTATCCTACAAATGAACAGACTGAGATGTTGACATTTTAGGCAGAATTAATTAATTTAACCAATATACAGTATTCTTTACATTCCGCTGAATATACACCTCATGAATAAATGTTGACAAAAAAAGTTTTTTGTTGTATCTGTAAAGGCTGTATCTGCTTTGATTTGATTGAGTATTAATAAATTAAATATCAGATAGAAATCAAATGTCAGATAGATCTGTCTAATCTCAAGATTTTACAGTCACACGCAAGAAATAACACACTCATTAGGACAAAAAAGTGGGACAAGTGAGAATGCAGTCTTTATCTTTTACCAGCTTTGAAAGTCTCTGACTGAGGGACGGTCCCACGGATCAGGTCATTATTTTGCAATTACAAATATATTATTTGGGCACTCCTTGGCTAACTCATGCATCACTATATTCTGAGTATTTATATGCTGGTGGCACTCAGATTTAGTACTTAATCTACAAAATTTTTAGTCAGCTAACTGATATTATATACTTCTTGTTTAATGGCCTGTATAAATGATAGCTTGATATTTGCAGCCTAAATTTCAAGACTCCAAATTTTGCATCAGAATTTGGAACATTCACGAATCGCAGTTCGTACAGTGTGACAATATCAAGCAAACACCTAGAGCATTCTTACTTCACTGGGTGTTAGGTAATTCCATGAAATATTCTTGGGGAAAGTAGTATTTAAATATAAGTATAAAACTCTATCTATAAAAAAATTAGTAGTACTGTTGGTAATATTAAGAGTAGAATTATTAATATTGATAGTAGCCGCATGAATAGTGGCAGCAATCATCATAGATGTAGTAGTAATAGTAATAATTGGAGGTTTTTAAAGCTTTGGATTAAGAATAATTAATCAAAATACCCAAACGCACTCTATCGGAAGTGTTGCAGTGAAACAATGATAACTCTAATATGAATATAGAGAGCAAAGTGAAATCCCAGGGGTGCCATTGTAAGGGTTGATTGAGTGTCTTCTACTTTCACGTCTTTTATTCACGGCTTTTCTCTCGTTCCTTTATTTACTTTAAAACGCCACCCATGTCTGTAACAAAACAAGATTTCTTAGTTAGCTCAATAGCATCTATTACACCCACACTTTATGCAGCGTCTCATCAATCTTTTAGCAGCCGCAGTCCTTACGGCCTAATTGAATCCATCGTTCAGCACTTGTTTAAATGACAGACAGCCTGATGCAGTTTTACAACAGGTAATGGTGTGAATATTAATGCCATCGCCACAAAGCCAGTCCAAAATTGAAAAGTTGGGAATTGTGGAACACATGCAGTGCAGGATTTGTGGTATATATGGTATATGTTTATATAGAACTATAAACATAATTGCAGAAATGAAATCTAATCATAAAACTTGTCTGAAAATGTTACTTTTAATTTAATGGTATTTACATCTATGACAGATGTGTTGTACCATGAAAAATAAAATATTTGCAGATTAATAAATAGTTTGTGTACAGTTCTAGAGCAGAAACATACCTGCAGCTTAGAAGTGTTTTTTTCTCTTATTAATAAGGAATAAAGACAGGATGTTGAAGGACTGGCATTTTCAATTCAATTCAATAAGTTATTGTCATTTGAACCATATATAGCTGACGCAGTACATAGTGAAATAAAACAACGTTTCTCCAGGACCGTGGTGCTACACAGAACACAGACCACAGAGTTAAAGACTTAAGTAAGTTGTTCTAGCCATATAAATTGCACCGTGTGCAACCTAGTGCAAGACAAAAGCCAGTGCAAACAGACAATACACAACACTACAGGACAGATACACCAAATAGCACCGACCAGTGTCTATTCTGTGTATTATATAGTACATTGTGTACATTGTGCTTGTAAATATTGTGAAAAAATAAACAAGAGGGTTCTTGCAAACGTATATGAACCCTTGCTACAAATTGCTACAGTATAAGATGAATAATACAGTTGCCTGGTGGTCTAGGATATAGGATTCCATTTATTCACTACTGTGACCTGGATTCAAGTCCAGTGCACTCTCAGTGCTGGTGAATGTGTCAGGAAGGGTATCCAGTTTAATTCCTGTGCCAAATCAAAATATGTGCATCAATTAATTAATGCTGCAATCCCTAATGGGAGCAGCTGAAAGAAAACAAAAAAAAAAGAGGTACATTTATTTTAAAATAATCTGCATAACATAAGGGTGGTAACAACAGCACACCCCAGGTGTGTCTTACTTTTATATAATACAAACGCCAGCAAAAAATCTTATCTACTGAACATATCTCATTTTTCAGTTTTATCTAGTATTCCTTTTTAAAGATTACCATATACCAAATATATGCTCGTTAAACCTCTTTCTAGATGTTTTTTCTTGTTAAAAATATTGAAATAGTCTTGTTTGTTCTTTTAGGAATAAAATCTGAAGCTTGAAATAATATAAAATATAATGTAAATGTAATGAAACCAAGATTTTATTTTTCACAGTGCATAATACAACTTTTTTTTTTGGTGGAGTAGGAGTTGGATGTTTAAAACAGCATTTGAGGCACTCGCAGTTAATTCATTAGAATTCTGATTATTTCCTCATGTCAGCATGGTGCATGGATCAAATCAAGAGCTGTAATGCCATGTGGTGTATCATCCACACACAAACCTAATTCCACTGCAGATGGATGAAGTAGCCTACAGAAGCCAAGACTAAGATTATGTGTCAAAAGAGAATAATGAAGCATATACTTTTTATAGGCACTGTGTAATTTTTTTTTTTTTTGTAAATAAAAGGATATGAGTCATGGTCCAGTAGGTTTTCACCACACTGCGGGTGAATAATGCCTGCATTCATTTGTTCATTTAGTCGGGTTTAGAGTAAAACAGTGCCCTCTTGTTGACAGCTAAAGCAGCGCCCGCTTATTATCCTGTTTTTTCAATCAATGCAATTAACTTTTTATTTTACATTTTATTTTTTACTTTTATTTTATTTATTTTAGTCAAAAAAAAATCATTGAAAATGATTTGATCAAAAGACGGCTGAATATAAATCTTTAAGAATACTTGTAATGAAAATAATGCATATTTTAACCAATAGAATAAAAAGTTACTTGTTTAACAGTATATCAAATGTGGAATGTAAAATGTTGTGAGAATCACACACTGGGATGTGTTTACCAAGTTCATGAAAGCTAGCAAAGTAGAAATACCAGATAATGATAGAAAATTGCCCACAAGGGTTTCCAGGATAAAGCTTGTTTCATCAATATTGAGCCTGCTCTTACAGGTCTCTGCAAGGTCAGACAGAGTTCCTTACTCTTAGACACATCCAATATTTCTAGGATCTAGCAACTACTAATAATATAAACATTTAATAGTTACCAATAATATTTTCATTCCCTTTCTACAAGAATAATTTTCATTCTATAATAACTCGATATGAATGTTTGGCTCTTAAAGACCAATAAAAAAACATAAGACAACAATTTTGTAGAAACATTTTTAAGCCTTTATTGGAATGTTTTAGGCATCGCATTTACAAATCCAAACCTGCTGTAATTTGGTGTTCAATGAAATATAAAAGTCCACTAGGTTAGCAATACTGGTCCGATAGTCATTCCTGTTCAAGCTCATTATAATCCTATCTTTATTGATAAACGCATTTCCATCCGGTTAGGGAGGAAAATGTAAATATATGATATGATTGGAGGTAAAAGCAGTCACATATTTAAAACTAATTTGATGAAAATGCAAGAAAAAAAAAAAGAAATATATTTTTTTAAGTGATGAAAGCGCAAGAAGAATCAAAGCTGTGGATCAAACAGTCTTTTTTTTTTTTTTTTAAATCTGGTCTGAGTTTCCCCCTGTTTGTCTGCTAAAGGACATGAAGCACCTTGAGTATGATGCACGTTGGGAGAAGACTGGCATGGTCAACTTATTTAGGAATAAATCACTTGAGTTGCTTTTTGTTTTAAACATGAATAACACCAGCTGTCTTCTGCATCACTACTATAATGAATGTCAATATTACTGTTTACTCACATTTTTACTCGACGGGGGAATTTTTTTGTTTATTAGACACCCACAGATTACTGAGCAGAGGCAGAGAAGAGCTGGAGTCATTTTGGTCTAGTAATCGCATTTGTCCCTTGTACTGGGAATAACATGAACAAACGAACAAACAAACACACACAACATTCATCATCTGGATCCAGCAGACAGGTTTGGTGTTAACCGAAATGAGCTCTCTCTCCAGTGGCCTGCTCTTTGTTCTCCCCAGCCCTGACCACCCCAACCCCAATCCCTTTGTGTATATGTGTATGCGTGTGTGTGTAGGTCTGTGGACTCTTTAGGACATGACACCAAATACAGGATTGTGGCGACAGATGCTGGGGCCAATTTCCTCATAATCCTTCTTGGTGTGACACACCTGGTAGAACTCAGGCTAGATGACAGAAAAAAAACAACAACACACAAACAAAGAATTGTGTTAAAAATGCAAGTTAAAGACTTCACAGTAGTAGAAGTGTAATGCACTGAAAATCTGTAGCTGTTTATTGTTCTAGATATTCATATGTAATGTGAGCATAGCTTAAAGTGATAGTTTTTTTTTGTTATTTTGCTGTTTGGTGTTGTAAACGCTGGAAAAATTCAAAAGGTAGAAATGTCAGTAAATTGCAATCAGGTCTGTAGGACTGCTGCAACTGTCTACAAGAAGTACTAAATTTAGTTGATTCCCAAAATATGAACAAACCAATAGATTCATTTAAACCACAGTAGCCAGGCACTTACTAATGATAATGTAAATCATGCTTGGAGCAAGTACTACACCTCCAGTTGTACTCGTGTTTGTATCAATGTAGAGTATCACATATCATTCTGAGTCCCTATTGTGTAATCAGTTTGGGTTCATCGGTGTGTGTAACTCACCGTTGAGGCCAGCATGGATCCTCCAAACCACACAGCGTAGCGCTGCATGTGGTGAGTTATGACCTGCACATCAATAGGTTTGGGCTGGAAGAGAAACAACCACACAGACGATGATCAAAGTGCAACACTTCTTCACAACTTATTGTCTTTATTCTAATACTGCATTTCTGTCAAACCTTCAATTTGCCACCGCTGAGTTCTTCACTCAGTTTGAGACGAGCATCCACAGTTCTCTTCAGGTCCCTCTGCAGGCGCCGACCGAAATCACGGAACATGGTAGAGCCTCCTGACAGAACAATGTTCTACAGAAGAGACACACAGAAAAACAACCCTTAGTGAAAGTGGACTCATGGGATGAGGTCAGGCTCTCAAAGAGGATCTCAAACTTCCTGTAGCCAGAAGTCTGCTTAACTGTAAATAAAAAAAACCTTCAGATTCACAGATTTATTTTAATTTATGACCATTATAAACTACTCAAATATGAAGCTAGTTATTTAAATGTACACATTAATGTTCTGGCTTGATATTGGGGTCATGAAGCCATTCTATTCCTGAACTTTACCTCTAGAGAACGTAGTGGGTTAAATTTTATATTATTTTTAGCCCTGCTTTTTAGAGCATAATTGAGATTTAGTTTAAAACCATTGAACAATCCAAGTAACCAGTTAAGAAGGCTAATAGTGACATATACAATGATAACAGCATTGTGATTTTAACCACTGTAATAAAGTGGAGGTAAGTAAATAAGAATATAAATTAAAAAAAATACTGGAGACCCCCACAGACTGTTGCAAATGTAGTCAAAATGTAAAACAAAACAAAAACAATTCCAGGAACCCCAGGAATTCCATGGGGTTCCTGAAGAAAGTAATGGCACCTCAGTGGAAACATAACTGCAGTCATAATACATTATAATGAACATGAACGCATTGCAGCAAACAACTGCTTCTCATCTACACTTACTTTATACAGAGGACGACGCACATCAATGGGACAGTTCTGGATAACCTCATCGACCACTTCTGAGATTGGCTGAGTGAAGTCCGGATTGGCAAACTGTCAGACACAGGCACAGGGTAAGAGTGAGGTCTATAATGTAGTGCTGTTTTTAACACATACATTTTTCTTTTCTTTTCTCTGAGCACTCTCTGGGTGCACCTCAGTAATCTAATTGATGTGTCCTTGATTCCTACATTCTTTAGCCTGTGACTCAGAAATCAATTTTAGCCAAATTTAAGCATGTATCAATTCTTTAAATGCACTCAGAGGAATTACAGAGCAAGCAGATTCATGGGAAAATGTTTTTTTTAAACAATTGTACCACAAGATTTAAGTGTATGGTGTAAATGCTTCTAAATTTCAAAATTCTGAAAAAAACAAAAGTATAGGTTTTGTTGTGTGTGATGTAATGGGTTCACTGGCGTTAATTCATTATGTAATCGTGTAATGAAAATGTGCTGTGTATGCAAATACCCTGTGAATCATATAATCAATAAGTAAAATCATTTTAGAGTAACACGTCATTGAGCAAGGAGGTCATTTTTGGCAGATATATTTGCCCTCAATTATTCCTGTCCTTGTTTCCGTTCTTTCTTCAGAGAGAGGAGATAAGAATTGAGGCGAGGATACGAGGAGCTGCAATTTAAGAAATGAGTAGTACCCCTTGTGTGAATGCGAGTGTGTGGGTCTGTGTGTG
>JAOTRN010000048.1:15967248-15984051 GCA_028566695.1 Bagroides melapterus
TAATTTAAGGATGTTGCAAATGGTAATCTAAAATATCTAATATGTAACCAGTCCTTTTAATTATAGACTTTGTGTAGATTTTTATACACCGACAGCCTGGAATTTATCTTTAGAACATGTTTATTGAATTTATTTATTTGTATCTTTTGCCCGATATGTAGCAGCATGACTAGAGAGGTGTGTTAATACTCCGTCTAGACTCCCCTGTGCGGGACTACCGCGCTGTACTGCTGAACAACTGAAACACAGCAGACAGACAGCAGACAGGCGGAGGAGGGAGGAGGGGTGAATTGTAAAGATTCTGGCCATTTTGGAATCGACTCTGATTTTGATTCCATGAGTTGGGAACTGAGTCAATTTACAGAGTCGGTTCTGCAAAATTATACTTTATAAATAGTAGTATGGACGACATAATTCTTGCACATTTCTTAATTTCGTGTATTTCAAATTAGTTTGATAATTAGTAGTTTGGAGAGATAACGTGGGATAAAATTGATGGTTAAACGGGGATAAACCTCTACAGAACTCAATGTATTTGGCTAAGTAGCCTTGATACGGTTAACATTTTATAAGTAGCGTTGAGGTGATTAGCATAGTACTTTGATTTCCAAATTTAAATACTGATAGCTTTTTTGTGTGAATTGTTCGTATCTCTTCCTCTCTCACTTTAAACTTGAAAACTGAACTTGAACTGAATCACTTTCTCTAAATGAAATAGAGTTACAAGCTTTGGAGTCGATTTTCCTGTGATCCACGATCCGACTCTTTTTAAAGAATCGAGCGCTTTAGCAGGCGCCCGCGTGCGTGAACAGGAGAACTTGGCGAGAGGTCGCGCGCGTACGGTTGAGACTCGCAACAACAACTCACCCACGCAAAATAGGTATGCGATTTCCAACAGAGTATTAACTGCGGAAACAGCTTCGCTTTTCACATGTGGCCGTGCATGTGTAGACGGGCAAAAATCGCGTCTCACCTTTAAAGGTCCCGTTTGTTTGGATTAGAGTCAAACGTGGAGCTATTTCGACGAATTTTTCCCTCCTGAGAAGTCTCTCTTGCAGGAGATTTTACCCCCGACGGTGGAGCTCGACGACGACGCCGGTGGCGGCTGAGTGTGTGTGTGTCTCGGGTTTTTGACAGATTAGTTAAATATCATTAGGTTGGCTGTGTTGGAATTACTATTTCGAGCGTGAGTGGAAAAAATAAAAAAAAAGCTGCCAAATGTTTGAAGGTGTTCCTAGCTCCAGGAGCTAGCAAACTAACCGACATGGACTGTCACGACGGTCGGCAGCGCAGAACTGACCCACTGCTTAGAGCTAGCTAGTCAAATTAGCTAACCAACTTAGGTCTGTTGAGCTGGTGAGCTAAATTCTAGACAACGGAGAGACTATAGAGAGATATTTGTGATTGCGACATTTTAGCTAACTTACTAGCTAAGTTCAGAGCACGCAATGCACGTCAGTCACAGAGTAAGCTGGCTAATATTAACACAGAACCAGCGCGAGACTGTAGTGCTAGCAAGCTAGCTAGACTGATCGATTAAGTTGCCGAAGCTAACTAACTTAACGCTGCGTCCAGGGAGTCAGCGTCAACACTGAGCAAAAGCTTTGTGGAAATCATGTACTGTCCGTCCACATTGTTGTACCAAGACTCCAGTGTTGGACTGTTTCATCCTCGCGAATGAACTCGGATACTCGACTGGAAAAAAAGGAGGCAAATAATCAGCCTGGAGCTTTGGGCCCTGTGTGAGTGCTGCGGGTGAAAACATGACCGTATGCGGCCGGGTGTCGGTCCTGACTCTGGGGCTTTACGCTGTGCTTCTCCTCAGTCCTGTCGCAGGTGAGCGTTTTCAGTAACATCACATCTATCCTCTTAACACCGAATGTATGGGGCCCAAAAGTGACCCAAATATATTCGTTATAAACATGATTCATTACTTGCTGTTTGTTTGCTATATAATTACCTGATTCAGACACAAAATTAGACCCAAATATCAACATCCTTTTCCCCCTGTTCCCTATTCTTGAGTCTATGGCCTAGTTCCCTAAGGTCACTTTCAAAGAGGCTGTGAATGTTGCGCAATATCTGAAAGTATATTATTATTATTATTGTTGTTGTTATTGGTATTAGAAGTAGTAGTATTGTTAAGCCTTGTTTAAGCAGCATAAAGGTTTTGCTTCACTTCATTGTAGTTATACTTAATAGTTTTACACTTAAAATCAGTGGCAAGATGGTTGTCTCTTTAATCCAAAGTAGTTTCCTGTGTCTCTGTTTAAGACTATCTTTCTAACCTTAATCCTAAAGAGTAGAGGGTGGTTTAAGATGGAAAACTGGTCCACAGAGTATTGATGTGGTGATAATAGATTACGTTAAAAGACACCTTGGATGGCGTTGCACAATTCATGATTAAATAACTCCGTTATTACTCACAGATCTTCAACCTAGTTCAAGTTCTTCTGATGACATTTAATCAAAGAACCAACATTTGGAGCTAAAATAAAACTAATCGATATAAAACATGAATCATATGAAAATGCCTTGAATGCAGAGTGTAACAGAGGTAACCTATGCCACTGTAAAGAAGGAATATTACATGTTTTGTAATGGTTATATAATTATTGACTGTAATGTTTCTGCCCACTTGTGAGTAAAATTAGTTTTGATAAACATGTGCAATGAACCATTGATGAGTTACGGGACCATGAGTGCAGGCATGAGACTCTTACCCTTCCTGTTTAGTACTCGGGAATTTACCGCTCAATACATTATATTAAATACATTTTTAACAGCCAATATTTCCAGCATTGTTTCTCGTCCTTTACTTCTGCAGATGTGTCGTTTTCTTGAGGTGAGGGGGCAGCGTCTGTGGTCATTGGTCACAGTGAATAAGGGTGATGGTAGGGTGATCGATGTAATTGTTGATCAAGTGCTAATGATACAGAATTGATTTTCTGAAATTGAATTGTGTTGAGAAACAAATTTGAGATCATTGTGCAGCTCTACGGCAGTACGATGCAGGTTTGCTTTGTTGTTTGCCAAATGTCTAGGTTCACATGGTATTCAGTATTTCATTTTGGAGTACAATCAGGCTTGCTTGAGAATTCAGAACCAAACACTCTAATACAGCTGGAGTTTAGCCTTGACTTTGTTGAGATAAGTGTCTGTCTCTACAGTGCTATAAGGGAACTGACAATTGAGAAGGGCATCCTTAGGGTTTGTTTCACTGAATTATTTTAAATCAATTGAAAAAAATAAGTAGATTCATAAGAGAAGAGTCACTGTTTATTGTCAGAGAGGTCGGATTGTTATGTTTTCCTAATGTCTGTTCTCTGCTAAAAGTTGTTCATATGAAATCGGTGTTTTGAGAGATTGGAGTTCTGAATTTTCTGCAACTAGACTCTGATAATACCAGTTTTACAACCATTCAGAAGATCTTAACAATCTTGGGAAACTAGGCTCTCATTTCAAATCTCATGTTTCTCTCTAAAATCTAGATTGAGGGACACAAATGCCAAAAAATAAATGAATAACAACTATGGGTTTCTACATGTTAAAGAAAAAATCAGATTGCGCTTGTTTTATTTGTAAGTGTTTTGTTTTGCCTCGTCCTACAGATATTCTTACATGTCAGCTTGATGACATTTTTATTGCTGTGCATCTGCCAGAGTTGACCTTGCATATTCTTTGTTAGAGATTGGCACGTTTATTAACAGAAGGCACACTGTCTGATCTCGACAGAGAATGAACAGATTGTTGTTTTTTTTAATTTTAGCCTTTTAGTAAGTTGAAGAAGCAGGTTCCGAACTCTGACGCTTCTAAGTCTTCCACAGTTGGTAAGATCGCCTATCATGTACGGCCACGGTGTCTTATTTAACAGCTTGGCCAGTTTCCCTCCTTACTGCTGGTTGATGGCACATTAGGAAGCCCAGCACGGATGTGCCACCGCTGTGATTATTCTCTATCACTCTGAGTTTGGTGTGTGAGAGCGAGGGAGAGAGCCATTACCCTGTCTCTGACTTGTCGATTCAGCATGAAGCCATGGCTCCTGTTCGCAGTCTGCTGAGCCCGGCAGAGCTCATTACCCTTCTGCGGTGAGGGAAGAGGCCAACACACATTAGAGCTGTCAGATTTTCCCAGAAATGCCATTCGAATGGTGAAGTTAGGAATGTACCAATAGACAGACGGCAGGCCAAAACAATTAATCACGTTTGAGTGTGTACATCTCTGTTTAGAGAATAAATTGCAAATTCTGTAGAGTTGCATCTTGACTTGGATCATGTAAGACAAAACTGAACAATAAAAAAAGAGAGACCCGTTTTTACTTTATTTAACATGGACGGGTTTTGGATTCTTGTGTGGTGCTGTATGATGCATTTACAGTTTCATTCATAAAATCCTTCTGGTGGGAGAGGGATTAAGACACAGCCCCCCAACCAGGCACACACACACACCATATGTCCATGTGGTGTTTTCATTATAAATGATTTAGCTATATTAGCAGATAATATTGATGTTGAGCTGATAAAGATATCATGGGTCTTGTCAGTTATAACATGTATTTTTAAACCATGTTTTCTTTTTTAAAAGAGAAATATAAACATTTTTTATGTCTTGTCAGGATAAAATATGGTAAATCTAAATATTGAAATAGACGTTGGGTTTTTTTGAAAATCTTCTAATATCAGGATAATATTTTGCCCGATTTGGGCACCCCGATTTAAAGTATGTACCACAATATTTACGTTTGCCAAGAGAACAATATTGCTTTTTGGAAAACAAAAGCTTCAGTTGGAATATTTTAATGTTTTGTAATGCTTTTAATCATTGTTGTTAGTTTTATCAATATCAATCGTCTTGTTGTTATGTGGGTTTTTATTTGAAAGCAGAAACAGTTGATTTCATTTTGCAGCATGGTTGAATGCTCCAATCTGTTTGGTCAGAAGGTGTGAATCATTTTTGTACAACATGATGGCTCATAAAGTATTTCTGGCTGTAACATGGACGTTAACATTAATGCCCTTGTCCTGATATGTTATTGTTCCTCTAGTAATTGCTCATACACAAGGACTTGCACTGTATTCGGTAAAAGTACACAAAGACTAGTAATAAACTGACCTGAGAAATGTTTTTAAAAAACTAAAACCTACAATTGTCATGTGACATTTTTGTTAGGAAACTAACATTGTAAGGAGTGCTTTGTGAGGTTTATGAGCACAAGAAAGTTTTCCTTCATTTGATCTTTTCCGGTTTCTCAGTAAAATGACAAGCTCTCTAGAGGGAGAGACAGGAAAAGAAATGAAAGATGGTGAGGAAATGGCTGGTTTGTACATGACTTTTAGATATTCTACAGCATTAAATTCAACTATATGAATAAATTCCTTCTATATTTATTATATAGTAGAACCACAAGGTTTTATTTTGTCTTTGCCTATCACAGTTCTTTTTTGTGGGGGTGGTGAACATTGCTTAAGAATGCCCATGCTAGTGTTACACACAATATGCCACAATGAATGTTGTTAGAAACATTTAACTCTATAAAAGCCTTCAGTGTGTGGTTGTATGAAAGCATTTTCCCGCATCATTCAGAGAATATAGGACTGAAGGGAAATTACGCACAAGGAACGCTTGCCTTGAATTTTTTCCCTTCCCTGTAATTACTATAATATGCTACATATTTTCATCTGGGATGAATTGCTGTTCCCGTTTGAGTCTTCCTTTCTGACATGTTTGCTGACTGAAATATTCAATGTGAAATCAGGTTAGACTAAACATGTTTCACTTTTTAATTATTATTATTATTTTTTAAACAACATCAACTGTATTAAAAAGCCTTAAAGCTGCCTTTTATGTCTTCGTGTGAGTGCACACAGGCAGCCTGAAGAAATTTGTCCATCTGTGGGGTTGGGCAGGAAGTTGAGGCTGAGCATTGGCTGCACGCTTACACTGCATCATGTTATGCCATGTTTTTGATTTGTATTCTGATTGTGCACAAGAATGCGCAGGTCACCAGTTCACTGAACCCTACAGTCCTGCCCATTTGAAACGCAGCGTGTATGCGTGTGTTTTGTGTGAATGCCACTCTTCCTGCATGGAACTGCGTTAACTTGGTGTGTGCTGCTGTGAGTCTGTTGTAGATGTTTGCAGGATTTCTAAGACTGAAGGCAAACTTTAACTTTTTTTTCCGTGGCTGTTGTTTAGATCTCTTCTGAGGACAGATACTCTAATCAGCAGCGAGTATGTGTGTGGGGGGTGGAGGATGTCTGGTGTGTACAGTGTGGCGCTCTGTAGCAGCAGGGTTTAGACTAAACAATGTGTCTCTCCCTGGCTCCATGGTAGGTGGGGCAGAGAGGGGGGAGGGCTGTGTCTTTGTGTTTGGGGGGCATTCCCTTGTGTTGACGCTGAGACGCGCACACCACTTCACGTACAGCTGAAAGGACTGAAAAGTCTCCTCTGTTTTTCTTTTTTATTCATGAAGTCATAGACACCCTGTCCTCACCTCAGAATCACATTTTTTTACGTGTAAAATAAAATGGCCTTCTCAAAGCAGAGGTTATCTTTTTCTGTTACTATCTGTTTCCTGTTTTTATTTTCTCTCCCCCGCCTCCTTTTTTTTTTTTTTTTTTTTTTTTTTTAAAAAAACAAACTGTCCTTGTTCCTAAGCACTGTAGTTTTGTCCAGTTTACCCAAATGCATGTGAATTTAACATAGTTATATTATAGGAATTAGCCGTTCAACCCACATGTTTTTCTAAACATGCTCATACATTCTCCCACTCGCTTGCATGCTACCCACTATGAAACGATGTCTCTTAGTTTGGCTGGTGGCCACAGTAACTGCATTGCTTGTCTTTCCCAGCTGCCCCTGTCTGCCTTTGTGCTGGGCTTCAGAGACTCAGATCACTTTACACTGTGACATGAAGGGAAAAAAAAAAACAGATGCCAGGTTAATCTCTTGAGTTGATGTGTTGTCATTGGTAGCAGGAAATGCACTTGAATGGGTAGATTTTCAAAGCTGGCTTAACCTTTCTGCCTACAGTGGTATATTTCTCTGTATTATTTCCCTCCATGCAGTCCAGTGATGCTATTTTTGTGAGGCAGCTTCCTAATCTACGGAAGTACGCACTCTGCCCTGTCCACGTCAGAGATGCAGTGGGGGTAAATTGGCATTTCAAAATAGGCCTCCTGTAGACCACAGATAGAGATTAAGCTGCTTTTAGCCCCTGAGAGGAGAGCCGGGTACACAGGCATGGGAGTTGCATTAGTAAAGCTTGGCAGAGTCGGCAGGTCATGCAGTGGGACGTGAGCCGATCTTTTGCCAACAGCACCCACATGTCTGGGTGGCGAGAGGCAAGTGCATAGGAGAGAGCTGGAAGGGGGGTGTATTTGTAAAGGGCTATTTCAAAACCTTGGCATTGCCCTCTGTGGTTAGAGGCTCAGCACTGAAGTTTTTCAGGCTGTGTTGTGCTCTGCCAGCCGCAGTTGCCTGACTGACCAGAGCCAATGGAACAACTGACTAATGCGCAAACCTGTAGCCGTGTTAAATTCCCATGATCTGGTTTTAGTTGCAAATAAAAAGTGGGAAAACATCAGGTGTAACTGTTTTTTCTGGGCTTGTCTTGAAAAGGAGTTTGTAGTAAAGTAGTGACGAGATTTAATATGAAAATATTAAAATGGCTGTAATTTTAGAGCTTTTGGCGAGTAGTAGTAATCTGTTTTTTCGTGCAATCTGTGTAATTTGTTGTTAATTGTACTGCAACAATTCATTTCCTTTCAGAGGTTGGTCTGTCTATCATTGAAAATACTTGCCACTCACTCACTCAGTCACTGTGTTTTATGTCTACCAGATGGATTAGAAGCAGAAGAGGCCCTAGCTTTCATTAGTTTATCCAGCCAAAGCTATTCAATATATTCCTGATTTGGATAACTTATTGCCAAATTCCTGCTTATTGAGTTGTTCAGCTTTAAGATATTTAACTGGTTGTGTATTCTGTCTTTGTCGCCTGCAGTAAGTTTGTTTTCTGTTGTCACGCTGCTGTGTCTCTTAAGGAATGTGCTGTTGAGAAAGTATCAAGGTTTTTGATTCTGTTAATTAGCTGAAAAGGAGCATGGTTGGTTAGTGTCTCCCTCTCAGTAACAGTTGGGGAAAAGAGCCAGTCGCCTAGTTACACTCCAGCCAACCATGTTTTTTTATTTTTTTTTAAATTGTAATGGAAGCTTCTTTGAGCAGGTTCCCATAGTGACAGCATAGGAGCTGTAAATGGGTGCGGCTGCTTTTCACAAGATGGAAGAGGTTGTTGGTGTTAGTCTGGTCTGTCCTTTCTCCATTCAAAACCTCTTACATGTTGGGTTGGAAAACCTGTTGGTGCACGTTCAGCAAATATTTAACGCCCCAGTGCACATCTGTCCAGCAAAGATCAGCGCACAGCTTAATGTCAGTATATGCATGCTTTCCATGCCTGGCATTAGGATCTGAATGTACAGTTCCTTTAATGGCATTTTTTCATGCAGAGGGAGTTCTGGACATTCACAGACTACTCAGCATTCCATAATGCATCTCTCTCTTGTAATGACTGGTGTTGGGACTTGTATAAAGCATAATCGACATGGATTAATGTGAAAGACAGCGTTAGCAGCAGGCAGCCCACTTGGGGAGGTGAGGTTATAAATGTTGATTAGTTTCAGTCCTGTCTTGTTAATTGACTCTCAGAGATGCTGCTTATGAGTACAAGTGCTGTTTTGGCCTGAATTTTTAAAGGATGCATTCTGGCCTCTCTTAAAATGAAAAACACACTTGGTTGTCTTCTCTACTTATGACTCTACAAAGCAAACATGTTGCTTCCATAGTTCCAAAAAAGGCCTTTCTTGAGGGCTTTTACTTGGAGAGGTATGTTATAAAAGACTCACAGCTGGCATTTTCTTTGATGAGCAGTAGCAGCAAGCCCTGTATCTGCTCCTTTTCTCTGCACCTCCTGCAGAGCTGACAGCTTCAGAGCTCAGCCTCCTCATCCAGAACAGCATGGTGTCTGAGGAGCTATAGGCTCCATGTCGTCGTGCTGTGCATCAGCACCTCCAGGCTCTGTCTTGCGTTTCTACCCCATGCTTTTTTATCTACTGTGTTATCATGTGTCAAAGTTGTGCAGAATCCTCACATATTCATCAGGAATGGACAAATCACCAGCAACACAGTAAACAACAACACACGACATGCAGCTTGATCATACATTATTTTTCTGCTTAGTCTGTGTTCATGCAGTTAATTTGTTAACTAGCTTACCAACAGTAACTTTGCTACCACTTTTATTTTTGGGCTAGATGGTTAGGTTTCTATGCAACAAAAATTTGGGACTGGGCACAGCACAGGGTTTTTTTTTTTTTGCGCTTTGTCACATTGATGCACTTTATGTAGCTAGAACTAACCTAGTTTAAGTCCTAGTTCTGTGTTCTGTGTTGTCCTAGCTCTGTCTTTTGTCTTTTGTTCTATGTTGCACCATGGTGCTGGAGAAACGTTGTCCCTTTTCACTGTGTACTGCGTAAGCTATACATGGTGGAATTGACAATAAAAGCTTCTTGACTTGACCTATAAAGCAATGATCTGTTGTAAGGGATTTAACTTTGACCCATGGTTAATGTAAAACATTGTTCAAACAATCTACTGCACTCATAACGACAATATCTATAGATGTAATGCTGTTGTGATGTGTTTGGGAATACCTTAAACCTGCATGTCAACTGAGGTTTTCAAGTGGTCTTTCTGTCTGTCTTCATTCCCACCGTCCCTTCAGAATATCTCTGTGCTATGTGTCTTGGAAGAGAGCCTATTATTTTGGTTGGATAAATGTAATCTCATTTAAGCTCAGTACTTGTATACTGAGAAACACAATTCATTATTTTTCCTTTCATCTCTGTGTATTTGGCTCACTTCGTAAACTGGGGTTTCATCCGCGTTTGGTGCTTTGCATCTAATTTATTATTCAAGTGTGTTTGTGTGTGCTTTGTGTGACAAACAGTGTATATTTCAGTGCACTGTCTGGAGTGTGTTTGCTTATTGTCATGTATTTGTTCTGTCTGTGTGGTTTGTGTCTGTATAAGTGTTGTGTGTGTAATTTGCAGCTTTTAGTTAGCTGTGTGACAGTAAGACTGTAGTTCCTGTCTGCTGGGCAGACACACCAGTCAAGTCTCTCTCTCTCTCTCTCTCTCTCTCTCTCACCCTCCCTCCTTTTTGTTCTTTTTCATGTCCCAAATGGCGTCAGCAGTGCAAAAGGGAGTCTACAAATACTCATTAGTGCATTACTGCAGTTTGGAGTCTTGCCAACAAGGCCATGCAGCCTTCCCTGAGAACTTAGAGGGTACGAGGATTGAGGGAGCAAGGTGGGGATCCACAGGGTGGGAGGAGAAAGGCAGAGAAATAACTTTTTATCCCCCTCTATTGTGCAGATGTAGATCCAAATCCTCTTCAGTGGTTGTCAGTATGTAGATCTTTTCCATGTCAGTATGAATAGTATTCGATAAAGCCCAAATCCTGTGTATTGAGAGGCTGACAAACATAGTTTGCCTGGTGTTTGTATGAGAGAGAGTGAGTGAGTGAGTGGTGCAGGCATGGGGTTTGCTGCCGTCATGAAGACCTGCAGGTAATTGGATTCAGTTGTGTCAGTCAGGTGGCGAAGGGCAGCCGCTTGCCATGGAGCTCGAATTTCAGTCCATAAAGCTGTGGAGCAGGCTCAGCACCAGCTTCCTCTCTCATCTACTGCATACATATTCTCTGCAAATACAAGCTGTATGTGGAAAAAAGATCATGGACTTTTATTTTATTTTATTGTATTAACTATTATTATTTTAATTCAATTATATATATTTATATTTTTGAATTAAGTTCTGGTGGAGGTTAAAATTCTAATCAAATTAATCTAAAATAGCAGCATATGTAACTTTGTCTATTTGTAAGTTTTTATTCTCTTTTCTTCTGGAACTGCTTTATACAGGCCAGGGTTTGTGGTAGACCTGGAGACTAACCCGGGAACAGTGGACGTGAATAGGCTGGGAATACCCCGGGATGGGGTTGAATGAATCACGAAAAGACATTCTCCATAAATCTAAAACATTTAGCTTATTAGGTGATGGTCAGCTTCAGTTTGGCTTTCATTTAAATGCATTGTTTTTATGTAGGAATATAGATGCTTTCTTTTGCAAGTAATGTGGATTAAAGGCTTCTTCCTACCTAATCACATCCTTGAACTTTATTCTGTCGTTGCTTTATGCTGAGGTATTCCCTGTCTGGTTTCATTGCAGTCAGATGATGTCTCTTGTCATATTTACATCTTGCAATGCGTATACTGCTAGAATGTCTTGTGCCATGTTGAAGCTCCTTAGTCAGTGACCGTTTGCTCCTCATGCCTTTTAGTTGGTCTGAGATTTTTTTGTTGGTCCTTCACATCTTTTACTAACAGTGGGAAAGGAAAGCTGACTTTGATCTATTTCTGTGACATAGATAACAGTGCAGGGATAGAAAACATGATCTTAAAACAGCTCGGCTCTGACATTGCTGCTATAGACCCAGAACATTTCTGCATGGTGTCGCTTTCTCATGTGCATTTGATGAGTGTGCATTGTCTAACTGTGGTTGAAAAGTGAGGGACCTCTTTGTTCCTGTCTTGTGCATATCCAATTCTAATCTTTGCTTTAGACTGTGATCTGTAGACTTTCACACAGCAATAATGGCTCCCAGTTCTCCTTTCCTATCATCACAGGAAGAGAAGTAAAAGGAGATTGCATATCAAGGTGGGGAAGGGAAGAACGATTTAATGATGTATTGTGCCTGAAGAGGCTCTTTTGCTATGAAATTTCTAAATAAATAGGCCTGATTCATGTTCTTTTCCTTTTGCAGCCTGACTACAGCTTTGCTGACACTTTCGTTTTGCACCACAAACAGTTGTTTTAGTACACAGTGGCCTTGAGAAACTGATGAGCCATCAATAAAACATAAGAAGTTATAGACAAGATGGGTTCAAGCTATTGTCAGGTATAACCAGCAAGCTGCACAACTGTTATTATTCTTTCTAAAATTGTTCTTATGATAAGGTTGTTAATTATTTATTTTGTATTTTAGTAGTAATTAAAATGTTCACTATTTTAAATTTTGTATAAAGTTATTGATGGAAATTTCTTTCATTACATGGAATGCTCGCAGTCTTAATCTGCACATCCAGCACAAGGTTATATATTGAATATAATCTTTATTAGCATGAAGGTTGTTCTTGTATAATACGTGTTTCTGGTGTGAATGGTGTCATGTATCGCTTGCTCTTGCAGTTCCTAAAGTAAAGAAAAAGGCAGGCTGACAGTTTGTCAAAGTTTAGCTTATCCAGCCAAAGGTAAAATGCTGAGTTGGTAGGTTGCCTGGATTATATTGAAAGTTTACATCTGTATCTTTTTTCTTGTTCAGCCACAAAAGCATTAGTGAGGTTGGGTTAGGAGGCATGGAGTAGAGTCAGTGTTTCAATTTATCCCTAAAGTATTTAGTAGGGTTAAGTTTTGAGCTCTGTGCCAGATTTTACACCAACAGCTAGTGAGTGTGTATTGGCACAGGACTAATTTGAGGCAAATGTTGAAAAATCCAAAAACAACAAACGATTATTTATTTATTTATTTTAATCCATCTGTTTCGCTTACACTGTACATTTACCCCTTGCTGTTGTCCTTTCCTGTTAGAAAACTGGGTCATGTTATGACTGAAACAAATCTTACTTCAGCGTTTTTTGTAAGCATACTTGGAGTTCAAATGATTTTATTTATTTATTTTTTTTTACAATACTTGTTTTCTAGTTCAGTGTAGTCTCAATTGATGCACATTTAAGATTCAAATTTGCAGACAAGCATTTAAGACTGATTAATATTCTCGGCGGAATAATTTTGATTTGTTACTGCGGTGGGTGGAGCCATGAATAGTTGGTTATCAAGTCTCAGTAGAACAAGATGGACAGATTGGTATACGTATGGCGAGATGGAGGGATGGTGATCTGTCTCCAGATGGAGGAGTATGGCTGGCTGAGAGAGCAGGTGCTGCTCTCTGTATGCCTGCGATTCGTACTCCTCAGACCATGTCCATCTCTGGCAGACCTCACAGCCACACACAGGCAGCTCAGCATGGAGTGATCAGTCACTGAGCATCAGTCACTGAGCCGCCACAGTGACTGGATGAAGAACACCAGATAACACACAGGGCCAATCCACAATTCTCCAGGAGCACAGATATAATGCCTTTCTGAATAGAAATTCTGATCTCTTCATGCCCAAGTGTCCATCCTCACCATTAATAATTTTGAATTAGACAATTATCTTATCTCTTTGAGGCAGCAAATTTATCATCCTTCAAAAAGAATGTCAGTAATTCTGTCTTTAATGATATTAAATTTATCTCGCTGATATTTTGCTGTTGAAACTAAGTGTTAAACCTTCTGCTTTTTACGAATATAGCCACAATAAAATAAAAACAATCTTGCTGATCTCTTTGCTAGACTGTTTATATTGTTTTTAATAATTATATTATTATTTGGGGTGCATTAGCAAGTTACTGGTCTAATTAGCAACCTTCAGTCACTGCTTTAGTTTTTATTTTTTATTTATTATTTAAAAAGTTTAATGGCAGAAACCAAGTATATGTTTATTGCCTCTGCCTGAAATGAAATTTAGAGTCTTGTGTGTGATCTGTTCAGCAAAACAAAACACGACCACTTCTTCTGCCATTTTGGCCGTAAACTAATTAGTTATGGTAACTAAAACTTTATATTTTTTGTTGAATTCCTGTCTTACTGTTAGTCTGTCGTATATTTTGATGTGACCGCTCCTTCATGTGACTCACATAAGATGAACAAGTAGTGTTTCCTTCTGTTCTCACTGATGTCACCGACACGCTGCAGACAGACAGCACTAATCTGTCTCCCTATCTGATTCATTGTCTCTCAACAACAGCACTGGGTCTGTGCCAACTGCAGGTGGGAAAAATATTACAAAGACGCATTCAAGTCAACGTGTTAAAGTTTTGAAAGTATTTAAAATGTCTGTCATATTTCCCTAAATTGTGGTAATGACCTATAGTCTGGGATTATTCTAAAAATAGTTATTAAAACAATGGGTATATTCAAAGTATAGAATTCACTTTCGTGCAGACTGTGTATACAGACATTTTCACTGGATATACGTATGTGCACGCATGGCTGCTCACACCCAAGCTGTTTATGAGGAACTGTATGTACGTCCTTTTTCACCTGGAGACAGAGACTGGATTGGTGATGTCTGTTTCCTAGGTGACGAACTGAGTGATGCGATGGCTGCACGCTCTGGACACAGGCTTTTATTTTCTGCTCTCTGTATAGCAGCAAGTTCTTGTTCATATGTGCCATTGTTCAGCATTCTTAGCAACTGCCTACTCTGACTAAGCTAATGTGTGTGAGAGGGTTTTTTTTGTTTTGTTGTTGAAATGTCAGTTCGATTAACACAAATTTGAATTTATGTAGTGGTACAAATTGAGGCATCTATTATTCACACATTAATGGTCCACTTATGACCACCTCTTCCTCTTCACTTTAATAATGCATTTTGGAAATGTTTCTCAAACCCTAAATATCACCTTCCCATGCTCTTCGTTCATATTCTATAGTCAGAGAGGGAGCTTTTTTTATTTTCTTTTCAACCTTGACCTACCAAAGCAGTCATAAAACCCTGATGCTCTGTCTGATCTGTCAGAGTGCACTCAGCCCTGTAGGTCTTTAGGCTGGAGGAGTCTAATGGACTGCAGGCCAAAGAAGTTTTAGGAGCCCACAATGATCAAGCTGAGCCGAGTGTTGGATTAGATGGATGGCTTCAGACAGGCAGAGCTGTTTCCTCCATAAATGTTTTGCGACCCCCAGCTTTGTACTCGCAGACATCCACAGTACAGCTGTCTGGCATTCAGAGAAGAGGATTGCAGTGAGGGTGTGAAATTTCAGGGTGCTTCATCTGTGTGCTTGTAGTGTTTACAAAATGGGTGATTTGTTCACTGTGAGTGCATTGTTGTAGTGTTCAAGTACAGAGTACATTTGTGTTTTATTTTATCTTGGTTGAGAATGTGTTATGATATTATATGAATGGATTTAAATTAATCTATGTTCCACTTATGAAATATGAAAAAAAAGAATTACAATTTCGGTTTCATTCATTCTTTAAAGCAAAAGTGCAACTCCAAAATACTAAAAAAAAAACAACTGAATAAATAAATACACTGTTGTTTGGCAGTAATGCCATTGCAAATACTGTATGACCTGAACAAAAATACCTGAATCAAAAAAATAAACTGTTTATTTATAGCATAAGGAATATGTTAAGCAGTAAATGTACTGAAACAGCCCCTTCTTTCTTACACCTCAACAAAACAAAATAATATTTCAATATTAAAATAAAACTGCTAGGCTACAATGCCAACAATGCATGGAACTAAAAACCAACTCCTCTTATTTTCAGCATTGACAGTAGAGGTCAATATCAAATGAAACTAACAGACCTGTAAACATACAAGGAGAATGTGCATATTGTTGCTATAAGAAGTGCTATCAGTGGCAGTCAATACAACAGTTCTATTTGGTTTGATTCATTCTAAGGAAAGCACTTTGTGCCAATGTTACCCTTGTTTTATTGCGCCAACCTCCATTGAGGTCACCTGTGACACTGAAAACCTTTTCTGCAAAGGCTTAGGAAGGTGGCATAGCCAACAGGTCTAAAGCAAAAGGTTTCAACTTGTGATAAAAAAAAAAAAAAAAACAGTGTCACTTTTAGCCAACCAAAAGTCTATTCCTGTTTCTACAGTGATGGGTTGCTGTGAAAGCTCTTGCTTATACTGTCTGATCTGCTCCCTCATGCTGCTCGTTGAGGTCTTCTGTCTAAGTCTTCTGCGGCATTCTGAAAGAAGCCCAAGGAGCAGCTTTGATGAGGAGGGAGCATCTTCTGGTTCCTCGTGATTTTCCGCTTCTGCATCATCTTGTGTGTGTAGCAGAGTGGATTTCTTTTTATCACATACTCTTCAGTTTCTCCCAGTTGAAGTTTCTCAATATTGTCATCAGCCACATCAACTAGCACTTCACATACAGTAGGATTGACAAAGCAGGCAGCTGCTGCAAGTGATGAGAACTTTTCATCACTTGGATCCAAGAGCCAAGCAAAATGCTGGTTCACACTGTGTTTCATTTTCTGTGCAAGAGTGGAAAGCTCTCTGTAGGTAGTGTTCTTTTCAACGTTAGCAAGGTGGCTGAGGATATCATAGAGGGCTGGGACCACCAGGGACATGGGCATAGTGTCACTCTGAAGGGTTTTGCTATGATCTGCAAAAGGCAGCAGTTACAGTCATTTTTGATGCATTAAAAAGGCCTGCTGAAGCACTCTGTTGGGATGTACTAGTTTTATTTTATTTGCGGCCCATCTTTCTCATCCGAAGGCTTTAGTATCTGTAAAGTAGAAAGATCGGGAGCAAATCGTGTTTAATCTTTTTCCTGTCTCACTTCCCTCTATAATGCTCTCATGCACAAGTAGTCTCTGTACTACAGTTCTTCTACTACCCAAAACGTCAATCACTCACATTTTCATCTCCTTTTCAATATATTTTAATTATATTTTTCGTCATCATCACTTCAAGTCTAGATTTCGTCAGTGAAAACTTCTCGTTGGCGAAAATTACAATGAAAATATTTCCTTGACGAAATTAACACTTCTGAGTAAATGATTATAGTTTAGATTTGTGTAAGATAAACTGCTCAAAGCAATACAGCGCTTAAATAGTCACTGC
>JAOTRN010000048.1:16008314-16028336 GCA_028566695.1 Bagroides melapterus
CTCCTTCCCTCCCCCAGCTCTGACTTCATTAGAGCCTGAAGTTCAGACACTGACACAGTAGGTGAACATGGGCATTCACTGTTATTATAAAAGCTGCTGCAGTGCCACCTGGTGGCTGTTGGTACAGTGTGCATCTTCTGGTGCTAATGGAGTTTTTGTTGCTTTACAGCATTGAAAAGGACATTGTTTTATTGTGCCTAATACAATTTAAGTAGCCATGTTTTGCTCTGAGCAACAAAAACAGAAAAAAGGAATGAAGTTTTCATTATTATAAAGGTTTTTTGCACCTCTTGGGTTAGGAGTGTGACTCCTTCCTGTGCCCCATGTGTACAGAGTTTGCACGTCCTCCTCATGCTTTGGTGGTTTCCTCTGACATCACAGGTTCCCAATGACCGTGTGTAGGATAGCGGTTCAGGACTCCAGTGGATGAATGTCCAATATAGCACAGTCTTTGCTAATGTTATAATGATTCTGTTGATGGTGTTATAATGACACTGCTATGATGAAAGATTTTCCTTTCACAGTAAATCAACAAAAATGTCACATTCTGTTGTTAATGTGATACAAAGATAACAATAACAAAAAGTAAAGCTAATGATACAATTCGCTCCCTTTCTCAGATTCATATAAACCTGCAGTTTCACACCGGGACCTGAACAGCAGAAATGTTCTGGTCAAGAATGATGGCACATGCGTGATCAGTGATTTCGGGTTGTCCATGAAGCTGACAGGAAACCGTCTTGTCCGACCTGGAGAGGAGGAGAACGCTGCTATCAGTGAGGTATGCTGGTCAAAAATACTTTTTGGTTTTGTCAGGTCATAGCTCATTCTGAGGTGTACTATGCAAATATACTGCTGACTCCTTTCTCATGCCAGTGTTGTTGCCCCTGTGTAGGTGGGTACAATCCGCTACATGGCCCCAGAGGTGTTGGAAGGAGCAGTGAACCTGAGGGACTGTGAGTCTGCTCTAAAGCAGGTGGATATGTATGCCATAGGCTTGATATACTGGGAGACCTTCATGCGCTGTACAGACCTTTTCCCAGGTGAGAACTTGGATGCCTTTACAGCACGAATTATACTGGCTAAGCAAAATGGTTGCAGCATGACATGAACTACTTTAGGAGTTTTTGTATAGTATGCTATATTCTAAACAATGACTATTTGGCTACAATTTTTATGTTAATAAACATTAACATATGTTAATAAATAAATTATATAATAAAATTTGACATATGTTAATAACCCTGGATGTGTCTGTTTCCAGGAGAGACTGTACCGGAGTACCAGATGGCTTTTCAGGCAGAGGTAGGAAACCACCCATCCTTCGAGGACATGCAGGTTCTAGTTTCCAGAGAGAAACAGAGGCCAAAGTTTCCTGAAGCTTGGAAAGAGAATAGTCTGGTGAGTGTGCATGTGTATTCCGTTCTGTTTGTGTAAGAGGAATAATCTCATTTCTGGCACCCCAGTGTACGTCAGTTCATAGCAACTCAGCATGTGAATTGCTTTCTTTCAGTACCAGAGTTTAGAACACTCTCACATGACAATTTGTAGTAGAGCTGCAGGTGATCATAAAAACTGCAAGTACAGAAGAATGCT
This sequence comes from Bagroides melapterus, assembly GCA_028566695.1. Taxonomy (NCBI): domain Eukaryota; kingdom Metazoa; phylum Chordata; class Actinopteri; order Siluriformes; family Bagridae; genus Bagroides; species Bagroides melapterus. The sequence continues at coordinate 16,009,911 of JAOTRN010000048.1, forward strand.
GGGAATTATCATGGGTTTGTGTGTACATTTTAGAGTCTGGTTCACAGGGGATGATTGTACACAACTTTAATCTCTTTTTCTCCTTACATCTCTTTCTTAGGCGGTTCGTTCACTAAAGGAAACAATGGAGGACTGTTGGGATCAGGATGCAGAGGCTCGTTTAACGGCTCAGTGTGCAGAGGAACGCATGGCAGAGTTGCTCCTTATCTGGGACAGGAACAAGTCAGTCAGCCCCACTGTCAACCCAATGAGCACAGCCCTTCAGAATGAAAGGTTTGCTAATACATGCAGTCATCTGAGCTTTTTGTGACTTCATACTAAGAAATTTCTGATCGCACGATCCAGTTATGGTGTCCATTTTGCTATAGATGGTTATTTATGAATGAACGGTGATCTTAAATTAGTCTGAATAGGTCAAATGTATGGAATTTGAACACGTGAATGTGATCTCTACTGTTTTAAATGGGTTTTTTTTGTTTTGTTTTTCCTCATTGTAGAAACCTCACCCACAGTCGCAGGATTCCAAAGATGGGGCCTTACCCAGACTACTCTTCCTCCTCATACATAGAGGACCACGATGGCATGGTAAAGAACCTTCCTGGAGATATGTCCACCTCAGGCACGTCCTCAGTAAGTGGCATTGGTTTGAGTGGCCCTGGCACAGGAGTCACAGGAGAAAAGAACAGGAACTCCATAAACTATGAGAGACAGCAGGCTCAAGCACAGGCACGTCTGCCAAGCCCTGAGACCAGCGGAGCCAGTCTATCCACAAGCACCACCACCACCACAGCAGGCCTCACCCCAAGCACAGTTATGTCTACCATCTCAGAATCAGCCCCATCTGAAGAAGCTGGAGCAGGTCCAAGTGTGCCTGTCTGCCTGCAGCTCACCCAGGAAGACCTGGAAACTACCAAGCTGGACCCCAAGGAGGTGGACAAGAACCTGAAGGAGAGCTCTGACGAGAACTTGATGGAGCATTCTCAAAAGCAATTCAGTGCTCCTGACCCACTCAGCACAGGCAGCTCCAGCCTTCTCTACCCATTTATAAAATTAGCAGCCGAGGTGAGTGCAGGGGCCGGAGGTGGGCATCAGGCTGAATTTGGAGCAGGAAGTGGTGCCATACTTGAAGCCCCACCAACTATGTTTCCTCTTCCAAAACAACAGAATCTTCCCAAGAGGCCCACCAGCCTGGCTCTTGGCTCCAAAAATCCTAGCAAGGAACCCTCATCCTCCCGGCTCAAGTTTGGCAGACACAAGTCCAACCTGAAGCAGGTGGAAACGGGTGTGGCCAAGATGAATGTGGTGGCAGCAGCAGAGCCTCATCCAGTCATGCTAACTAACAATGGGCCAGGAGTGAGAAGTGGAGCTGGGGTGCTCTTACATAATGGATTTGCAGGCAGTGCTGGTAGTTCCAGCAGCACCTTTGGTAACACAAACCCAGCCGGGCCACAGGGTGAGGGAGGTGGCCTTCCTTTGCTCCAGAGCCAGCTAAGCGGGGATGACATCAGGCTGAACATCAGCATTAACTCCAGTCCTGATGAGCACGAGCCCCTGCTGCGCAGAGACCACACAGGCCGCACAAACTCCAACAACAACAACAACAGCAACATCCACACTGCAGTTTCTGCTGCACCAGGCACAACAAGTGCAATACCTGCAGGACCCGCTTCACAAGAGCTGCAATTACTGCAAGTGCAGGCAGAAGTCCCTCTGAGGCAGGACAAACCCAGGAGACCCGAGAGACCCAACTCCCTGGATTTGTCTACCACTACGCAGGACTTTTCTGTGTCAGGTGAAGCTCTTGTTTCATATTGCTCCTTATTTTCACATTTCACCATCCGTTCTCTGCCATTACAAATATTTTCTGAATATATGTGGTTACATGCCACCAGTTTAACATTTATGGAAGGAGAAGCCACATCAATGACATTTAGCTGTTCCCATGGCTGGACAGACATGAGGCATTTTGTGCGGCATTATTTTGGTTTATGAACTGAGAAAGAGAGACTGGGGAGAGAATGACTGCAGTTGTTCACAGATACATGACATAGCTGTTATAATGTAAGGGAACTTGTTTTGCAAATGTTCCACAGCATTAAACGTATCTATTAATGGATAAAACATGTAATTTATTATACATTCTGTCCTACAATACACTTTAAAAAAAAAACGGGAAAGTAATCGTTGGGAAATAGATGTGCTATAACAGGAATAAGTGTTGGGTTGAGTGTTATACTTCAGGGTGGTAGCAGCTGAGCATCATTAAACAGCCTCATCACCTGTCTTATTCATACGTAATGTAAGGTATAACCAGTAGAAGAACTGGGAGCGCACTCTAGCTAACCTAGCTAATCCAGCCTCTGTCACAAAAAACATATTGGCATAATTAGAGTAGTAGTTAGAGTAGTTTATTTAACTTTTAATACATGGCTTAACAGTAAAGGTGAACTACTGTTAACTATTGATATGTCATTCATCATTTTGATTTTAGGCTGCTGGCAAGTTGACATCCATTTCTGTTTTTTTTTTTATTCCTTTTATCTGGAGTCTTGTATTAGAGGCAGAATTGTTTTGGGCAAATAAGTTTTTAGAAACTAAATTCCATCCTTCAAATGCAAGTGAATGGATTATCTTTAATAATAGATTTACATCCACTTTTTCTGCTGTTTGAAGACTAGTTGAAATTCTTGAATTGTGTTACCACTGGAGCCAGGTCGACTCTGCTTCAGTACAGATTATCTGATTGGATAAACCCAACTTTCTGATTGGGTAAACATGATGGCAACCAGACCTGTAGTGCTTGAATGATTAACGTGAATATTAATAAGATGCATCATTTTGTCCTTTTTGCCACCTCCCCAAACCAGCATTACAAATCTCTGAGGACTACTTGCTGCAACAGATTTATCCATCTCCATCTCCCACTGCTATCTATTCTCTTTTCAGTCCCTCACTCCTGCTGTGTCTTTACATTTCTGACCTAGTGTGCGTGCCAGCCTGCCCATAAACAACATCCTCTAGATGTGCCCTCCCCTAGATAATGCCCTCCTCTAAACTGGTCAATTAGCGCTACTGCTTGATTCAACAAGAGAAAGCTGATCTATCTCTCCTTTCCTCTGTCCCTCTTCTCTCTGTTCTTTTTTTTGTGCTGTTGTTTGTCTGAAGTGGAAAGGGAGGAGAACTTCTCTGGGCTGATAAGGATTCAGAGAACATTCTGTCACAGTTGTAAACAGCGGTAATGTACAATGTGTGTAGGGAGATGGGAGTGCCATATACCAATACCAAAATACATGGCACACTTTTATGGTGCGGGAAGTTTATGCGAAAGATTTTAAACAAAGATAGCAATGGTTTATACACATTAGAGATGCTCCCAGTTCTTGTAGCGTATTGTTTAGTGGCGATTGGTACACATCACATCATTTACTGGTTAAATCTTCAACCACCTTTTGAACAGAAATGGAATGACCATTCATTTATTTATTCATTTATTGATTTATTTTAAGGCTTGTTTTGTGCTTTCCAATTTAACACAGGAAGAAATACACTCCCTGTAATCAGAAGGTAGTTTCATGAATACAGCTCGGTGAAAGATAGCTGCCTGCAATCAGAACACAGTCCACAACCTTGATTACTGTTTTGACGCCAGAACAATCCATTAAGCATAACATAGATATGTGTTTTCCACATGGAAGCTGAAAAAACCTAATTAGGAAAAGGCCTGACTGGAAATGATAGATTTGTAGTGATTTATCTAGCATTGTTAATACTATATTAAGGATATTTCCAATTGTGTCCTCGGATTTATTTCGTTTCATTACGTTCATTCTTTTTATGATCCTGTTTAAGAACTTTATGTTCTTTTTCATAAAAATGTACATATTTCTTTTACTTTAAATTAGCATTGATACTATGGACATGTATAAAAATGCTGCCATTTACTGTTTGTTCACTAACTTCCTCCCTCTCTCTTTCCTACAGGTGAGAGCTCCTCTCAGGAGGGAAAAGCGGCATCAGCTGAGAAGATAAAGAGACGTGTGAAGACGCCTTACTCGTTGAAGCGGTGGCGTCCCTCCACGTGGGTCATCTCTACAGATACGTTGGACGGAGAGGTCAACAACAACGGAGCAGGTGGAGGCCAAGGTGCAGCAGGCGCTACTCGCTCCAAATCCAGCACTGCCGTGTTCCTGGTTGGAGGGGGAACTGCCACGGCAACCCTCTCCTCAGACCCGCCCAGCATGACCTGCCTATAAACTTTTACCATGCTGAGAAACGGCCACAAGCAGCTTATTGATACTGGAGGGTTTGGCAGCATGTTATAGGAGGAAGAGAAAACAGTTTTCTAAGATACAATTTGCAAGCACTTAACATCGTGGTATTTCTTGAATTTCTCTGACCTTTTTTTTTTTTTTTTTTTTCTTTACTTTTTGAAGTAATTGCTTTAAACCGAACCCAGCTATGCAGCATCATTGGCTTAAAATGCTTCCATTATTTTGTTTTGCTGTTGTAAATCAAAGTATGAGTGTGTGTCTGGTTGTTTAATAATTACTTTCTTATATTTGTTGCACTTTTTGTTTTTATAATCATGATCTTAATCACATAGATATGTCTTTCTTTCTTGGACCTTGTTTAAATCTGGTCTTAAAAATGGGGAAAAAAAAAAAAAAAGAAAAAATGACAATTTGTTGATTTAACAATCATTCTAGACTGCTTTTATGGACGTAAATGAAATCTAGTCCATATAAAAGTTCATAGAAATTGCAGTTGTCTGTAAAACCTTTGACTGCAATAGCATCTGTTATATTTTATGCATAGTACATTCAACCATTTGTTGTATGTAATATATACATGTATCCCTCGTTTTTGTATTACATTCTGAAATGTGCAATAGGCTTTAGCTTTGAGGTGCTCTACAAATACTTTACATTTTGGTTCGATATGTTGCAGCATTTTCCATTTGTTAACATAATGTTGTAAACTAAACAGTGCACTTATCTGCAAACTTCTATCATTTTAACCATCGCTGTCTCCAGCTATGAAACATCTTATGGATGACAATCCCTTCTTAGCAATCCCATCAATCCTGAGAGGGAAATGTAAAACCATTTTTGGATGCATGCATGTATGTTTTTCTCCTCTGTTGGAGGTGCACAACAGCAGAGGACATTTGAAATTCTGCAAGCTTGAAGGATGGAGGATTTACAATTCTGTTACAATCTGAATCAAGTCCTGTCTCAGCCTGATCTCTGAATTAATCTTCTCTTGTAATAGCTGAGACTGAAGTACATACTTTCACACATCTGTTTGTTTCGAAAAGACAAACAAGGTTGCTGCAAGCGTGGATGGACACGAGTGTGTCCGTGTTCACAGTCTGCTGCGTTACACTCTGCATAAGGATCGCTGGAAGAGCACAAGATCAGATGTGACCTATGACTTGTGCAGAGGACTCGTATGAGAAGATGGACAAGTGGCTTAGCTTAGGTGTTGCTCTCTGCATTCCAGTCGCATGGACACCGAGTATGTACTTCAAATGTAATTTATATCTCATGTTACACTACATAGACCTGGAACTAAATGTGTACATCAGTTGTGCATATTACAACTACTTTAGTTCTTTTTAAACCTCTGCTTATGAACGCTGTACTGAAATGACAAATATGGTCAATTGTGGTTATGGTCATGTCTCAGATATCAGAGTAATCTTGAAATGGTGGTTAGCTTTCATTTCATTATGCGTACAATCATAGGGAGGCTGAGATGAGATGAATGGTCTGTGTACATATGATGACACATACAAGGCTGTTACTTCGGAATTGAGATTTTATGTAGTTTTATTTCCATTTTTTTTTTTTTTTTTTTAAACAGTGCCAAGGGCCAAACCTCAAGGCTTGTTTGTCCAGATACTTTTTAAATGTTTTATTATATTATTCTAATGAATATCATCATATTGCATCTTTGAGTTTGTTCGTTGATAGTTTAAAGGCTGCTCTGTCCTCCATCCCTGTGCTTCGGTGTCATTCACATGTATGAGCAGTCTGAACAAATGTTGCAGAATAACTCTGTCAAACTCAACAAACTCTCTGTGCCACCACAGTTACCCTTAATAATTATTGCTGTATGTTAAACATTCAATCACTGTTTTATTGCAGTCATCTTTGTTTTAAATGTACATTGGAGGAGTTTGCCTTTTTTGGACCTCAATTACTTCTTACATGCATCTTGCAGGCTCAGATATGAGACCTTCGTATAATTTACATAGCGATGCTCAATGATTGGGAAAACCTCTCATACTGCAAAGCAAACCTTGTCCTTTTAAGACTGACTTAAAAATGCACACTAGCAAAAAAAAAGTGCCACTAACCACATACCGGTTTGTTGAAGATTATGTATCTTCTGGACTGGAATGTGACAAAAAATTGGCAAGATTATAATTCAAGACAAGTATCTGTTTCATGTCCTCTGTCCAAGTCGTTCGAAGCTGAAATCGTAGTTTTGTATGTATGTAATATAGGGTCACCGATGTGGTGTAAATATATCTGTATAGCGTGCTTTGCTTGCACATATACAGAAGGCTCAACTGTTGCTGTGGGACCAAGAACAATGTTATAACACTGTGATATTTATCTCGAGATAAAATAGCACAGTTATGTCAGACAGATAAATAATTACTTATTAACTTTAAGTACATGCAATTTTCTTCACACGGTAAACAGAAGCAGTTACCCCAGTAAGAAACAAATAAGTCACTTTTTTTTTCCCCTTTCTTTCTAGACCATTAGTTCTCATTGACTGACATGCTGAACTTCTATATATTTAGCCCACAATATATTTAGTCCACATGATGATTTGTGCAGAATTTTTATTCAGTCAAGCATCTGGTCTTTTTAATTGTCACTGGGTTTTTTTTGGGGTTTTTTTTTTTTTAACAGCATATTGTTAAATGAACATTTACAGCTGCCTGTGTACAATGCTGATTAGACTGTGAGACACTGTGTTTTATTGTGTGCATTATTGGTTTAATACTTTGGTTATCCCAGGGCACCTTAAAACATGATCGTAATGCATATATGTGCTAGTGTTGTGCTCTAGCGCAGTACAAACAAACCCAGAACATGGAGATCTTTCTTCTTACTGAATTCTGTTCCATTCTTAATCCAGCTGAGCTGTTCCAGCTAATCGAGTAAAGTGATTATCTGGTGAACTTGTACTGGATTAGGGCTATAACTGAATTCTGTAAGTAGGTGTGATGTTTAGAAAGAAGGTTAATGATTACTTCCCTCAGGGAAACAAGGTGGCTTTGGTAATGAGGTTGTTACATTCAGTCCCCAAGTAGTGTTTATTTTATCACAAACCTTGTCAACTCAACCTTTCTCATTTGTAACATATGAATAATATCTTAAATAGAAGTCTACTAAAGCATTTTTCTAATGATTTGTCATCCCCAAAAATCACTGAAAACAAAAAGATACTATGCCATTTCATTTATCCCCAGAACAACTGCAGGTCTTTCCAAATTCATGCATGAAGATGCAAAAACACAGCAGTGTGTCATCTTATCAAGTAACCAGAATAAGATTTTCCTGTATGTACGAGAGAATGGAAAGTATATGTTCATGATGGGCTGCTGTTTTGTCATGTTTTTCCGTTTTTAGTCATTCAATTCATACTGATGCTAATTGCTCCACTGAGATCTGTGGCTGAGATTATTGCAACAAAATAAGCCACTAAAATGTTTTCTATTGCAACTTGTAAAGTAAGCGCTTTGAGAAAAGAACAAAAATAACTACTCAGTTAAAGATATATGTTTAAATGCCATTTAGAAATAAAGCTTGCTGTACAACCCTGCATTACTCAGTTGATTAAAGACTATATTAAAGAAGTCATGTCTCTTGTTTCCTTCTTTAACATAGAACCAACAAATGAGTGCTTATTATTACTAAGGATTATTTTCAGATGATGACCTGTCAATACATGTTGAAGGTGCTGGGAAGTTAATTCATTTCAATTTTATTTATTTATAATTTTAACAGACATTTCCAGCCAGAGGTGGAATGAAATGAAAAGTAATGAAAAACTTTCTGACGTGTCAAAAGTAAGAAGCTTTGAGAGGAACCATACGCAAAAGGGAATCCATCCTGCTGCAATTATTAATCATGACTATTTCACAAACGTGTACTCTAAAGTTAAACTGTATTGTGTGTGCAGTATGAGCATGTGAATCATGGCGTCATGCGCTGAGCACAGGACAGTATTTATGATTACAGCAGCAGTTCTTTGCAGTATGCAAATATGTGAGATTATTCACTGGAGACAGGGTGAGACTTGAGCATAAAGTGTTTTGAAGAAGTGTAACTGTTTAGAAAATGGATGTGAGACTATGCACAGAAACAATCGGTAATTGACGTTTGAAAAGCTCCAGACATGAATCGAGCAGCGGAAGATCCACAGCAGTGTCACAGCATTTTGACCACAGGAGGGTGTTAAAGCTACAGCAACAATGCAAAAGCACGTGTTTCCCCACAACAAAGCCATTTCCAAACGATGGAAACAGCTTTTAAAACAAACAGAGAGATAAATGTCTGCTCATAATGTCTTAAAAGTTAAGGTTCTTAATCTGGAGACAGACCTTACAGTGTATTGTGAGATATCATATTGGGATACACTGGACTTCTCAATGTACTTGTATTAAAATAATATATCAAACGTGTTAAACTGGCGAGGTATATTGTGAATAAGGTGCGGTTATAAGGTGACACGGTATGACACACAGCACTATCGTTTTGTACAGTGTTTTTGTTAAAGATCTACAACAGGCCTGTGTAACTTTAAAGAGTTAAAAGGATCCTCTAAGCAGCCAATGAGAAGTTGTCTTGTGTCGAGGACTGACAAATCAGAAAGAGGGAGTGGGCGGGGCTTTGGCAGGAGTTGACTGTGCGTGGCTCACAGTGCTGTGTAGTTTACTTCAGGACGGGAACAGTTCTACTTGACAGACACGGTGCGCAACCGTGCAAAGAAACTAAAAAAAAAAAAAAAAAAAAGACATACGCACGCTGCATGGAGTGACACAAGAAGGATAAAAAGTGTCCACGACCTCAAACATACCTGGTGTATGTTCACACTTAATTTTTTGGGGGGTTTCTTTTTCGGTAGTTTGTGAGCGTCATGTCCCAAAGAGTTCGTAAAAACGGCTCGCCGACGTCCAACTGCAGCTCGGTGAGCGGCGGAAGTTCGAGCGGAGCCTCGGGTCTCAGCGCCGGGGTGAGTTTACTGAGCCGCCTGCTGCCCATGAAAGCCACCGTGCCGTTCCAGCTCAAAGCACAGTCACAGCCCCCCCTACCGACCAGGATGGCGCTGTCTAACGGCGGCGGAGGAAATAGCGCTAACGTTAAATGCTGCAGCGGCGGATGCGACGCAGCCGGAAACCGCCTGTGCGCTCCTGCTCGCGCCGCGACCTCCTCCACTTCTGCCGCCGCTTTGAGTCCGTCCGCATCTCCTACGTGTACCTCTTCCTCCTCCTCATCTTCCTCGGCACTCAGTAGTTGTTCTCCCGTGTCTCCTCACGCGCAGTGCCCGCAGGTCAGTGTGGCATCAGCTCACGCCAGCGTGCCTTCCTCCTTTTCAGTGCCCTGTCACAGCGGCTCTCACTCTCCCTCCCTGCTGCTCAGCTCACTGACGGACAATTTGGTGCTGACAGCTGGCTCACATCCTTCAGGGCCAGCGTCTTCCTCCTGTACCCCCTCTTCTTCTTCCTCATCTTCCTCTTCAGCCTCTTGTGGGCACAGGGGCAAAGCTCTGGCATCTGCACAGCAGGGCTCACCTGAAAATGAAAGACTGTCACCCGAGAGGATAAGCCCAAGCTCACCTGTAAACAAAGGTAACTTGTCTGCCTTGCTCATTTGGTATGTGAGTGGGTTATTGTATTTTCTGTTCTATACACATGAAGCATCAATATTCAAGTCATCACTCATACATGCATTAATTCCATCTCAGTTATTAAGACAACATTAGACACTTTAACCCTGTGTGGGATATTGTGGCATTTTTTTGACAAACAGACAATATCCTGGATTTATTTTTGCTTGTAATGAAGTCAGGAGCATGCTAACAGACGCTCGAAAGTGAACCGTGGTTGTCTAAAATCAGAGAAAGATTTGCAGAAGGTTTTAGATTTGTCTTCCTGGGTGGTGACTCTGATGCCCTGCAGTGTGCTAGTAGTTTTCACAAATTCTTCTAAATAGCTAACTAGCTAACTAAGAAACTTTGTAATGATCAGTATCGTCTCTTTTCATGGGTCATTGCTGAATATGAGTAAATTAAACTCAAAGCTAGGGAGTGACACGACAGCACTGTGATCATACGAAGATGGACGAGGTAGTGACTATAGAAAGCCTAATCAGTAATTGTTGTAGCCATGGTGCCTGTTTGTGCTTTTGTTCTCTGTGGAGTTTTGGATGGAAATAGAACACCTAATGCACAAGTGTCTGATCCATGGATATGCAGTTCCACAGATTTGTACTGTTCTGTTACCTAACAATCCAAGTTGGATAAAATGGACTCCTTCAAACTGGCCAAACATATCTTCTAACCTTAGCTGTCGGCCATCTTGGATTGTTTTCACTGACCCTGATCTCTTGCTGGGATTCAGATCCTCCCATTTGAAGTTCCCCACTTTATATAGTCTCCCTACTTGGGATAGTCAGTGTTCAGCAGCCTTTCTTACCTGCCTCAGGTGTGCTGGGAGGTAAATCATGAAAACTTGCACTAGTTGGGAGTCCCTGAGGAACGGATTGAGAACAACTGGGATAATGGTTTCACGTTGTGCTAGTTACTAGTGCACATTAGGAGCAGTTGGGCCCCTTTATTTTCATGCAAGAGACCTTGGGGCATTAACAAGTTCATCATAGCATCGGTTTAACTAACACTGTCATTGTCATTTCCATTCAATCAGCCTGAAGATGCTTAGCATATCCTTTCCTCTACTCTTGAGACTCTGCAGATTATCAGTCCTCCCCCTCTACCCTTCCACCGTGCCCCACCTCACGGATATTCTCCTTTCCCTGGGCTGCTGGGTAAAACCCGATTAGGCTTGAAAACCCCCATCTGCTCTCTCAGCCTGCCGAAGGGGAGGGGTGCTGGTGGAGCTCCAGAAACAGAGCCGCCAACAGCATGAACCCACTAACTTTGAGCTCCACAGCACCATATTTTCTCTTCAAATGGTGCTTAATGCTTATCTGGCGCAGTTTTTCTCAGCCAGACGGCTTACTTGTAAAACTGTAGCAGGGGCACTTGGCCAGCTTTACCGCATGGAAATATGACAGAAGCCTCAATGTGTTTGTGACTGCTAGAGGAGCAGTGTTGTGTACACGGTAGCCATGTGTAAGTTTACCCTTTTGCCGACGGAGGTTCATTATGCATCTAATGTGTTTGCTTACAGACTAGGCCGTGGAGATTGTCTCCTAGCGATCCCGTTCTCAAAAGTGCCACGGATCATTTACAACAGCGTTTCAGTGATGCAGTCCGTGTATTGACGTTCACCGCTTATGAGGCAGCAGCAACGTTTTTCCATCTAGTTTAAGAAAATAAAACTCAGCATGTCGAAACAGTAAGGAATCAACGTGTACGAGCTGATCCGTAAACATGAAACTGCGGTTCTGCATGCAGGGGATTATTTTAATACCGGCGCTGGGTGATCCGGGTAATTTGGGCTGTATAATGTAAGCAGACACGACCGACCGTGAGGTTGTTTTAGCTGCAGGAGCAGTGCAGTGCAGAAACAAAGAAGAATCACTCTTTTATCCACCATTTCTTTCAGTTTTAGTAAAATGGCTCTGTTCAGAATAGAAGCACGGTGCAAGCCCTGCATACAGTATTACAGTCTCGAGCTTCTAGTCTTCCCCTCGTCTTACCTATCCCATTGTGCTTCTCTAAACAGTCTGCTCTTGTTCCTGTTGAAGTCTAGTGATTTTCCAGATCAACAGGCTTACCCAGGACCCTTTGAAAATACTAGTTTCTGAGAGAGAGAGAGAGAGAGAGAGAGAGAGAGAGAGAGAGAGCGAGAGCGAGAGAGAGAGTTAAGTATGAAGAAAGGGTTTGAAGACAAACAAGTTGGACTAGAGGAAGGGAGGAATAGGCCTGCTTAAGGGCTTCCAAGCATGAAATCTGTTTTCAGTGAACATATTCCACAAAGTTACCAATAATTGCAAACATTCCTCTAGGCCGTTAATCAAGCAGTTTGCAGCAGCCCTTATAAACTCCCACGTTTTCACTAAAACTATTCCTCTCAGTGATACAACTTCAAACAGACATGCTCAGGCCCCAGAGTCTTGTTTTTGCAACGCTCTTGGAAAGCAGCAGTTTGATGGAGCACAGCACCCAGGAATGGTAAGGGCAGGCCACGACGAGATCACGCCAGATGTCGTATCCACCACTGTTCCCACTTCCACCCATATCAATCCTACTTACATTCATCTACTCCTGCAGATTGTTAGTTCGCCGGCACAGAATGTGTTGAGTCTGGTTGGAGATTAATTTGACTTTTCCAGCCCAAACAGGCACTCACATTCTTCTGACAGCGGTGCAATGTTTTACTGTTTGCAGTGCGGTGCACAAGTATCTAGCGAGGTGTGCTATCAAGAACCGAGTCATAATACCGGAAAGATGTGTCAGCTGTGATTAGTGAGCTTTGTGGATTCACAGGGAGGAGATATGCATGTTAAAGATCTTTCTTTTGTCCCCCAACAAAATCTGCTGCATCTGTATTGTATGCTCGATTGCCACAATCAAGAATTTCTCTACATTTACCTGTACTGAGTAAAGAACAGTCATTTGTTTTCTGGAAACATGTCTATAATGTAGAATGGCAGATGAAGGGGCAGTCAGAACATGTATTTATTTATTTATTTTTAACACTTTCATTAAACTTCTAATGCGTTCTTAGTTTTTCTTCTTTTGATGTGTTAGCAGTGTGGTTGTGTAGGACTGATTGTGTAAGGAACTGACAACACTTTCAGAAAAGAAAAGCATCAGTAGGAGGAATTGCTCCAGTGATCGAAGGCTAATTATAGAACAGAAGCATGTGTTAAGACTTGCTCTCATGGCTCTGACTCTCCAGCGTCGATCATGTGTAATATTTGTAGGTTTCAATTCAAGTTTTGTAAGGTTTCAGATTTTGACTGATTTCATTCAATAACTGCTCTGTTTATAGGGAGTTTTGAGTCACCAGGGTTTTCTGTTCTGTTCCCAGTGTAGGGAAACTTGTTGAAATTCTTGTCCGTGGTCATCACACACATACTACAGACTCCTATGGTAAAGGTTAGTTTAAAATATTCTGGACTATTCCTTTAAGGGTGTGTCAATTGACAAATTGCTCTTCATCGACTTGTGGCTGTAGTAGAGTAATAGAGTAAGCTAATCGCGCTGTTGTGGCATACGTCTGTTCTGTTCAGTACTGTTGAGTTTTGAGTGAGTTTATTCTGTCTGTGGCCTTGTCGGTGAATGATTGAACAGAGTTTAACAGGTGGAGTGTGTGTGAGACACAGCATGAGCAGTGCTGATAAGTGGGGATTTTTTTAGAGCTCAGAAAAGCATCTCCAGCTCACGCACACAAATCTGGTTTACTACCAGCGCATACATCCAACCTGTGTCTAAACACCGCAGCAGGTCATTCAGTGCTCTTATCTTTGTGCGTGTGTTCCTGCGCTTGTGAGTGAGAGACGTACGGAAAAAGAGAGTGATTCCGTGGGTAATGAAGCGAGCCTTTGGGAATTGGTTCTCTGACTACGTTTATAACGGGCCACATACAGAGGATATTATACACCACACACACACACACACACACACACACAAACTTTATCACACCTGTTTGTGTATTGCAACATGCCAAAGACCTTGCAGGAGTATTTGTTCCAATGTGAGCACATTAACAAATGCAAACACACACACACAAAATGAAGTCTGCAGCTTGACCCAATGCATCTCATGTCCTCACGCATGTACACAGCCATGCTTAATGAGCATGACTTCCTCTGAAATTTCTCCCAGGTTCCTCCTCTTAAAAGCATTTCTGCTATTTCTCAGCTCTCCGTTTTTAAAATACAGAGCCAAAAAAAATCCAGTTCCGTTTTTGCGTTTTTTTTTTTGGATACGTTCAGTATCTGATGTCACCTCCAAGTGAAGTAAAGGGTCTTTCAGCAGGAAAAGTTGCTGAGCTTCATGTCTTGTGAGTCGAGCTTGAGTGAGTGATTGCGCATGTGCTCCTTAGAGGTGGTAATGGTTACAACCAGCTTTAATGATTCCCCTCTGATTTGTTTTCCTGGGAGTGGTAGTGAATATGCAACACACACACACAGACACATAGTGAAAGATTGACGTAATGTGTGTAGTAAAAGTTTTGTGTAAGGAAAGAGCAGTTGTGCTTTAAAGCAATGCTGAAAAGCCCATATGCTGGATTTCCTGCACCGGCTTCAGCTCTTCAGAGAAGCACAAAAACGACAGGTGCTGCGGCTTCGTTCGTACTGTACGCCTCGCCCTTCTCGAGTGTATTCAATGGAGCAGATTTACATGAAAGAATGGTCTTTAAAAAAGAGGCGAGAAAGAGAGGGATAGTGGGAGATTTTGTCTGCAAGCGAATGGGAGCCTGTTGATTGTGTGGTGGAAAGAATGAGCGAGGGAAAGAGAGGAGAGGAGAGGGAGGGAGAGAGTATGGGGGCAAGTACTTGTGGAGGCTCAGTGAATGTAGGTCAAGACATGAGGGCCGCTTCCTCGAAGCCAGCCTGCCTCAGCCAATCAGGGCTTAATCAGCTTTGCCTTCATTAAAAGGCCTGCTGGCTACTATGTTAATGGCGTCTCAATCTGCCAAGCTTACCGATTATCATCGGCAAACCTCGCCACCTATTTACACTGCAGCCCATTTCTGCTAGAAAACACCATACACACAGACACAGTGCTTTCCCAAACACACACACACAATCTCACACTCTTGTAGGAGACATCTAACCAAGCAATCAGTACCGATCACAGACCGTTTTAATGACCTGGCCTCGTTTTGCATGTTAAGCTCCTAATACTTGGTTTTCTCTTCTTCTCTCTTCCACTTTCCATCTGTTCTTTTATTTCCTCCCCCACTTGTTTGCCCTTGTTCTGTTTCACCCACCACTTTGGCCCCACTCTCCTCCCCTATATCTTCTATCTTTGCCTATCACAGAGAGGTGCAGAGTTTCACTGGCTGGTCCAGTGGGCAGCAGCAGTAGCAGCAGCAGCAGCTCCAGTATCCGCCGGACTTCCTCCCTGGACGCCTTGACCGGCCCTTATCTGTCAGGCCACTGGCCCCGTGATGCCACTCACGCCCCCTGTGTACCCTGCATGAGAGACAAAGCCACCCAGGTGAGCTCGACATCCGTCTCTCGATGCGCTAGGTTTCACTACAATACAAAACTCGGAAGAGTTTTCACCATAAAACTTTTTTACATTTCAGGTTAAAATGTTTGTTCCTTATTTCGGCAAATGTTACAGGGTTGTTTAACAGGCACAATCTGAGTTTATTTGCTTATGTGGCTGAATCCCACATTGCATTTTTTGGTCACTTTATTAGAAACACATGATTGCTAGCTAAACCCAACCCCCCACAGTCAAAAGCATTTTTAGTATGTTGTGGTCCATTTTGACACGATGACATCACAAAATTTGCAGATTGCTCAGCTACCATAAACTGCCATCTGCATGTCGCATCAGACATCATGATTCATCAGACCAGCTAACATTTTCCACTCTACTGTTCTGGGACTCTGTGCTCTCTCAAGACTCAGAGTCCTGTTCTTGTCTCAGAGGAAAGGAACCTGATTTGATCTTGTGCATTATACCTCATGCACCTCAACTTTTGTGTTTAAGAAGCCTTCTGAGATGCTTCCTGTCAGCTGGAACAGTCTCTCACTTGAAATCTGTTTCCACCTCAGAGCTGCTGCTAACTGCATGTTTTTTTTTTTTTTTTGGTTATTAAGGGCATTATATTTCAAATGCATTTCAATTTAAATATCCAGCATTAAATTGTTAGTAGATATTTAACATTTTTTGCCTTCACTTAATGTTTGGAACACTGATCTGTCCAATACCACCCACACACAAAACACACACACACACACACACCCTTGCCTTTACCAAAACCCCTAGTCCACTGTGACTCTTTTTATCTCAGCATAATTCATGGGAGCCTTCGCCTGCGTGCCTTCACTGTTCAGCTACTGTGTCTAAAGCACACTTGTGAAACTTGCAGTGTTTTCTCACCTACACACACCCGTGTGATTATACACATCCTGCTCAGGTCACATCATGCTCTCTACATTCTGGGCATTTCCAAGTATATCCAACATTGTGCTTCTCATTACTTAAGTAAAATAACTACATCTAATGGCAGTAACACTCTGCTGCTCTAAAGCACACACAGTCCCTCACGCTGCTGGTGGACTGGACCACACAGGTGAGCAGATGTAAACATGATGTGTTTTCTCTTCGAGAAGCTATTACCAGTGATTACTGTGAGCTTTTAATGTGGTTTTCCCCTCACGTCTCAGATCCTCCTCTGTGTTGAGTGTTTAGCCAGTGTTTAGGACTGTGATGAACTCAGAGCACAGACAATTACATTTTGTGACAAGAAGCTGTATTAGAACTTAAAATAGTTTTTTTTTTTTTTGGCTGTATAAAGTAATTCATGAGCAGTATTGATGTTTGGATATTTTTGTTGAATTACGGTTTTGGAGGAAGGAAGTAGGTCAGTGGACAGCGGGGCAGATAGACATGAACCATGTGGTGTGTGTGCATGCATGCGCGCGTGTGCGTGTGTCTGTGTGTGTTTGGAGGAAGAACGGAGGAAGCCTCTCCCTGGCTTACTGAAAGATGAACGGAAACAGAAGCATATTTTTGGTGAAGGCAGAGGCTGGCCGCCATTGCCGCCTCATTCTTTCCTAAAGTCTCATCTTTTTCCAGCACTTCTGATCTACACCTGGATTTATACTACAGCTTGCACCCACTTTTGTTAGCATTTTATAGTTTTAATTTCTATGTGTGTATTTGTCATTCTTGTTAAAAGCAAAACAAATCATCGTGCTAAAATTACACTGGATGTGATGTCAGAGCCTCGCTGTTGATTAAACAGGCTTCGTAACCAGTTTTAAGCACAACCGAGTGTAACACGCTTGTCACGGCACTACTGATTATGACCTCTGGGTCTCCAGGGTTTTCTTTTATTGTCCACAGTGTGTGTTTGTGTGCACACTGTGCTTCCTCTGGAGATCCCAGACCTCCACCCATCTCTCTCTCTCTGTCAGCGGCCCGTCTCACAATGAGGGCAAAAGAACACAGGAACTGGGAAACCGAGCTTTTGAGAGAATGTGGAATTTGTACAGAATTTGCCAAGCTCTGTCTCTCATTCTCACTGTAGCATCAGGCCAAAATAACCAGGTCTTGGATCAGTATGGTGGTGCCAGTTACCATGGAGCCGAGCTCACACCTAGTGACCAAACAACAACATCGAACTTTGCCTCGCTTGCTGCCTGGAAGAAATATGCAGCTGACATGCTAGACTCTGGGCAGCCACTGACAGTATATCCACTACGAATAGCTTTATATGAAGCTTTATACTTCCTGCAGGAACATCTGTTTACAGCAGGGTGTTTTCATGGTGTTTTATGGCACATTGTAGATTGTGAGATGCATGAGGACTGGCTGAAGGAACAAGCACTAAAATGTGTGGTGTTTTGTTCACCTTGTTAAACATATTAATAGCTCACTTTTGTAGCCTTCACTTCAGCACTGTAGTATAAAACAAGCTTCATTTCATGGGTTTGATTTAGTGACTGATTCTTAATGTCACTACATTGTAAAAGTTGCTTTTATTAGCAGTTTAACATATCTGTGGATAATGCTGAGCTTCCCAACATTTGTTTCATCTTTTTATTTAACCTTTACCTTAACCACATAAAGACCTTAACAGCTACATGCTCGCCACCAATATTGGTAACTTCTGCCTTTAGCTGGTTTTTGCCGTGTCATTATTATATGGTTGCCTAACAGTTTCCTTCAAATATCTTTCATCCCAGTCACAGTCCAGAACCCTGAGAACATGTAAGAAAGGGAAGTACTCCGAGCTTTTTTCGGAGCTATAGAAGAGTCATTTTGCTACACACAACATAATGATGTTAATACAGAAACCTGATCAGACTTGTGCACTGACAGCTGTTAAGATTAGAGTTTGCCCTGAAAACCAAAGTTCAAATCTTAGTAATTTCAGAGTCACAATTCTGCTGAAGTTCAATCAGGTTTTGCCCTTGGGGAGAAATCCATATCCTCTCAAACAACATTTTTAGGGATGTTTTTATTGGGATACTTTCAGATGACACAAAAGGCTTTGTGTGAGCACACTAGGGGTCTGTGTGT
>JAOTRN010000048.1:16082375-16104949 GCA_028566695.1 Bagroides melapterus
TTTCTTGTATATTTATGTGTTTTGGTCTACTTCATATAACATATATCTATGTTCTTTTGAGTTATTCCTCTGGTTACTAAACTAAGTCAGGTGTTCCCATCATACAGTATCACCTATTTTAACTGTTACTTTATGACTTTGGCATATACAAACTCTGACTGCCTCAGATTTTCACCTGTAGGATTTCTTCTTGCTTTCTGTACACAGTAAGTAATATTTACTCTGTCATCTGTGTTTGTTCTCAGTTTGAGAGGTCTACTGACTATTGTAAGGCACAGAATATACAACAAAAACTAAAGATATATGTTCAAACCAGTTGCTATGGTAAAAAAAAAAACCTACACTAGCCTGAGCCATTTTGTGGGAATGTTGACTTACCCTGCAGTCCTTGCTTTCTGTGTCAGCAGGAAGTGGTTGCTTAATGGGGGGTAGATGAAGGCCACTCTGTTTAACTGAAGCAGAAATACACCACTAAATACTTTTTTAGGTTATCTCTAGATGATGTACTACATAACCATGACAGATTAACATGTGAATATAAAATCTGGTATTTTTGTTGAAACTTTTCACTGGCATTAAAAGATCTAAAGTGGTTGATTGAAGAAAGTGTATAATTGTTTGTTTATTGTTGTCTGTTTTGACAGCATAGATAGTGCTCACCAGGACCTGGATGCCAGCCCCCCTCTGCTTGTCTTCTGTCATTGGGGACTTTTGAAAGGTGACTGCAACCCAAAGAGAGGTTCATATAAGCTGGTCGTGGAGCGTGTCCACCTTCCTCACCACCTGTCTCTATTGCACTCTGTTTCCATTGACCGTTTAAGTCCTTTGGGTAGCCAGTCAAATGCTCTGCAACCTGGTGAGTTTGTGTCAAAATAAGGGAGATAAAAGCTATTGAGGGAAAGGTTAGGTTCTTTGAAGTAATGGTCAAATTGTGTCCAAAGAAAAACTTAACTGTTTGAAAAGTTTCAAATAATCAACCTCAAATAGATGCCATAAATGCCATTTCCTTTCATTCTGTTTATTCTGTTTAGTCTACTTTATTTCCACATTAAAAGGCCAAACGTCTGCAATAACAATAGTGTGATGCATCGTATGAGAAACACTGGCAAAGAGAGTGGAAACTAAAGACACTTAAGGTCAGATGATTGGTAATAAATCGACCTTTTCAGGTTTCTTATTTGATGCTGCTGAAGCAATGAAAATCACGTCTCAGATATTACAGAGTAATTCCATAAAGGAAAAAAAAATAACAGGAAGATGGGCTCATGTTTAGAGAATGTCAGATTATAGAAGATGAAAATGTTATGAGGGAAAGAAAGGTCTACATTTGCACTGTGCGTACTGTTTTAGTTAGTTCACCATGGGCAAAAATGGTTATTTTGATTTTTGGATATTTTCCATGAGAAGTGTTCAAACTTACAAAACGTTTAAAAACAAATTTCTAATTACCGTCTCCTTAGATTGTGTACTGAATCTGTTGGCTGAAAATAGGTTTACTGGCTGTTGTCTAAAAAAACGTATTTATTCAGTGAAATCACTAGTATTTTAATAATCTGCTATGTTAAGACCTGACAACATGGACTGTGCTATCACAATAAAACAACAAACAAATCTTTCAGAGTGGAGCCAATTTCCTGAACATGTATTTTAGTGATATGCAAATGAGCATGTTTAATGATCTGTTGATCTATACTTTGATGCAGAGTTCAAGACAAATAAGCAATTCAGTGTGTAATACTTGGCCTTAAACCAGCTTCAAATGTTATATTGAGGTTGTGCATTCATTTCATTGTAGTAGGATAAATAGAAAGAAATTGCACGCAGCATTGGTTAAAGATGCAGTGTTACCATGTAAACATTGTGATCCTCAGGTTGTTCTGTATGTTGCTCCCAAGCATCAGATTCAGGAATTGGGCTCATTTGAGCTTTGGGTGTCACTACCTCTGTTCTGAAACTGGTCTTACTGTCTCTGGTCATAGAGCACTCCTCTGCTCCT
The DNA here is from genome assembly GCA_028566695.1 of Bagroides melapterus. Taxonomy (NCBI): domain Eukaryota; kingdom Metazoa; phylum Chordata; class Actinopteri; order Siluriformes; family Bagridae; genus Bagroides; species Bagroides melapterus. The sequence continues at coordinate 16,084,372 of JAOTRN010000048.1, forward strand.
GTTGGTATGGAGGTTGCTGGTACTCCTGTAATTATATATAAATCTGGTGAATCTCATATAAACATGATTAATAATTCAGTTGTGAACATTCAGTAGTGAAATAGAAAGTACTCCAGTTCTATTTTATTTTCTTAGCACTTTTAACAATAGACATTGTCACAAAGCAGCTTTACAGAAAGATATACATTCAGGATGTTCATTATAATTATAAATTTATAGCAAATGAGAAATCTGGAGACAACGATGACAATAGAAACCTACTGAGACAACAGTAAGAAACCTTGATATGAGCCAGACTCAAATTGAAAACCCATCCTCATCTTTGTGATACCGGATAGTTTGAATATGAAATTATTTCTTTTCTATAACTCTACTGCACTTGCATAACCAGGAAATTTCTAGTTTTCACATCAGGCTATCAACTCTTCTTATTCATTCTTTTCTTATTTCTAAATCTTTCCTTTGATCCTTTCCTTTCACTTTAGAGAGAATGCAGGTCAGAGCACAGGGTCAGCCATGATACAGAACCATATAGCAGTTGATGGTTAAGGGTTTTGCACAATGGCCCAACAGTGGCAGCTTACTGGTGCTAGGATATGAACTCTCAACCTTCTGATTAGTAACCCAGAGCTTTAACCACTGAACCACCATTGCACCAAGCATTCATCTTATAATGAGCAGTGCTGATGTTCATCTGATCTGTAAATCTACTCCTACTTGCTGCATTGCTGTTACTTTAGCCATGAATTGAAGGCATTCAGAGACCTCCATATCCTAAATATGTAATTAACTTCTTTTGGAATTGGAGCCAAAGTAATAAAAAAAAGACCCAAACCAGATGACCGACTTGCTCTTTGGCAGTGTCGTAAAGCAGTTCTGCAAATTTCATTCATCTACACAGAGACTGCTTTTGAAATCGGGAAAGCTTTAGGTGACTGATGCAACACTGGTAATCTGTGTACATTAATCAGTTGCTGTACGAGGTCTGTCCACATTACCTCTGAGCGCTGGACTTGGGGTTATGAGTGGGAGTGGACGAGGTGGAGGACGATTAGGCGGTGGAAAACAGAGAAAGCGGGGCTGATATCGCACCTGCTCTACTCTGGGGTATAGAGAGTTACCTTGAGGTCTGAATAAAGCAGGTTCCTCCTCATTTTCTGAAAGAAAAAATTCAACAATAGAGGCTGGTAAGAGGAATCTCATCACATTCCTGGTCATTTTATACCTTAATTTTATTCCCTAAAACAAATTAAAACTCATTAATCTGGTTATTGATGCTCTAATATAATTTCTGAGTTTTGTTCTTCATATAACAAGACAATTGCATATGCTTAACATATTAATACATGAACCAGACTCTCCGCAAACAAAAAAACGGTTGCTGTATCTGGTCACCAGATGTGTTTCAGGATGTACTGACCTTCACCAATAGTCTGGTTTAGATAGCTGTGCACGTCTCCGGGCCTCTGGTGCGCCTGCAAGTGTTTAGTGCCAGGTTTGGGGTTTGGCAACATAGGCTGAGTCATGCTCGTATGACATTCCACCTTGGCCTGAGACCAACAACCAGAAAAAGATATAACAATATTTAGAAAAATTTCCTTCCTTCTAATTCTGTAGCACAAAAAAATAACATTTTTTTCTAAATTTCTTATAGCGTTTGAAATTTTGTATATTTAGTGTAATGGAATTCTTCTTTCATTCTTGTAGTGGAAAACTTTGAAATAAAAACAATAATAAATGTTGCCACCTTCTGAATTGAACATTTAACTACCTTAAAGGGAAGTTGCAACGTGTTAAACACTTCAACATGCAGATGCATTATTTCAAAGACTTTACCTCAGGAAACCCTTCCAGGATGAGGACAAGGGCAAGAGAAAGAAAGGTTGGCATTGTGCTATAAAGGCAGTCCACTGTTTATAAAACATCTGTGTGTTGTTTTCTTTTACTTGAATACAAAATTTGTGCTAGATTATCGCTGGCGAGGCACTGATTATTTTGGCTTTGTCTGCATAGCATCATCTGTCTGCGAAAGTATGAATACGATTTACATGAATTCAGATGTACAGCGATAAGAACCGACTCTGCAGTTGTTTGGCGCTCCTGGCTGCCCGGGGCACACCTGTGTTGTTTACATTCAGCTGTAGGCAGAACGTGACAGATGGGGCGCTCTACGCACAGGCCACCCACACCGAGGGCTCATCTCCATGCTGGGGCGCGTCCCGATCCGTAAACACTCTGATTACTACATTCAGCTCTCATCACCTGCAGCATTCCCGCTTTGGCCTGACACTCTGTCTGTTTGGGTCACACACTCCAGCTGCTTGTGCAAGTGCCTCCAGCACGCCAGCCTTATGCTATTAATCTGAGGCTATATTATATACATTATAGTGTTCCAAATATGTAAGTGTACTTGCATTCAAATGAATCTGAAGATGTGGCCTTTCTTTAAAAAACAACAAAACAATACAAAAAAACAACAACAGCATATCAGTTCCTCAACCTCCGTTCAAAGAGTCTAATTTGAGATGTCCAGAGGACTTTGCAGTTATTTTTGTTTGTACCTGTCTGTGATTCTTATCTGATTTATGATAATTTTCTGTGATTATTTTCTGATTTCTCAAAATATAACCTATTTAAACCACCCTGCCCCAGTTAGTAAGGATGGATTAAAGCTGTAAATGCATGGTACAGCACCTCAACTTCATGTTATGATCTCATGAATATGAATCTTATTTTTGTCCCCTAGGTTTCATATCTGATGACTTTTTTTGCATCTTGTGGGGTACCAGTTCCAATGCCCTGTGAACCTTTCTGGCAAGCTCTCTTTAAAAAACCGTATCTGTATTTGTATCAGTTTAAAACACACTGACTGTTTATTATGAATAATGCATGACTAGTATTTGGATACGTCCCTGATGCATGTCTGTATTTGTTATTTTCTACAAGACTGAGTGTGGTATGTTTGAGTCTGCCTCCATGAACTGATTAGTAACTCGGCTAAAGGGGAAAAGATTAATGTCCATATAATGAGGCAATAGCTAAGGCCTGTGGCACGTTTGCAGATTGTCCTGGAGAGGAACTGGATAGATTATGGACTGTCTGCTTATATAAAGCCCCTTAGGACAACTTTATTAAGATTTGCAGCTTGTATCACGTTGAGGTCAATCAGGATAATATACTTAAATTGGCAGTTTGATTGGCTTGAAATATAGGGAAAAATTGGAGACACCTTGAGGAGTGAGAGTGTGTGGAGCACACAGGCTGCAGGCTTATCAGCTGAGCCCAGGTGCTGCTGTGCAGCCGCACTGAGAGATTAGAGAATGAGACGTAAAATTAATATACAGCACTTAATCGCTCTGCCTTCAGGATGGTGTTAACTCTAAGGACCAGAATAGAGCTACGGTTTTCTTACCAGGCCTGGTAAACTAATACTGCTGTGAAGGCTGTTACCCTGACCTGAACCAGAGTTTAAACTCAGTTAGGCAGTAAAAGGCTGGGAGATTTACTGCAGCCTGCCCTCTCACTTTAGTTTATGTTCTGCTGCTCCTTCAGTCAGCCGTTTGGAGTTGACCTCAGTCAGGTCTACACAATGGTTCATTTTTTAGCAGATCTGGACCTTTAGACTGGATAAATCAGAGTGGGAAGGACCAGTTTTACAACATCAGTACAGGCATCAGGTTTTGGCTTATAGTTTATAATATTATTTTCCTTCTTATATTTTGTCAGTCATGTAAAGCCACACAACCATTCTCAGTGTTTTAAAGCATCTTGATTTCAAAGATTGTTACTGTAATTGCTTGCGTTATATAATAATATAGAATATATTATTATATAATAATATAATATTGTATAATAATCTACACATGGATTATTAGATAGATTATTATATAATTATATATTATATATACTCTTTTGTTAATTCTTTGACTATTCGTACTTTACCTGCTTTTTACTATACAATAAAGCAGCTTCAGTCAGATCACGAAGAGAGTAGAATTCAAACTCTGCTTCCTGTCTAGAAGCCCTGAAAGCCTGCTCCTTCCTGTTGACCTTGTCAGGTTGGGAGAATGATGAGGCAAAATCTTCTGTGAATAGAATAAGTGGTCCTCTCCTTGTGCTGTAGGTTTTCGGGGGTGTGGGCTCCACCCCACTAAGCAGCCGTCCACTGCTAGTTAAGCGAAGCAGAGGAGGCTGGGATTTCCAGATGAAGTAGTCCTGGTTGAGAGTAAATTATATGAGAAAATACATTTATTTGTTGTGCTGCACTTATTTCAGTCAATGACGTTTATTAAACAGAAAGTTTGATAGTTGTTGTTATTTTGGCTCTTTGAAAATATTGAAGTGGAATTTATCTTCATCGTAATTCAGCTTTCATTTTAGTCAAATCAAACCTGACTTTTTTGTTCCTTTTGGGCAGAAATACTGCATGTCATACTGTTTTCTTCTCTTTATAGTAGTGTACCAATCTTTGCAAGTTATGCCTCCAGTGGCTAGTTCTAGCCAAGTTACCTAGAACACTGTAGCACCATAAATGTTCATGTTTCCTTAAGGTATCTCAGTGCTGACAATGTGAAATGCATGTTGCAGGTTGTTTTGTGTGCATCTTGATTTTTTTTTTATTGTCATAATATTTTAATGTCATTAAAGCTTCATAAGATGTTATATTGTGCAGGGAAAGACACATAAACCAATGAAAAAGAGGATCAGATTAAAAAAAGACATTCATTCAGTATAGATGTAAATACTGTGCCACCTTATAGTCAGTGTTTCATCATCACATTGGTTAAATGTACAAATAGAGCCAGTCGTGTTCAGTTACTTATCCACTAAGCTGGTAAAGTCTGCCATCTAATGAAGTATACAATCTTAATACTACACAATATCCTAACTAGAGACTAGCACAACCTATTCACAGACTATACACAGTGAGTTTAATGTATACCTCCGGTTCAAAACAGACTTCCAGTCTTCCATATTGTCTTTTTCCTTCTGGCTGGACCACATGACCATATCCTCGGCTCAGGAGTGAAAGGACAAGCTCTTTCATGTTGAAGCTGATGATGCTTTTCTCAGTATTCTTTCAAAACCTAACACTGATGATTGAAGAGTTTTTTATGTCTCTGTTTCAGAATCAAGATCTTAGAGAAAATACATTTCACTCACCCAGTGCTGTGTTGTCTCACCTGAGTTTATGTTATTGAACTCTTCTCCTGAGCAACTGTCTCTTTAGCATTCTGGGAATAGATTCTCGAGCCTGGTGAGTATCAGTGAATGGAAATCGCTGCTTTCACACTGCAGCACAGTCATGTCTGACTCCATTTGATTGCCTCTGTTTGCCGTTGCTAGGCTCTCCAAAGCTTCTTAAGACAGGACTGTTTTCATGTTGCCTTGGAACCAAGAGATTACCTCCTGGTTTAGGCTGCTATTTTTGGGCTACCCTGGTTGTACCCATCCTGAATTTCAAACAAAGGGAAGAGAAGGCCTGCTAGTTTACAGTAATTCACACAACTCTCCTTCACTTCCTGTCAGATGGTCCAGTTGAGGCACTCCCTAATTAGGGTTTTTGATTGGTGCCGTTTTGTCACTTTTTTAGTTTCTTCCTCCACATGCTGCACCTCCCTCTGACAGTTAGTGTAATATATCCTCATAAAAGTAGAGAGGAGGTAGACACAGGGCCATGGGCCATTTATTTAAGAGTGGAGTGTGCCAAAAAAACGTCTGAATACTTTCCATATAGTGAAATGCACTTGTTTTAATGTAGTTCATGGACAAAACTAATGAAATTGAATATAACTGAAAAGATTTTTGATCTGCAGTAGGCTAGTAATGATTGTCTTCATATTACACCTTTGTTTGTTTGTTGGACATCTTTCTTATATTATTCGACCATGTTAACATAATTCCAGAAAATTTGATTCGTTGTTGAAAGAAAGATCAATTAAAAATAAATCCTATAAAATAGACCAACCTGGACAATTCCTTACCATAACATGTTTTTGTAAACTTTCATCATTTGTCAGGACAGTTAATTCTTTTACCCTCATGATCAGCTGTTGATAAATACAAACACATTTAAATATGTCTAATATTAATATTTGTATTAACTTTTGTATTATTTTAATCATTGTATACTATTAAACTTTTTGTATTATGTTTCTTATGATCTTATGAACATGTTTCTTATGTTCTGATTTATTTAATATAAGTATTACGTGACTATTTCACGTAACTGTATTAGAATGATGGTTTCCTGACAAGATGTTGGAAAAGTGAGCAGGAATTTCACATTGCAGTGCTGAGAGAGAATCTCTCCTCCGTAGTGATGATGCCTACGAGCCACAACTTTCATAATAGCTTTAGCATTTCCTCTTGCTATAACAATAGTAGGTTATTTTATAACAATAACTGCTACCACTAAAAAAAGATAATAACAGAAATATTTCCACACTTGCTGAGATGATTTGTGTGTGGAACTAGAAACGTCTCAGCTCAGTTTGATCACATATTTACAATAATAATAATTTGCCATAATTGTTTGAAACCAGTAAGCACAATGGAGACTATTTTGTAAGCACAGTCATCATGCTGTTAGTCTTTATATGCTACCTTGTGTATATTTCATTTTTATTTAATGTGTGTAAAATCTGCAACAATTTTACAATAATTTTCATCATGTGTATGGCCTCATGATCCAACTTGTTTCTGGTCAAACACACCGAATGGTGGTGTAATCTTTAAAAATGGCATGTCAAATGAGAATTAGGCCAGACACACATTAAATGTTATTCACTGAGGACATGTATAAGTAAAAAAAAAGACAGCCTTAAAACTTGTAGTTTAATATGTAAAAAAAAAGGAAAAAGAAAGAAAGAAAGAAAGAAAACAAGGCATTAAACAACCATTCAATATATTGAGGCAGCAGTGGACCATTCAGGGTGGGTCTCCACCTCAGTTTTCAGGGATATGATTTCGATCCAACAAAGCTCTCAAGATGATTGAAAGAAACTTGTGTAGATTTTATGCTTAAATAGTTGGAACAGTCGAGTGACCAGGAAATTAGGCTTATAAGCAGACTACAAAAATAATTTAGTATCCTATTACTAACTGCAACAACTATATTAATAACTATTTAAGTAACTATATTAAGTCCTAGTACTTCCTCAGCCTAATCATGTCATTAAAAGGGTAATAAATATTGGAACTACATGACTGCATTACCTGAAGACCGTTTTAAGAAGCCCAGGTTCAGAGGGAAATTAAGAGGGCATCTTTAAAACCAACCACCGATTGGGGGCGCTCTCTCACTGGCCTCTCTTACTGCTAAAATACACTTTTGGGCCGCTACACTCTGATTACTGAAGATACTGAGGCTATTTTGCATGTGTCCTGAACACTCTTATATAATGCGATTTAATCTCAATGTTTATCTGTTTATTAGAGCAAATTGTAGCCACGTTTATTTAGGTTGCCGTAGCCTTTAATAACAACGGCGAATGTCTAGCTCATTTGTGACAGGTTTTATTTTCAAATAATTACTGAAATCCCGCTTGTTATTTAATAATAATAATAATAATAATAATAATAATAATAATATATAATGTTCATTCTAGCATATCGCCTTACGATGTTAGAAAGATAGTAAAATAACCGCTGTCCGGCGTTTTTGATGACGGATGACAATCATGAACAAAAAAAACACAAAATAAATGAATACTTATGAAGCAGATAATTAAAAATCTAATCGTTTTTATTCGGTGAAACTGTACATATGCAAATGTCCTCTTACCAATTTTTCTGTTTAAAAAATCAAGTAAAAAAACAACAAGATTATCTTCATAAATACATATATTCTTTAAGAAAGGGTGATTATTTACAAGTTATGCACTTTAAAAGGAGCTTGCATAATTTCCCAGCTGGACACATGCATGTAGCCCTCCAACCTCAAACCCAACGCGCCTTTGTGCCACATGAACGATGCATGATTGTCAGCGGGTGGCTCTGAAAGTCATACAAGTCCATAGAAAATTAGAGAGGATACAATTGTAAAGCAAAACACGGTCAATGTTCGTTGGGTAAAAAAAAAAACACGATTCCACAGTAATGAGCGCTACATGTACTATGCCGATTACAGCGCGTGAAATGTAGGCCTTAAAATGTGCAGAGATCACATGTGTAAAATATACTGTTACATAGAGACAAAGTCAAAATATTTCTTTCACATGAAAACAACAAAGGCGAGTGAGACATATGTTTGGGAAAACATGCTGGCACATTTCTGAGTGTCCACAGAATTTAATTTCTCAAAAGACAACGCGAACTTGCTCTAAAGCATGGCATGTTTATTTGTAACCGCAGAACGATTCAGTTTTGTTTTTGGGCTCAATATGTCTCAGAAATTTAAAATAAATTTTTTAAAAAGTGTCGTCCAGGCATGGCAAACCAATTTCCTCATAATTTCAGTCTTGTGTTTCACTCTCAGGGTGGTGTCCCGTTTTCATACAGTTGTCTCACCCTGGTTACTGTTACTGAGTCTTTTGTAAAACCTGCGCCACGACTGCAGAGTTTTGCCGGACCAAATCCAAAAGCCGGACGTGATCCCCACGATCATGGTCATCAGATACTTGATCATGAACACAGTGAAGTCGGGCGACATGGGTGCGAAGTTGCCGGGCGGACAGGGCACTGCGAAGCGCTTGCAGGTCTGCATGTGCCACGTCTTCTCCCAATGTTCACGGAAAGCCTGCTCGTAGAAGTAGCAGGCGATCACAATGGTAGCGGGCACAGTGTAGAGCACGCTGAACACCCCGATACGCACCATGAGCTTCTCCAACTTCTCAGTCTTCGTGCCGTCGTGCTTCATAATGGTGCGGATGCGGAAGAGTGACACGAAGCCCGCTAGAAGAAACGACGTGCCTATAAAGAGGTAAACGAAGAGCGGCGCCAATACGAAGCCCCGAAGAGACGGTACGCTGTATATGCCCACATAGCACACGCCCGTCAGCAGGTCTCCGTCCACCTGACCCATGGCGAGGATAGTGATGGTCTTGACCGCAGGAACGGCCCACGCTGCCAGGTGGAAGTATTGCGAGTTGGCCTCGATGGCCTCATGGCCCCACTTCATGCCGGCTGAGAGGAACCACGTGAGGGACAGGATGACCCACCAGATGGAGCTCGCCATGCCGAAGAAGTAGAGGATCATAAAGAGAATAGTGCATCCTTCCTTCTTTGTACCCTGCGCCACCGTCTTGTAGCCATCCTCGTTGAATTTGTCGATGCAAACCACCTTGTCCTCTAGGAAGAAGCCCGCCGCGTAGGCCACGGCCACCATAAAGTAGCAGCCAGACAGGAAGATGATGGGTCTCTCCGGGTAGCGGAATCGCCTCATGTCTACCAAATAGGTGAGGACGGTGAAGAGGGTGCTCACGCAACACAGAATGGACCAGATACCGACCCAGAGGCGTCCAAACTTTACCTCTTCTTCACGGAAATACATAAGGCCGTTGGGCTTGGCGGGTTCACACGGCGCGCCGCAGTCCTTCTCGCCCATGAAGTAGTAGTTGAGATACGAAGGCACTTTCAGCTGCAGCGGGCAAGTGAACTGCTGAGGGTTTTTACCTGGATTCGGCGGCAGTGTGTACAGGTTGGGGACGTACGGTGTCGGGTCGGACGTTGGACTTCCGGCCTCTGATGTGTTCTGGCCCACGCAAATCTCACCCGCGCCGTGTACTGGGAAGTTCTCGCAACGCAGGCGCTCGGGCCACTGAAAGCCGAACTTGTTCATGAGCGCCTCACAGCCCTGTCTGGCCCGTTCGCACAGAGAGCGACATGGCGGGATGGCCTGCTCCAGCACCGTGCACACGGGCGCGTACATGGAACACAGAAAGAACTTGAGGTCAGCCGAGCACTGCACTTTTACCAGCGGGTAGAACTGGTGCACCTCGAGTCCGGCGTCCTCCTGGTTGGTGTGACCCAGAAGGTTGGGCATGATGGTCTGATTGTACGCAATGTCCGTGCACAGAGGGATGGATATGGGCTGGCAAAATCCGTGCTCCGGGACCGAGATGCCCTTCTCACCGTGGTACTGACCACTGCTCGTGGTGAAGCACAAAAGGCACAGAGTCGCAAGGAAAAAGCCCACAAGTTCTGCACGCCGAGGCATTTTGGCGAAAGCCGTCATTATTTATACTGTCTTTCTTTTGAATGTGTGGTTTAAAAAAGAAAGAAAAATAGGCCTGTTTAGTCCACCACAGAATTTCACCCAATTACACTGGGGGAAATCCTTTCCAGCTGTTGCTCTTGCTCACGTCGGGTTTTTCTTTAACGCCAACTCAGTCCAAGTATCAAGTAGAGCATGTTAACACCCAACAAGTTCGCAAAAACCTTCCACAGCACAAACAAAAAATAGCAGTCTAATCGTGTACTGTGCGTATTTTGTCCTTTAAAAGTGTCCGAAAAACTCTTGCGATCACCAAGTTGCTCCGAAGTCCATTATAAACTCAATTTTGGGACCATAAACAATCCTTTATCGATTTTAACTTTCCATTGCTTCCTCGGTGTCCTTGAAAGCGTATCTCACACTCGGAGAATGTTTTGTTCTGCACGTATTAACTTTTTCCCCCAGGTTATAGCTATTTCTCTGTAGTATAGCGTCGCTGCGTCGTCCGTCTCGGAGCGGTTGTAAAATCGCGTCTCTCTCTGCACGGTTTGAGCGCGAGCACGCAGCGCACAGTGTAATGTGTGTCGTCTGTTTCCAGGCGCCCTTCATTCAGTCCTGCCACTCGTCACGACGGGGCGCCTTGAAACGGAGGTTTCTCTGACCAATCACAGATTTTGTTTTCCTTCGCCTCTTGCTCCTGATTGGTCAAAGAAAGTAATTGCAGCGGTCTACTAGGAACTTTCCCCCTTTCTGATTTTACTAAAGTGAAAAAAAAAATGTCTCTTGTATTCTTTATAACACTATCTATAACGTCTTTGATAAGAGCCAAATGCTCCTGATTTTATTATCCTGGTACGGAATGCGCACTTTTATCTGATGCCTTTGTCATTTTGTTATCTTTTGAAGCAGTGGCTGGTCATCAAATGGTCAATCACTTCTAAATGAGATTATGATGGCCTAATTAAATTATGCTTAGATAAGATATTGATAAGAAATAAAGTACACTTAATTACAATTAAGGAAAAATATGTTTCATCATTTAACCTTAAAATTACAACTACATTTTTGTTCATTTTTTTTTTGTTAATGTTTGATAATTTTAAACATCTTACTGAATATTCAACATGGTAACATGAACATATTAATTTCCCTGCTTTTTACTTTCTTTTTATTTAACCAAAATCAGTAAACCTAATGTTAGTGAAAAGTCAGAGAGATTACCTCAACAGCTCATTTGTAAATGTGAAGGTGGTAGTTTCAGCATTATAGAACAAAGACACACCCATTCACACACCTTTAGTTGTATCACTCTTGGCAGATTGTGTGGGATTTGTTAACTACTAAATGGTTGGTTCTTTTCATTTGAATAAGTTTCATATCAATTCAAAATGGTAGCAAGAATTGAGAACACCCAGCCACTTCACTGGAAAACTCAAAAACAGGTTTCATTTACATTTCTCTTTTTTTGATTTAGATTGAAATATTTAAAGGAAACATCACAAATGTCACTGATCTCTAAAATAACAGCTGTTCTGCCATAACTCAGAAAATGTTCACAGCTCAACCTGATTATCAATGGATCAATTAATAATCATGCTGATACCAAATGGCCTAAGTTATTGGCTTGTTATTTAATGTTATTCTTGATCATGAATAAAAAATTCCCTGCTCTCCACTGGAGCAAGTTTTAAAAATAGATCTGAGCTAGAGAGCAGAGTGTGAGGTTCCTCAGTATGTAAATGTGAGGGCTAAGGGAGATAAGCTGCTCCATGGACTTCAACATCAATCACCGAGAAGCCAAAGCGGCTGCCTTGCCTCACAACCAAGCCGCCTGCCATTCTTATTCCCGTTCTCTAACCATATTATTTCCACCCTGTGTCTGATGATTGTCCTACTCCTTGTCATGACATTTCAGACATGTGCACAACATTTTATATACTAAACTTATTGTTTAGGAATATTTACACTGGAATATTTACACTCATTTATTTTCCTCAGTTACACTAGGCAAAAACTGTCTACTTTTCTTTTTTCCTAACCATACATCTGTGATTTCTGTACATGTTTATGAAGTTCTGTCCAAAATAACTTTCTACATCACAAACAGATTTATGGTTTTAGTTGCATAGACTGATGCATATGGTTATAGATCTGTTTAAACCAACACTTATAGAGTCAGTAAATTTATTAATGAAGCAAAAGTGTGTCGGCTGAGTGTTATCAGATTCACAGTGCTGCATTTGATTAGGGCAGTTGGGGAAGTGAAGGCGAGTTGTATTTGAGCTCATTAATGTTATGTACTCTCCCTCTGGACCTTATTAGCTTTCACACTTGGCTTCACCTCATATCTTCACCACTCCGTTACTGAAAGGAGAGAGAGAGGGAGAGAAACAAAGAAGGAGCAAAATGAAAAAAAAATGTGGTAGAATAAAACCATGAGCACAAATGATTGATAGATCAAAACACCACTGGCCATGGAGTAACACATCACCTCTAGTTTATTCGTTTATTTTCAGTACATATAAATCATTCTCTTGTTGTGATGGGCTTCTGGCATAATTACACTTGGCTGTTAATCACCTGCAGAAATTGAGCAGAGTTGAAAATTGGCATGTGCACTGTCAATATCTGTCCAGGTGCCAAAAATCCAAAGTGCCAGTTATAAGTGTGTGCCACTGCATGCATTAATAAAGTGATGGATTAGTTCTAAAATGCATTGAAAAGAAACAGACAGTTTATATCTTGGCCAACATAGCAGTAGCAGATGAGTTTATAGGGCAACATGTTATTATATATTAATGATGGTACTAGTTTTGAATTTCATTCATCACTACACATCTGTAGTAGCCTGAAGGAAAATATGAAAAGGAAGCTTTAACGTTGGGCTCAAGGCTCATAAAGTCAGTGATATGATGAAGTCATTCCTTTCGGTTGTTTAAGGGCCGTTGTGCTAATTAAACGCCGTGTTTTCACTGATAGTCAATGATGTCTTATTTATAAAAGGTCACTTGTTGTGTGGCGAGCCCTTTCTGATTTCCCCAGAGTTCAACTTGGACAAGCCTACCAGTAATCACAGGACCCCTGGGGCATTCCCTACTAGTATCCAGTATAATAAATTGAGCATGAGATTAAATATAAATTTACTTATTTCTGATTTTGTATTTCTGTGATGATCCAGCCAGAGAATCAACTAAGAATGTTTAAGCATTAAATGGCCCAGATAGCTTCAGGCTCTTTTATGGAATAATCCCTCCATTTGGCTGAATGTTTAAGATTAGAGAGGATGTGCAGAGTTTACTTTGCAGCTTTTGCATGTATTCTACTTTTAGAGGCCCTTTTGCAAATTCATTGATGTCTGATCCATCAAAGTCTCCAGCAAAACCCATGTCGTTGCCATGTCTCCCCTCGGGTGATTTCCTCATTTTGGACATGAGGAAATCTCATTATACCATTCAGCATTCACTTTCGCCATAATGTTTTTATCATACACATTCCTCACATACAGATCCCTGTCTCTTTGTGTGTCGCTCTTGTTTGATGTAGAGGCTGTCAGGACGGCTTTTACCAGGGACTGGAGATAAGAAGCAGTAATTGCTCTGGAGCTGTAGTCAGCAGATGATTATTTTTTCTTTTAGGACGCCTTTTATTTGTTCCGACTTTTCTTGCTACTTTCTTGTTGAATTACACTTTTATCCAATTAAATTATTTCAGCAGACTCTTTGTAGGTTTCAGTGTTTCTCTCTCTTCCTCTGCTTCTTTTATCCTCTTTCTTACAGGAGTATGTCTGTAAATTTGTGGGTGAGAGCCTGTTTTGCTTTGGTCAGGCCTTTGGTTTGCCATAATCTGGCAAATGTGCGGGTATACAGGAGACTGTGGTGCATAACTCAACACAGAACACACAAACAGGCCAAGCGAGAATGTTTAAGTGCAGTCTGTGAGTGCTTCATGTCACATCTTCTTGGGCCAAGTGTATATCACTGTGGTCAATTAGGAGCTATACTGCTGTGTGTAGCTTTAGCTTGGCTGCTCTGTGAGGCTTTAGCTACATTTCCCCTGAAGCGAAGACATGCCTGTTATTCCTCTCTTACCTGACATCCAGCAGGATGGGAGGTGCCAGAATATTGACCAAGCTTTCAACACGTTTGAGTTGGCAAGAAATGCTGGCTCTTATCTACACTCTAGCAGTGCGAGGTGTGAGGATGCATGTGACGGATTGATGAAGATAGGGCATTTATCTGTGAGCCTCAGTGTGTGTGTGGGTAGGATGAGTGTTCTCTCTTTGCATGTTTGGGTCTGTTTGTCTAGACTTGCAGAAAACGGTGCAAGTTGTGTTTCTCATGTCTGATGTCCACAGCACATGATAATATTGCACCATGATCCTGTCCACTCTTTATACATCTGTATGTGCATAACTCTGTCCATATATATAAAACCCCTGTTTTCCTATGTCTCTCTGCATGTCCCTGTCTATAACCTTTGTAATAGCCATTTGTATGATATCTGTATCCTATCTGTATATAACTGCTCATACAATTTTTTGCTGTTTAATTAACCCTTTTTATATACCTCCATCTATAAATATCTGTCCATATAATACTCTGATCTCCCTGTCTAGATAACGCTCTATATACTGTATACTTGTAAATATTACACTCTGTGTATACACTGAAATCTAATACATGTTCTTATATGTATGAATGGTTGAAAGCTGCTAGTAGGAATGAGTGAGTGAGAGAGAGAGAGAGAGAGAGAGAGAGACAGACAGACAGGGACAGGAAATGCAGGTTCCTCAGGACTCTGTGGCAGTTCTCTGGGACTGCTTTCGGGTGAAATTTCTGAGAATCTTAAATGACATGGGTTGCTGTTAATGGGCTACAGGTTAAAATGTGATCATGATAAATGATCCTTCAAGAGGCCCTTCTTATTAGAGTTTTGTATATTCTGTTTTAAGACAAAGGAAAAATGTGAACTTGGTAGGACAAGATTTTGTATGTGATCTGCAACTGAGTGTTTGGCTTGAAAGAAGCACCTCAATAACACTTAATTAATAATCAGATAATCCAACAAATGCAAATAATACAAATTGCATTGTTAATGAAAACATATCGATAATACAATCCATGAAAATGTAAAGAAATTGCATCGATTTTAAATTATTTTCTGTTTACTGCATATAGAATTATACCGAAATGTGAAATAATGAATTGAATGCATGACAGAAGATAATGCTCATGATTTAGTTACAGTTCCGTACTGGAAATCTATCCAATAAGTTTAATAGTTTTTTTTAATTTGATATAACTTATCCTAGTTTAAACCACAGTAATTTTAACTGCACCATTTAGAAGTTTTAAAGATATTATGGATTGAAAGCTGTAAGGGAAATCTGATTAGTATATTTTACATTTCGTGTATGTTACATCCAGACCTACAACTCAGGAAACATTTTACGTTTGAAAAGATTTCATTTGCACACTGTTGTTTATCTTCCCATGTAAACATTATCTTATACCCTTACGACCGAGTTTGTGTGTGTGTTTTTGTGTGTGTGTGTGTGTGAGAGAGAGAGAGAGAGAGAGACAGGAGCACAGAGCCAGTCCTGTTATTAATTAGAGTAGTAAAAGTCTCTAAACCAGTCAAGTGTTTCCTCTTCATGCCTGCCGCAATTGCGTGTGGGGCTGTGAAAGGGGACGGGAACTTTGTTGTGGATGAAGCAGCATCATTGTAAACATCTCTACTACATCCTCTTCTTCAGGCTGTGTGCAGTGTCTTGTTTAGTTTTTGCTATAATTCAGATTTGTCGTTTTTATTCTTAGTTTTCTTTTCTGATGCATTTTTGACTGCACACAGAGTTCCAGTTGTGCTTTCAGTTCATCTAAGAGCTAATACTGAATGGAAGATGTTCCTGCATCATTTGTCAAACTCAAGTGGCCAGCTGTCAAAGACCATGCATCAACTTGATAATGCTCTAATTCAACCGAGGCCCTTTCCTCACTGGAAGAAGCCCTCATAGAGTAAACACGCTATACGGTTAACTTAAACACAGCCATCTGCTAGCATGCTTTTTAGGTGAAATAGTTTAGAGAAATATGGGCTCATCAAAGAGCAGATTTAAAGGAACGCTGCACCCACATACACATGCATACACACTCAGACACACTCAATCACACACCCACAGTGCATTAACTAGTCTGGATTTAATTGAAACAGCTTTCTGTAGTGCAGGAAACTAAACTGATTATGAGGTGTCAGAAATGAAACAGTTTGGGAATTACTCAAAATCTTTCATTTCCTTGAGAGTTTTTCTTCATCTCACTTCATGATTAGACTTTACAGCGCAGCTTTGCTCTAATGTCCTCAATTTTTCTGCTGACTAAACAAGCGAAAGAGGGCATGAATGAATAAGGTGGCTGTTTCGTCCAGGCCTGCTTTCTCCTGACGGCTGCTGTGATGGTGGCAGCGATGAAGTGCACTCGAGCTGGGTAGGAATGTTGGGCAGAGTGCCGTACTCCTGGCCAGCTGGCTCCAATCCGTCAGCGCTTTACAGAGCTGCTACAGTACAGACCAGTGGTACATTACCTACACCAACCTGGAAAAAAAAAACATGGCGCCCAAAGAAGGAGGAGGAGGGGACAAGCAATGAAAGAATGATTTATGCAGCAATACGCTGCATGTATGCTCCACTGGCAAATGAGCAGGAAGGCTGTTCTGGCTGTGCGGCCTGGTGCTGGGGTGTCGGTGCAGAGGGCAAGAGGCAGGGGATGTTTTACAGGCTTGTGTAAACTAACAGGGGTGGGGCCGGCCATCTTGTGTTTATCACTGGAGAGAAAAAAACAGGATCGAGGGCCCCCTCTGGGAGCTCTGCACTGTTTGAAAGTGACATTCTGATGTAAGATTAATAAACACAGTGACCCGACAGACGGCAGGAAGACATACACACGCATATGCTACATTACAAGGAGAAAACCTTCTGTTTACTGTCTAAGTGTGTGTGGACAAGCACACCCATGTGCATTAGCCTTTGCTGGTGTTTGTGGTGGAATTTTTTTCAAAGTGAAGGTTGCTCAGAAATCTTTCTCACTCCTTGTAGCCAGGATGGCTCTTATACATCAAGATACCAGTGCTGGTTCATGAGCTGGTGCTTAATTTCAAATCATTCCCATCTTTTTCAACACCAATATGCAAATTCACAGATGGGGAAAATAATTTAGTTCCAGCACTACAAGCTGGTGATAGCGGAGGTTTGGGGACAGTAAAAATAAATCAACAGTGCAGGTTATTTTCATTGCTAAATTGAAAAATGCAGAAGAGACTAGAGAAATGTTGCTGGAAATTACAAAGTACTATTATAAAATTACGTTACATTGCTGAAACTAAACAAATTTTCACTAAGTAGATATATGTTTCCAATTGTATAAATAATATTGTTTCGTAAGACAGATCTCTATTAATCGCTAGAGAGTCTGGTACATTTCCTGAATAAATGTCACTTCATTCACAGGCAGATGGCAGATGACCAACCACAGACATTCTCGTAGCCAACAGGCAAACATGCTAATTACCTCATTTTCTTATGACTAAGTGCTGTAAACAAACTCTGTAAATTCTTATCTAGTCAATATATCATGCCCTAAAAAACATTATGCCACTGTGTTTGTTTTCACCTTGAAAACCGATGAAAGGATATGTGTATACATGGACGAGTCCAATGGCAACCTGCAGGATCCTGAAGCTTGTGGCCAGAAAAATGTAATCCCTGACACATAGGTTGTCTTAGACTAAAGATTATGTACTGTATAATGTTTTAGATTGTAATACATGGCCTTAAAGCCAGAACTATGAGTAGTTAAATCCACCACATGTTATTAGTTTTATTTTTAATCACCACAGACTTCTGAATACATAATGGCTCCCGTACTCACCACAGAGCTGTGTACTGGTCTGTGCTTGTGCTGCTCTATGAAGATTAATGTATTTTGTATTATATCCTATTGTATTGTACTGTGTGTCTTCTGTTTGCACACCTTCCCTTTATATAATACAGTGTAGTGTATTTAGTTCTGTGTTGTTGTTTTTTTATGTAGCTCTGTGGTTTATGTCGCATGATCCTGGAGGAACATTGTTTCATTTCACTGTGTACTGCACCAGCTGTATATACTTGAAATGACAATAAAAGCTTCTTGACTTGACTAGTAGTTTAAAAGATTGACTGGGTCCTGACAAAGAATGAAACATGACATTTGTAGAAAATGTGTACAGTGTTCTTCCCTTGTGGTTTTAGGATTAAACAATGAAGTTCCTGTGCTATTGTAATACGAGGTGAATGTTATCATTTCTTCCTCTCCGATCCAGGTTGAGTTGAATTCTCAGGGAAGCAGCTGTACACAACCATTGGAGACGATATTTCTTTCATCCAGCTGAGTTTGGAGCTCTTGTGGTATCTCAGTCATCGTGTTTTTGTTTAATCTTTCGGAAATCCCTGATCCTACTGAACTCTCAGTCATGTGAGGAGATATAATTGACTGTGAGGTGAAGATCAGGTCCCATAAAAATAGATGTCCAGCGTCTCTGACCATATTCTCCAGTGTTACATGGTGCTAGTATTGATCTGGCTGTTTTTTTTTTTTTTTGTGGCGGTAAGACGGCTAGCTCTCAGCACCTGAGGAAGAGCAGTCAACTGCTGCAAGGCAGGTTAGGCTTTTATCCTGACAGGAAATCGATGTGCACAAACGTTCACTCTGCCCACTCCCTCATTCCACTGTTTTACCATGTCAGGCTCTAGTCTTTAAAGAGCTAGGAATAGTGCTTAGAGCTCTGCGGACTATAAATCCCTGTGTGTTTGTGTGTAAGGTATTTTTGTTTGTTTGTTTGTTTTGGGGGTGGTTGAGGGCATCTATATAACCCAGAGTAACAGGGTAGAGCTGGGTGCAGTATTGATCTCTCTCTCGCAGTAGGCTTGCAGAGTTTGGACCGGTGCACATGGGATATTAGCACATCCAGACAAAAGGCAACAGCAAAGGAAGATGGAGTCAGGATAAAAGCAGAGCAGATTTGTGTGGTGAGGTAGAGAACGGGGGCACAATTACTCACTGCTGCATTCAGGTCTCGCCACATGGCCACTGTTTAATACTGCTTAATCTGGATAGGTAAATGTTTTGTCTCTTCTGTGTGAGTGTGTTTTCCTCTGTGAGCCCCTGTGTCAATTTCTGACATGTAAAAGTTAGGACGTTTGTGTTTGAGCATAACGTGAGTGCATTGCGAGTGTGTGCGTGCGAGTGTGTGTGTGTGTGATTGCTCGCTTTGAGGAGGAGCGTAAGATATGCTCTCCTGCTTGGAGACATGCCTGTGTTAATCAGTCTCTGAGGAGCCGGGCTGCTGCTAAAGCCCCTCTGGCTATACCGGGCTGGGAGAGACACATTCATGCTGTGTGTGTGAGTGTGTGAGTGTGAGTGATTGAGTGAGTGTATGAGCAAGAGCTTTTCTCAACGTGTCCTCAGGGCTGATTCTCCAACAGGTTCCAATAATAGTTTATAACTAAAATATAGATAAAGAAAAGTGAAAAACAAGTCACAATCCCAAGTAAACGTAACTTGCTACACCTATATGCATGCCCTTTATAAGGCATTGAGATTTGCCTTCAAATATAAAGCCAATAAACATACCTCTAAAACTGAAATCCATGAGTGCTAAAATTTAGCATTTAAACTGTGTTAAAAAAAAAGTGTACATATAATTTTTAATCTTAATACATTCCTCCTGACAACCATGTGTAAAACATCAAACTTTGGCCTTGTTCATAAATTAGGCAGATTAAATTCTTAGCTTCACAGGATTATATCTGAACGACTTTATTTATTATAGAAATTTATCTGATTCTTTTTTCTTTTCATGTCCTCTCACCATAAATTTTGAGAAAACAGAAAGTAAACTGCTATTAGTGATCGTGCAAATCACTAATAGCAATGTTAAATTTTAGTTGGATTTTACAACACTGAGACATAGCTCATTTCTGGCAGACTGCAAATGTTACACAAGGCTAAATTACGTAACTGCCAGCAACAGATAGAGTTGAGCTCTAGGGTTTAAAAGATATTTGGGTGGCCATTATACACTATGTTGGCACAGTCTGGTAGTGCTGCTGCCACAAAGCTCCAGGTTCTCATGGGTGTTTTCTATTAGCAACGGGTGACTCTCTTCTAGCGTTTGTGGCAGCGTAGCTCAGGGCCTAGCCCCATGGCTCTTGAAATGAAAGCTTTTGGCGGGTATGATGAAGGGATCGAGTGTTATGAGCTGACCTTGTATGGGAATTCTTTGAATTCTGACCTTGAAAGAGATTTCCTGCCTTCGTAAAAGATAGGACTGTCTTCATCATCATGTTATTTTTATTAATATTCAAACTAGTTTTCTTTCAATTTAACTCTC
>JAOTRN010000048.1:16112567-16127476 GCA_028566695.1 Bagroides melapterus
ACTAAATTGGTAACTGGCAGACAATCCTCCCACCTTCACCACCCCACCCCACCCTGCTCTCTCTCTCTCTCTCTCTCGCTCTCTCTCTCACTCACTCACTCGGAACAGGCCATACAGAGTCTGTCATCAGGCTATACTCAGTGTCTTGACCCTGGCCGATTGCAAGGTCAGAGGTCATGGAGCAGGGACCTTAACTCAATTGTGCCATGTTTCTTTGAAAAAAAAAAAAAAAATACAATCTCTTTCCTGTCTCTCTCTCTCTCTCTCTCTCTCTCTCTCTCTCTCTCTCTTGCTCTCTTCTTTTCTTCCTAGAAATCTGAGTTTCAAAGATTTAGTCCAAATGTCCAATGTATAGTATTGTTAGGCAGATACTCCCTTAAAAATGTATGTGTGTGTGTGTGTATATATAGATAGATAGATAGATAGATAGATAGATAGATAGATAGATAGATAGATAGATAATGTGGTGTATGATAAAATTGTTTAATTAACACTAAAATTAAACTGTCTTTTCACACATACAAATACATTCAAAACTTACCCAGGCAGTCTGTAGATTTCATCTAACTGACCATCAGTTTTTTAATATGACCCCTGTGTCATTAGATAGCTCCCTGGCTGCACACAGACCTTATCTTCAGACCACCCTTCTGTGGTGACCACCTGTCTGAGACAGGAGAATATGGTCCCCTTCAGACACTGCTGTGCTTTATGTTCTGCTGAGGCTGGTCTGGACACACACATGCACTCCAGGATTAAATAACAGGATCTGAATGCAGTCATGCATGAGACTGCATTTTTATTGGCTGAGCCTTGATTTAGGAAAGTTTTCAGATGTGCAGGTGATGAAAGACACACTTAGACACACTTTCAGTCTTTACATTATGAGGGACACTTTTAGACTTTTTCATGCTAGTCAGAAGAGTCATACCTTTCACTGAATCTTTGGATTGAGACTCTGCTCATGGCACATGAATCCTTGCATGATTAAAGATTTATTCTAAATATTCAATTCAAATACATCACACATAGAATGTTTCAATACTTGAAGTAAATGTAAAATATGATTATGCAGTTTACAATAAGTGAGGAGTGTTATAGCATGTGACCAGCCTTCAGGTCATGTTATTGAAAATTCAGGAAATATGACTGCTGTGTGGCCTGAGAATACATGCTAATGGTGTTAGGTAGGGATCAAACTGTTTTATTTAGCTATGCTGTGCCTGCTCCACTGCTTTCTGATCATCTTTTCAACACCATTTTGGGCTCTTTGGGAATTATGAACGTCAAACCCAGACAATGTATGTAGAAATCTAGCTTATGAGAAAATTGGACTAAACTTACTAGCTATACTAGAATGTAGCATTATGCAGCATGTAGCATTATGCTGTGTTTGTAGGTGCTTTATCATGTTTGTTTGTGCTGACGAACATAAAGCTTATAAAAAGCTATAATTACACAGCTGAGTGGCTATGGGTGTTGTTCTACTATAGTGAACATTTATGAAACATTGTGGACTAAACTTTCAGTACAGCAACAGCATACAATAGCAATTAGGGTTAGCAATAATCCTTTTGGCTAACATTAGTTATGATTCCTACATTGATTATTCCCTTCTAAAACAGTGATTAGTATGGTCAATTCTATAGAATTAACCAACTATTGTGTCTGAATATTAACTAATCTAAAGCCAATTATTGCTTGGGGCATGTTGCATCGTTTACATTGTGTGCAGCAATGTTGACATGCTGTCACTCCAAAAACAGCAAAGGAATTAGTAGCTGAGAAGACTATGCTAAGGTGATGACTTGAAACTGCAGTTTGTACAGGCATTTTCTGTAATAGGTGGGTATTACACATTACAACATTACCTTGAAAGCAGCATTAGTATTCTTTTCTTAGCATATACTTTGCATACTTTACCTACATGAAGTGTGCATAAAATGCCACATGATTTGATTGTACTTCCCTAGTATGTAGGGTTTTTCTATGGGAGAGAAAATAAATGTAACAATAAATGAATTTAACAATAAATAATAATAATACATTTACTTTGCACCATTTAAAATGTATATTGCAATAACTATGATATCACTGAAATATGTATTGTGACATAATTTATCATGATATTGATATTATATCGCCATATTGCCCAGCCCTAGCTTGTTTCAACCTCAGCCCATCAAAGAGGTCAAGAAAAAAATGTTTACTTACTTCTTTTTGAAACAGGAAGAAGTTTGCTGAAAAGTTTAACTGATTTCCACAACAGCTTGCAGTGTATGAGATATGCCATACCTCCTGCTGAATCTGAGCAGACAGAACAATGGCTTAGCAAACCCACTGAAAGAGAGCCCACATGTTTATTAGAGCTTGTTTATAATTTCACAGGATTTCTCACTGCCAGTTTGTCCATTAGGAATGTTGTCATCCTATGACATAGGCTAACAGCTATAAAATAAAAAATAAAACTTCTCTCTCTCTCTCTCTCTCTCTCTCTAACACACACACACACACACAATGTGTTTGGATATGTCCAAATGCTCATTTGACATTTCCTACACCATCACAGTTACTGTAGCCACTGCAGCAGTATATACTGTATTTGAGCCAGAATCAAGATTGTAGAGAGCCACAGAATACAGACACATGTGAACTCCAAACATCTCTTCAACACAGAGTTTGTTTGCAAGGAGAACAACCACATGAACATGCCTACACAAACAAACCATGTGTGATGCTAAACAGCAGCTAATGCAGAGTAAACATGGTGGGACAAATGTGTTTTATAGAGCATTTATTTGAACACAAATTGGAAGAGTACTGTATGAACTGCTTTTAATTTCAGGGGGGTTTACCATATCTCACTTTTAAGTAAACCCGTTATTCATAATAACGTCAGCTAAGAAAATTGGCTAGCTAGATACTAGTAATGTTAATGTGACATGACAGATTAAACACTGTAGACTATAACTCGTTACTTCTGTGCTCACAGATAAAATGATGTAAAACTATAATATTTAAAAGCGATTTAAGCTGTATAATTGTTGGCTCTGAAAGTAAAATGTGTTTTATTAATGTACTTTTTATTAACCCTAACCATGACCCTGATGAATTATTATTGTATTTATTACTTTATTGTGCTGGAGTAAAAGAAGATATAAAGCATACTTTATTTTATTTTAGTAGCTATACTTCAGGGAAAATTTCAGATTTTTTCTACTGCATTCATTAAAATAACATTTTCTAATCAGACACAACATGTAATATGTACCAGTTCAGTAAACAGTAGTTGTTTGATGTCTAGGAAGCTGGAAGTCTGTTGTTCAGCCCCCAGTTGTTCTTATTGACAGGTCTGTTACTGTTTGATGATGTCATTCCCCAGTCCAGTCCACCCCCTCTTGTCTGAGTGGTGGAAATCTCCCACAGATTTGGATGCTTGTCTCTCATCTCAGAGCTGCAGAGCTTTCAGTTTATCTAGTCACCTCTCTGGCTGAGCGTGTTAGCCTCTGTGGTGCTATCATGCAGCGGAGTCTGAGTAAAGAATACAGGAACCACTGAGCAAAATAAGAGATACGTTCTTTCTGAATTGTTTTGAAAAGCATCGGAGTGATGCTGTGACTGTCACACTTTAGCCAGCTGAGGAGAGTGTGGACAAGTATTTAGCTCTATGTGGGAACTAAATGTTCCTATGATAATAGGAATACATTGTTTTTGATATTGTGTAAACTTGCATTCAAAGGTAAAAGATTTCAAGTTAGGATTAGTAGATGTTAGGGGTAGGTATAGTTACACTAACACAGATCTCAGGGAAAATACTGCCAAAGAACAGAACCACAAGACTCTGTCTGTGTGAATGTAGAGAAGGGAATCAGTTGAACTGCAGTTGATCTGGAGAGATGGAGAAAATGAGAAGATGGCTCTTGTGAACAGAAGTTGTGTTTACTCAAGGAAGCAAGAGTTTTCTTTTAGCACACCGTTCTTTTTATTTATCTGACTCCTGCAATGCTTTTTTTTTGTTGCTTCAGCTGCTGGGATGTGGGACTGGCTAGAGTAAAGGAGAAAGAGAATAAAAAAGGTTTGCAAGAGAAAGAGAAGTGATTTGTGGAGAGAGAGAGAGAGAGAGAGAGAGAGCGAGAGAGAGGTCGATGTGGTGTTGCTTTGAAGTTGAATGAATTAGGCGGTGTGTGTGTGTGTGTGTGTGTGTGTGTGTGTGTGTATACGCATGTGTGCGCGTGTGTGCTTGTTTGTGTGTAAATCCCAAAAGCTGAGGAGGGGGGAGTTAAGTTCTTTGAAAGAGGGAACAGAAGCAAAGAGTGAAAGAGACAGTGAAGGCTATGGCCAAGGGACTGATGGACAGAGAGAGAGTTAGTTAGTGGTTTGAAGGCATCTCACTGGAGTTTGGAGCTAACTAAAATCCTGCATCATTCCTCAAATTATCATTGCATCTTTTATGTTTTCATCTCTTCACCTCTCCCTGTGCTCCTCCTCATCCTCTCTTCCTGCTTCCTGCTTTGACCCTCCCAGAACTAATGGCATGTGATTTACACCCAGTTCCATTTAACAAGAATGAACCCAGTGTCAGACTGAGCTATGTGCTTTAAATTCTCTTTTTGTCCCCTCTTTTTCCCCATTTCTTCCTTTTAATTTTCCTCCCACACTTTCTTTTACTACCCCTACACTGTCCCTCCTTCTCTCCCTCCATCCCTCCCTCTTTCCCTCCTTTGCACTCTCTCTTACATACAGCATTCCTATACCCCACAAAAGGCTAAGTGTATGTATGGAGGCCCTCTTCCCCCTGGCCACATGACTGCCTGATACCGAAAATAGGGCCCAGATCATGGGGCTGCCTTGTCTCTTTTTCGTTCCTGCTCTAAATCCCACTCCTCCTGTTGACTCTGGGAAATTTGACCATATTTACCCTAAAATAAATCACATCAAGTCAGCTTTGTTCTTTATGGGTAAGTCCGCTGAAATAATTGTGCATCAAATGAAATCTATATTTGTCATCCAGACTGATTTAACAAGCCCTGCTGCGTGCAAGTGTGTGAGAGAGAGAATTTAGGGTCCTGCTAGACTCGTGCTCTTGGCACACATTGCAAGAGGTTACTACAGTTTGTGGAGGCATTAGCCTCAGACCACATGGTACTGGGCCATTGAAAATAACTGTGAGTGCATCCTAACTGCTCTTTTACCAACACAGTGCAAACACACTTACCAACGCATGTCTGTAGATCAAACCTGCTGATAGATCTAACTCCAGACTGTAGAAATCTGCTTTTAAAAATAACTGATATTATAGAGTCATTAATAAGATATTTTTCTTGCCTTCCAGGCTCAACTTATAGGTTGTTGAATCTATAAATAATATAACAAAGAGAATGAATTTTGCAAATGTACTTGACACATGCCTTGAGTATTGATCATGTATCTTCTTTGTTGTTTTTGGGAGGATTGAGTGGGAGGGGGTTGCTCCGTATGTGGGACACGTTTCCTTCAGATTTATTACACGCAGACAAATGGTGTTTGTTTTTGCAGGGTCTGTTCCTGTGGCCCTGCTCCAGACTCAGTGAAAACCTCAGAGATGGTGGCTTTATGTATTCTCAATCAGAAACAAGTGTGTGGATCTTTCTGTTAGACAGAACATGCTGGATTAATGTCCAGAACTCTCATTTACAGAGATCTCATTGTCCAGTGAGAGCATCCTATGTTACTATAACACATCATGATGTGGTTAATGTTGTTCCTAATATACTAATAATGTTTCATGCAACTAAAAAAATGCTACATGAGAAAACGCTTCTGTCTCAAGTCTATGGAGAAAGGGAGAAAAGAAAATACACCTTTGTGGCATAGCCTTATCACGACATAAGTTTATAACCCACATGTCACTTCAAAAGGTGTGGAATTTGGGTGTGTGTGTGTCTTTTCCAGTGCCGTGATCTCTCGGGTGCCTCAAACAGCTGCATAAACAGCACTAAATCCTGGGCAGCCCTTTCGGCTCAGCTGGGGGTCACTGTAAGGTCCATGTCTTCATTTCTTTTTCCTTCCTCCTCAAGTTTTCTCTACTAGTTCTCAGCTTGCTGGATTTCTTCATCATTATTTCTATGTCTGCCCGTTGAATTTTTATAGGCCTTACAGGCCTATATAGGCCGTTATAGGCATTACTGTAATGATAATAAAAGAAAGATTGAGATTGTGATCATGGCAACCTGAACTGAATTAGAAGTTGGTACAAATTCCAGCAGTTGAGTGTGTATTTTATTTGGTCTTATGCAAATTCAATAAGAAAGGCCACAACCCTCACGTTGATCTTCATCTTTTTTTATATATACAAATCGAGTTCTGTAATTGTTACAAATTTGCAAGTATTGGAACAGGTGGGTAAGAGATAAATTTGCATGCTCCTTGTCAAGCAGGTACAGTATTTTGACAATAAACCGGAGGTGAAACTGGAGGCATGGGTGGCTCCAGGAACAGTGTGAGCTAATATCCTGACACAATTCATGGCACAAATAAATTCACAGAAACTCTGCATCACACATTCCTACTAAAAGCTTCCAAATAGTTGTTTTACCCCTTTATTCTCATTCATGCTTTTTTGACAAAACAAATAAACTTCTTAGTGATGCGGTTCTATTGTACATGTTTACTTTATACTCTGGAGCTGTCTCTCTATTGATGGATCTGTTGTTTAGCAGCCCAAGGCAGTTTCCTCTACACAGACCAGCAAAAGAAGGTTCTGTTGTTTAAGGGCTATTTCAGTCCTGTCTGTATGCAGGTTTGGGGTTTGGGAAGGGGCTCTCATGGCCTTATTGCAGTACATGGTGAGGGTGGAATGAGTGTTATTGCAGGAATGCAGAGCAGCCCACCACATCATGTGAGCCACACAGACTAGGGGAACCCCCTTACAAACTCTTACAAGGCTTCTTCAAACGCTAACAGAGCATTCATTTTAAGCTATCTGGCCACTGATCAGGGGACCTCCAGAGAATGTTTAAGAATTAGGAATCGGACTGGGATGCTGTTCTTCAGCAAGAGTAAAAGGTTCATTTATTCCCACAGTTTGTAAAGAATTGGCTACCTTGGCATGCAGAAGCAAGGTGTCTGATCTCAGTTTATCTGATGGCACCGATCTGATTATGCACTGTTTGTTGAGGACAGCACCACTTTGCTTGCTGTTCTTACTCGTGTGTCCTCTTGGCTCTCAGCGTAGCCTGCAGTGTTTGCGTTTAGCAGATCAGCATGCTCACCTATCTAACAGATCAGCAGGGAATAGTGGTGAGCTGCAGCAGTGCTGGCAGGCATTTTTTTTAAACTATTGGTGTCTACAAGAGAAGAAACACAGGAGTGTTTGCATTGCTCTAGAGCCCTCCTCAAGGTACCCTGCTGGATCAACAGAGAAACAAGACCCCTGGCTCGGAGCTCTTGACCCCGCTCTGGCTCCTGCCTGGCTGAATCCAAGGCTGCCCGCTGGAGTTTTAGCTGTCAGCAAGATACTATCTAACAGGCTGCTTTTTGAAAGAAGGGCTTGAAACAGCTCTGACATTCGGGAAATGTGCACTGAACTCCATGGGACATGGCAGCCATGACAAGAATGCTTAATTGTTGCTGAGTGATTTTTTTTTCTCTTGCAAGCTGAACAAAGTTTAGTCATTGAAGCCAATTTCCTGTCAGAATTGTTTTCTTTTTGTAATTTCGCACCACTGTCCTCTTGCAGCTCCATCTCCATTTTCTGTCTCTCTGTAACTTTCCCACTCCTTCTTTCCTTCTTTCTTGCACTCCTAAATGTATTTACTGTGACTCCACACCATTTAGCAATTTTGTATCCATTTTATCAAATCAACACCTTACTTCCTAAGCTTTTGACATTAGGCTAGCTTTTGTGCAAAATCCTCAAAACTATTTCCCATACAATGCCATCGATTTTCAGCTAAGTACCCCATATCAAAGCTGCGACAAGCTTGTGTTCCGTATTGCCTGTTTTATGGTGGAAAAAAAATGAAACCCCAAACTGTCGGCTGTCGCAGCAAAACAAGTAGCAGCAGGAAATTTGGAGAAATAAAGCAGGAATCTCTTAATCTCTTGTCCAAGTAAGAGGGGATTAAAATGCCCCCCAGGGTCTCACAGCGGGGCCTCCCCCATCACCCCCCTAAAATCAGGCTCAATGGCACGCCAGGCTGAACACGACCCCGCTGGCCTCTGCTGGCCCAGCCCCACTCTTTGGAACAGGTCCTGAGCCCTGTCAGTTCACCCTATTGTGGGTCAAATTAACCCCCTCTACATCTCAAAGACCCTTCTTTTCCTCTACTGCATTCTGCCCCCGCTCCTCGTTTCTCCAGCTCTCTCAACCCCCTGATTAGCCTCACACACCCCCAACTCTTTACCCCAAATGTGTCCTAACCACTGTTGCTTCTCACCAGCTGCAGTTCAGTCACCATCTACATTTGCTACACATTAAACATTCCTCAGCAGGAATGTTTAGCAATGCTGCCTCAGAGCTTCAGGGTCCTGAGATCAGGTTACTGAGAGGAGTTTCGTAGGCTTTTCTCATTTGATGTGGGTTTATTTCAGATTCTCTTGTTTTATCCCCAAAAAATATGACAGTATGTAAATTCCCATCTGAAAATTGTCACCTGGTTTTGAATGACTGGCATCCCATCCAGCATGCAGTCCCACCTTGCACCCAGAGGTCCTAGGATAACATCTGGATTCACAAAAACTCTGACCAAGGATAAAACACTTACTGATGATGATGAACGAATAAACATTCCTCAGTTCTGAGGAGTGACATGTTATAATACACATACCACAGTACTCGAAGAGTAGCCTGTAAGATATGCAGAGTTTGAGTGGTTTAGTCCTTTTCTGCCAAGTCTTTAAACTGGCTTTTAAAAGCATTTAAAATCCCTCATGACATATTGTCTGAAATGAAATTAAACATAAATGCTGAGTACTACCTTTAGACAGATGTTCAGTCTTGTTAAAAGTTTTGAAATGTATCAGTCCCTGCAGAAACTAAACCCAAACTTCAACCCAATCCTCAGTATTCTGTCAGATTATTTCTTACTCACTTCCACTACACTCTCTTATTTATGCCACTTCAAGGACGTGTCATTTTATTGTCCGTCGTGTGTTAACTGATTTCTCTCCATTGTTACATTCAGACATGTTAGCTGAGAAAGGAAGAGAGCACAGACTTTGGGAGACCAGATTGTGAAATATCTCTGTGTGAGGAGTTTCCTTAGAAAATGTCCTCCTTTATAACTAAGAGTGAGAATAAACTAAATAGAATCAGCCCACCATAGTGAAGAACTACAGCTGGACAGTTATTTCTGCCTTCATATTCCTAATTTTATTCCAGCAACCATTTAATTCAAGGTCTCAAATATTTCTAATATACTGTAAGTCTGTTATGTTTTACATCACAATGAATCCTAATGCATAATGAATCATGAAAGGATCTCTGTATCTGGACTAGATTTACAGCATAATGACTTTTACTGTAATTGGAATGGTTTTTAATATTTTTTATTAATTACTATTGTCAATTCTCAAACACAGATCAATGTTTTGGATGCAGTCAAATGACCTTTGAACACGGGATCTCATTAACCAACATTCCTTCTAAAGGAAACTGTGAGGAGAAATTTGTTCATGTAGACAGTTTGTTATTTAGCTCATAGCTCAAGTATTGGTGTTGATCTTCTGACAGTTTTGGTTTTAAATCTGTATTTTTTCTAAATGTCCTGATCAATTCATATCACTCAGAGCATAACCAGTACACACCACTAATGGATTTCTAATATAAACCACCTTATACTCTTGAAATATTTTGGCTGCAAAAGTAACTATTATCACTCTGAAGTTTTATGATAATTATGGAAAAACCTTTGGAGCGAGAGCTTGCCAAGAGAGACATGAGGTTTTCTCTCAACAGCAACATTACACTAATGATTCAGCCCCACAGCTTTAAGATCTCTGCATGTTTCTTAGAAACATGTCTGAAGACTGGCTCCATGCTCCAGCTGATAGCATCTTTGGGCCGATGCAATGGCTGAGAGTTTGTAGTTCCATATGAGGTTAAGAATGAGGCCCATATAGGTCTCTCTAAAGCACTAGGGCTCAGGCATTGCACTTTAAAAGACATTCCTAGGAGGCTTGTGTGTTGTGTAAGAGAGAACAGGAGCACTTGATAGCCACTTGGGCAATGCTGTTAGACAGTATAAATCCCTCAGCTTTTATACAGGATTTTGCTCATTATACTGTCTGATTACTATACAGTGTATTACTTTAGTTGGAGTGAATGCTGTTGATTTTATAGTGTTTTTATAGGACTGCTTCAAAGAGTACTTTTTAAGGGAAAAAATCGTTACTGTATATATTCTTTATGTTGTTGGTGGATACCCTACCTGACCCAACCCTCCCATTCCATCCAGGCTTGGGACCAGCTCTGAGAGTTAGCTCTTCAGTGGCTGGGTTAGGTCCCTGCCCGGGAATGAAACCTGGGCCACAGCAATGAGAGCGGAGAAGCTTGGCGCTGGACTACCAGGAGGCACACTGTATATAGTCTATATAATTTATGTAATTAATGTACTCATTTTGAATGTGTAATGAAATGATATAGGTTTCAGACAAATTTGATCATATTTCAGCCTGAAATTGAAATTGAATTAATCAGGTTTGCCTTTTATTTTTTCAAAACTTTTTTAGCACTTGAAGGTGCTGAATGTATAAAGACCTGTGTTTTTATGAGAAATATGTATATTTTTACCCACTGGCAAATTTTACAAGCATTGTCAGATTGGATGGAGACCACTGGGGAACAAGTTTACCGTATTCTCAATAAGATTGAGAGCTTGGCTTCAATTGACCATTCTAATGTACTCAGGTTCCTGGTGTTGAACCACTTCAGTGTAGGTTTAGCAGTATTCTTACAGGTCATTGTTCAGTTGTAAGGTGAACCTCAGCCCTGGTCTCAAGTCTCTTGCAGACTAGCCTGGGAAAAAATCTCACTGAAATTACTCTATACAAAAGTGTACATCGGATCCATGTGATTGAATTGAGTTACTTTAACACTGTTTTTGTGCATCCAACATGATTTGATCATGTAATTTTGAAATCCTGAATAACATCAAAGCCTGCATGCTCACCCAAGCTGAGAACAAAACCTAGTTTGCTGGTGTTGTTAGACAGCAATATTTCCTGCTGAGCTATTATACTACACTTGTTTTAATGAAGTTCATTTTAATACCACAGCCTGTCTTCCCATCAGCACCAATATCCTTTTAGATTTCATAACGTAATTGGATCATGCTAGTGCCATGTGAATTGATCACATTCACTCTACATAAATGAACCGAGTAATTAGAAACTTGTTTAAATTAAATTCAGTAGAAGCAATTCAATCACATTTTGATCAGAAACTTAATATTTGTATGCCAACTCCACTTATATGTTCTCACCCTCATAATATGTTAAATTTCCCTCGTCTCTGAGCATCTGAGCAGTTTCTGAGTCCCTGCTGATGTATAACAACACTTCAGTGTGGTGCTACCACCATCATGCTTCACTGTGCGGATGGTGTTCTCAGGGTGATGAGCAGCTTTGGGTTTGCTGATTGGAAAACTTTTTTCCACTTTTTTTGTTGAGTCTCCAATAAGCATCTTGGCAAACCTGATTTTTTTTTTTTTTTTTTTTTTTTTTTTGCCTTTTTTCACCACACTTCCATAAAGCCTCGTTTCATGACATGTTGTGGCTATGGTTGCTTACCAGATATGGAAAGTACTCTATATCTTTCACTTTGAATTTTATGATCGCGTAAGCCCTTTCTGCATTTTGTCACGATGGGTGAGGTTTATATCATTCATCTTTGTTCTAAAAAGCATTTTTATATTTACACTTTACACTTTTCTTTTACATTTGTTTAGCTGGGGATGTGGGAACCTAGTGGCCAAGGTGTTGGGTTACTGATCTGAAGGTTGTAAGTTCAAATCCCAGCTTCCCCAAAGCTGCCTGCACCTGGCCCCCGAGCAAGGCCCTCAACCTCCAGTTGCTCAGTTGTAAGAGATTAAATGTATGTTGAATGTTTGATTATTTTCTTTTTTCACATTATTTAAGCTTATGTTTAGTCTTCTGTCTGGTCAGTGAGCTTGGAGCACATGCTAATTGCATTGCACATAACATTTATTTCAGAAATGTAAAAGGCGAATAAGATGGGTCACATTGTAAAAGACTGCTTTATCTTTTATCAGGTGTGTTGCTTTTTAATATTTATTTAGTTGTTGGTATTTTTCACCTTTTCATTGTGCTTTCTGCATGTCAGGAAGGGAGAGAAATGCAAAGGGAGAATAATATCACTTTAATCTGTATTTTTATCTGTATATATTCACAATATTCTTGCACTTCTGGTTAGATGCTCACTGCATTTAATTAACTCTGTACCTGTACTCTGCTTAATGACAATAAAGTTGAATCTAATCTAACCTAATCTATTCTTCTCTCAAGAAATGAAGAGGGGAAAAAAACAACGCAGAATACACCAGTTACAGTTGTTTTGTGAACAGCTTTTCACATCTATACTGTGGATATGTCCAGCTCATTTAGAGTCACCCAGGTGTTCCATAGGATGTTTGACATTTGGAATATTTAATTGCTAAACCCTTATATTTTTTTTACATTTTTATATATTTCTGTGTCCTATGTTTCACAATGCAACATTAATGCACCTCAAATTCTGACTTCAAGCCCTTGACAGACTTTTTTCAGTGACACAAAGAAAAGGACATAGATGCTTTCTCTGCGCCGTGGCGCAAAACAAACAGATTTTCATAGCAGACACAGGCCTTTGTGTATAACCTTAAAAAATATATCAACTTTTCATTATGCTGAAAGTCACTTAATCTGTCTGGCAAATAATCCCCCCGAAAAAAAACATGCACATTATCAGCTACTTCGATGTAATCAGATTACCAGTCATAGCTCAGTCCCAGTAGCATGGATGAAAGCTGGGGCTAACTGCCTTGCTTAAGCACATTCAGAGGCTCACAATGCCATCTCGGAGGTCATGTGTACTCACTAACCTAGTCTCCTCGTGATAAAGCAGCTGTAGACAAACAGCGAGGCCTGAACTTCATAGTAAAAGCTGAGGATTATGGAGGATGAATGTTAAGGCATGTGCCAGGGTTTTAATATGCGGCTCACAGACTGGCTGTATTACATTCATGTGATGAGATCACATAATGATGATGGTATTTTTTTTTTATTAATAACGTAGTATTTTCCTTACAAGCTGTAAATTCCCTCTCTGTATATGCTTCTGGACATCTGTAATTAGAGGCTTGGAATCATTTGATGGAAAAATGATCCAGACCAAGACACTTCAGTACAGAACCTGTGTTAGTCTTTACAGTTGGAGCAACACCTTTAAAAGGAATATCTTCTCGCCCAGTTGTCTGTTTCTATGGAATTATATACCTTTAATATGATCGTCTTTCTCTGTGATATCTAACGTCTCAAGGACTGTGTGCATTGCTTGTAGCAAAATGTTATTGCTCACGTACATGCACTGTGTAGCTTTTTCATTAGAGCTCTGTTTGATCAGCTGGATTGTCAGACTGAGAGCCGAAGGTCTCATCCAGCTCATCTAAATCCACAATTACCCGCTCACAAACATTCCCACCCTGTTGTTTGCTCTGTTTCTACTTTGAATTAGACCTTCAAGGTGCAGGGTTGACATGTATGTATATGCGTGTATGTATGTGTATGTATTTGTCGGTGAGTGTGTGTCTTTGTGCATGTCTGTGTGCATGTCTGTGCAAGTGTGTGCGTGGGTGTGAGCATGTCTGTGCGTGTGTGTGTGTGCGTGTGTCTGTGTGGGTATGTGTGTGAGCTGGTCACTGTCCCTCTGATATTGGCAGATGAGGATCCAATATGCTGCTGTGTATAGCCAAGGATGGACAAAAAGACAGAGCAAGATGCTGTGATAAATAATACAACATACACTGGGTGTTAATGAAACAGTTTACATTTAAAAAGATTTATTTGGCTAATGCTTTTACCCAATGCCACTCACAAATTAGCTGAGCAGTTGAGGTTAACATGCCCCCAAAGTCAAATCAAGTTTTTGATCAGAATAGACATATCTCAGTTAAACTTCATAGATGACTAAGGTATTTGTTTTACTTGTGTTTTTTTTGTTTTCTAACACATGTTCTGACCCCATTCTGTGGTTGAGAAAAAAAATTGTTGGAATTTATTTATTTTGAAGAGGGTGGAATTTGTGCAACTTTGTGGTTATGTGACATATTTTGGAGGAGTGTTTTTCCAGTTTGGGGCTGTTTAGTATGGTAATGTCTCAGATATCTCAAGAGTGTGATTTTGTCTTTATGCACCACTGGGACTTCTCCAACAGTAAAGCGACGTTCACACATACACTGACTTTATTTCTGCAAGTTGCCAGTTGCTGTACTGTGAAGTCAGTAGCCACAGTAATATAATGTTTCTCAGTGGGTGGGAAAACTAGTATTCCACTTGACACCAAATCAGTTTTCTTGCTGATAAAATTCTAGTCAGAGATATTTGGTGTTTGTATACAAAATTCAGCAGCGTATCTGTGCATCATATCATATGAGATGAAGGAGAAGCAGTGTGTGTTCTTTGCCATGGATCATGTGTGTTCTACTGTCTTCACTTCCATTGGTATTGACTGTACCAAGTTGCTCGATATTTGATAAACTTTTCTCAAATTTCTTGCATCACTGGGCACATTCACTTATAGTCACTAATGTTCGATGTCACTTGTGTTGAAAACTCTGGTTATTTTGTTGTTACAAATCACTGTATGTGCAAATGTAGAGCCACCTGCTTGCAAAACAATCCCACCCTCTCTCTGTGTGTCTGTGTGTCTGTCT
>JAOTRN010000048.1:16180381-16193737 GCA_028566695.1 Bagroides melapterus
GGGGGTGCTGGCAGGGGATTGGACTATTTCTGTATGCTCCTTTGTTCCATGTTTCGTGTCTTTTATTTTGAAGTCTGAATTTAAATTAAATTATAATTAATATACAAAGTATATAAAAATGCAATAATAATAGTAATAATTTTCCAGAAATATTCCATAATAATAATAATAATAATAATAATAATAATAATAATAATAATAATAAATTAATAAATAATAATAATTGAACACTTAGTGCATATCACTAAGACTTCTGTGTTAATAAAATATAGTAGAATATGTTTCTTTTCTAGCATTCTAGTTTTAAACCATGTATTTATGGCTTTGTGTGCAATCAACATAACATCATTATGTCTGAAAATTGCAAGTTTGCAGAGCTGTATAAAAAAGCAGTGCAAAAGTGGTCACATTGTGGAGGCAGTGCTAAAGGGTTCACATTGTGGAGGCTTATGAGACACCATATTGCCTCTTTTTAACCTTTAGAACTGCTGGCAGGGATTCTTACAGTCAGATTGTTTGATTTTGTAATTAGATAGTAAAGAAAGAAATTTGTGTGCTGCAGCAAAAGACAGCAAATGACATTGGGAAAAAAGACTATATGTATAAATAATAAATAGACAGCTAGAATTTCAACACACCATAACAAATCACAAATATCTGTATAGCTTATGATGCCCTGAAAAGGAAAACAAGATATGGCATGCACGAGTTACTGTAGAGGTTAAAACCTTAGAGGCTTAGAATGAAAGGAAGTGAAAAATTCTCTAAAATAGTCTAGGAATTAAAGAGTTGAAAATACTCAGATATTAAAGATTGTTAACAATCTGACAACCAAGCAAGAATTATTATGTCTTTATTTTTATTCTACTATTTAATTTTAAGCATTTTTTAAAAGACAGTTTGCAGAAGGTAAAGGATATAAGGGCTACTGAACTGAAATAACACAGATCAAGCAGATGCTGTAGAATGAAACACCACTTTGACAGCGTTCAAGAAACGGCAGATGCAAAACTGACAGCAGGAAACACACCCAACGCTCAGAAAGTCTCCACATAATGACATCACAAATAAATGGTTAAAGATGACTAGAAGAAGCTAGTAAAGTTGATCATTGCCCCAGTAAAACTTTCCCTGTTTTGTAGCTACACAGGGCATTTAACATGGCATATTAAAATATCTCATTAAAATAATCTAACGGGTGTGGAGCATTCTTGTGATTCCTGGGCAATGTGTATTAAATCATTATCACCCATTTACCATTTCCCTGCACTCTTATTGCTCTGAGGATAGACAGTGGCAGACCTTGTGTGAGTGGATTCATGCTGTTGTTAAAGTATTAGTCAGAGTGACCAGACTAATTGGGCAAAACAGTGTGAGACTCCTTCATACACTGAGGTTGTTGAGGGTGAAATGTGGAATGGAGAAAACTACATCCTTACTCTCAGCCTCTTTCTCTCTCTCTCTCTCTCTCTCACACACACACACACACACACACACACCAATTTGTGTTGCTGTTTATGACTGTGCACACCAAACTGCCGGGTCAACCTCCACAAGGCAAAGCTCTGAGTTTTATATAGAAAACACTAAAAAGGAAAACAAGCTGAAATCACGAATGTGAGGTGCAGGGTGGAGGAAAGCAGGATGTGCGTGTGAGAAACTGGGCAGCTCTCAGTGTCCTGCAGAGATATTCTATATCTGCCAATCCTTCCCTGGCATGTTTTATTTTTCTTTTCTTCTGTTTTTGGCTGTTTACAACTTTACACTCCTGGCGAACATTTGATTTGATTTCAACAACATTTCTCAGTGTGACCCCTTAAGCACTGCAGCTAATTAACACTTTATATCAGTTCAACTACAAGTGCTAGAAAATTTATATGCATTAGTAATCTGGGTCCTTCATTTACACTTCAATACCACGTATGAGCTATTAAAGCAATCACATCCCTGCAAGAGGTTACTTTGTGTTTTAGCATGGTACTGGTCTGACCTCTGCTGGGCAACGCATTACAATCTTAGCTTTATACGGCAGGGGGCAGCATCAGGACATTCAGGAATTTATTACAGGCTCAAACCCTATCGCTTTGTTTTCAAGCAGTGGTGTTGCGAGAGTGAGGCTTCGAAGACTAAAGCCCCTCGTGTAATGTCAAAAGCCCCTAAATTTTTGAAGACTGAAAACATTTTATAACACAAATAAAGTACAGACTTACCAGTACAAGAAACCCGTCTGTCCGTTAGAGCTTATTTTACACGTTCATTCCGCTATGCGCAGTTTTAAAACTTACGAATCGAGCTGTTGAACAGAACAGAACAGAACAGTAGGGGAGACTGGGGACGGTTGCAACATGGGGCAGTTGCAACTTTGCTTATTCCTCCAATAAGGAATGAGTTACAGTGAATACATTCATACTCATACACCATCCAGGAACATGTGACCATTCCCTCTACATGAAATACAATAATCCTCGCTTACCCTCTGTCTGTTACACACAGTTAAGCTACATCACATGGACATACGGACACACACACACACACACACACACACACACCTGCATGTCATATAATATATTCCAATATTCATTTATAAACACACACACACACAAAATCACACACACACTCACCTGCATATCATATATTCCAACATTCATTTATAAACACACACACACACACACACACACACACACACACACACAGTTCAATAAGCTTTCAAAGAAGTTCAAAGAAGTATTGTTACATTTCAGTGTCAGTAAATATTTTGAAGTTCAAATGTATTGAAATAATTTTAAAAACATTTTGCTTGAAAACATGGTTACTCATTTCTTGAAAATATGTTGTTTTTTTCCCTTGTCCCTGGCTGAAACTTGCAAAAGAAATTGCAAAATTATCTTTAAATTTTATCGTAAAATGTTGGTTTACGTTAATACAATTTTGTTATTTAGAGTTATGTTGTCATTTTTATGTGAGTCATAGTCCCAGGGGACAAAACCTCTCATCCCTTCCAACACTAGCAACAAAATTTTATTTTGCTAAGTGGAAATGCCAAAAAGCAGATCTTTTTGTTTGCTGTGTATTTATGTTTCGTCAATATAACATTAGAAAGCTGTGCTTTTCCCTTTTAACAGAGAATCCCTGAAGTGGAATGTGAAATGTATGTTGGGAATAGGTGTTAGCGCAATATTTGAATGTCTAGTTATACATAATGTAAGAGGAAGTGAGCAGACCTGAGTCTGACAAAACACAGAAAGTGGAACTGAAATTGAAATGTATTATCTCTTGAAAGAGTTTTTGAGATGTCCCCCTGTCACACTGCAAAACTGGTAGAGCAGTTTCTTGAAGCTAAGAACACTGATATATTGAAATGGTCAGCCAGGAGTCCTGATCTATCTCCGATTGGAAACCCCTGGAGAAGAACCCATTGCTAAGAACCCACTACAGTTAATGAACTGTGGAAGATACTGGAATGAGAGAGGATCAAGGTAACACCAGAGCAGTGTGAACTGAGGTCAATCAAAGCAAGAGAGGCTACATTTCCTACTAATTTTTGACAGCACAGTGGTTACTGTTCTCTTTGTAAAACATGCTAGTAGAACATTGGTAGACCCACAGCTAATATTACTTATATATTGCTTATTAATATTGCTTACATTTTCAGAAATAAAGATGAATGTTTCAGGAAAAAAAGTATTTATAAATTGTTCTCTAATTTTGTTCTCCACTGTACATAACATATACATAACGTGATATCTTACCTAACATATACAGTACAAAAAAGTATTTTCTTTATTAATATGTAGTTTAGTTCTTAAGAAGCTTGCTTATAACATCAAGACACAAATTACATTTGCATTTGGCAGACACCCTTTTCCAAAACAACATACAAAAGTGCTTTGATGTCTTTATCAATAAATACATCAATGCAGCCTTGTGTTTGAAAGTGTAGCTGTAGCTTAGATATAAAGGTGTCACAAAATTAATATCACAAAAGAACTATATTTAGTTGAACTGGAGATTAATTTAATAAAGAAACACAAAGAAATTCAACATCATGTAAAATATATATAGAGCCTGTGTAAGGAGATTGTTGGCACAAGCGATTAAGGCTCTGTGTTGTGGATTAGAGGATTTGAATTCAAGCCCCAGCACTGCCAAGCCACTACTGATGAGTCCTTGAGCAAGCCTTAACCCTTCTTCCAAAACTTCCAAAAAGTTGGTCTATACAAAGAAAGAATTTCACTGTGCTGTAATGTATATGTGGCAAAAATAAAGCCTTTTTTGTTGTATCACTACAATGACAATAAAGTCTCTTTATCTTATCGTTATCTTCTTCTTCTACTTCTTCATATAGTAAACTAAGATAAACTATATCTCTTCGAATTTTATGAATTAGAATTTAATAACCATTGTTCAATACATACAAAAAAAAATCAATACAAAATACAAAATCATCTATCGTTAAAATGTATTAATCAAACGCCCTAGTTATTGCATCCTTTTGTCCTTCGGCACTTGCCGTTGCTCCGTTCAAACAGCGCACTACCCTACTAAATAGTGTGTTAAAATAGTATGCTTCACTTAGTATCATGGGTGTGATGGTTGTACATACTGTTTAGTGCGCCACTGTGTAGTAAAGTTATCACAGACTTGGTCTCGGAGCAAATAGGGCGCTGTCAAACCCTTTTCCTCCTAAAAGTTTGTGTTAACTATCACTTCTATGCTAATGACACTTCCGAAAATTGAAAAATTATCTAAAGCGAAATATATTTAAAAATGCTGCGTTTTAAAAAGTATTCCCTAAGGAGTGTTCGGAATAGCGAAGGTGTTATGAAGTTGTGTAAGTATCGGAAGAATGAGTTCGATGTGAGCTTCATACTTTCTGTTCTCAGAAAAAGTTTAACTCACTTGTTGAAATGTTACGCCCCGAGGAACAGAACCTGATCTACGCCTTATTATTATTTTTACATTTGTTTTATTGGATTGATACTACTGATTTATTGTAAGGACAGTAACTATTTTATTTAGTGATTAGCTGACTTGATTATTGTTTGTTTGTTGTTTGTTTGTTGTTGTTTTTTAATCACATTAGATATGTTCTTGAGGACACGAAGGCCATAACTGTGTGAGGATGTCAGTAGACTGGAAACACTGATGGAGGGCCAGAAGAGGTAAAACGTAGTGTTAGTGCCGCTGTATCGGCATGGTGGCATCAATTAATTCAGTACATCATATATGAAGAATGGACCAAGAAATGAGAGAAATGACTGTTATATTGTTGTTATTATTACGTTATGTTAACTCAATAGCTACTGTGCTAGATGCAATAGATGTACATGATAGGTAGGTTTTTAATTATTGACTGTAGCCTATTTGTTTTGCTTCTAATTGCAATTTTTAACCAACACAGGACCACCATTAAATGGATATGATTTGGGTGGTCAACCATTTTTAGACTTAGCAGTGAAACTGAGATATTAGTAAAATATCAGCCGGGGGTAGCATGGCTGCCTTGTGTTCCTTTTTTTATTTGGTACAGGGTAAAACAGGGGCTGGTTATATGGGAGTTTTATCCAATAAAACAGAGAGTGAGTGTCCATAGACCATATCATCTAGCCTTAATAAAAAGATCATCTAGCTTTAATAAAAAGATATATTTAATAAAAAGATATATTTAGAGATTTAGATTGGTATATTTAGATTTCCATGATGAAGGTTTGGATATTCTACACCTTAGATGAAAATATTTTACAAAAAGCTCCTGTATTATGTTTGTATTATATAATGAATATCTTGTTACTGTTGTATGATATCAATTTTTCTACAGTTCTAATGAAGAGGAAGGTGACAGGGGTGTGCCCCACAGGTGGCAGGGCTACTCATGTACTGTTAAACCAGTGAGGATTTTCCTTCCACAGCCTGTGCTTCAGACTGCCCTGGGTATCAGGCATGGAGTTCTACTGACAAAAGGTACACATCATTCATATTTATTAAAATTTTATTTAACTCAATGCATTTCATTCCCATTTTTAAAATAAGCTGGTGTTTTTAAGATCAACTTGTTAAACATTCTCTTGTCCAGATGGCCTTGTCTACAGTTTTGGAGAGCTTCCATGGAAGCGAGACTTGAAGTCCCAGTCGGTAGAACCTGTGCTGGAAAGCTCTTTAACTGGCCACCATGTGGTCCGTGTGTCTACAGGTAGTTTTCACTGTGGTGCTGTAACAGAGGAAGGGACAGTGCACATGTGGGGTGAGAACTCACATGGTCAGTGTGGTATCTATGGTTTCAGTGTTGTTCCTAATCCTACCCCTGTCAACATTGTGGATGATGAAATTGTCCCTCCTGAATTTGTACGGATCCAGGATGTGGCCTGTGGAGCAGAGCACACATTAGCTCTCTCAAGGAAGCACGAGGTGTGGGCCTGGGGTAGTGGCTGCCAGTTGGGCTTGGTGACTACTGTGTTCCCTGTGTGGAAGGCAGAGAAAGTAGAGCACCTATCAGGAAGGTATGTGATCCAGATTGTATGTGGCGAGTTCCACAGCTTGGCTTTGGTTCGCTCACAGCCACTTCCAGAGCCCCTTCAACAACCCGAAGACAAATGTGGCGAGTGCAAGCAGCCTCTCTACACTTTCATTGACAAGGATGACCATGTTATTATTTCTGACAACCATTACTGCCCTCTAGGCGTGGAACTATCGGATGCAAAGCAAGGCCAAAAATCAAAGCAGGCATCTCCAGCCTTGGTGCCAAAGACAGAGTCCTCAGAGCATGGATCCCAGGGTTTTGTAGTGTTGCCTGGAGATTTCTGCCCCAGTGAGAGTGCTCAAAATAAATCTCACAGTGATGACACAGCAGGTGACAAGGATGTCGCTCACAATGATCCAGTAGCCGCTGACACTACAAGTGACAGCTCAGAAAGTCCGCAGCAACACCATGCCAGAACAAAAAGCTCTCTATACCCTGATGAACAGGCTCTGAAAGATTACCTCAAGAGGATCTCTGAACAGTCCCAAACAGAGCAGTTTGAGGCAGGGTTCGTGAAGGGCTCACGTCTTGGTTCACATCCCCCAAGTCGCCAGACATCACTCAAGGATTCTTACAGACTGGACCAAGAAAACAAACCTACATTTCCTTCATTGGCACCACTTGTCATAAGCAATATTATTAAATCCAACCTTTCAGATGATATTGCACTGCAGCCGTTACAAGATTCAGTCACAGATTCTGTCAGTCATGACTCATCTGAAGACATGGTCATTTCTACTGATGCTATAATATGTAACAGCTGTGAGGAGGTCTCTGATGAAAGCTTCTCGACTGATAGACTTCATTGTCCACATGAATCACTAGAAGCCAAGAAGAGTGCCAGCCTGACAGACATTAGGATTGATTATACAAATGGACATAGTCGTAGGCGATCATTACCTGGCTTACTGTCACCAGGTATTTTAAGACTCTTTTTTTTGTAATTGTTAAATGAATCATGCATGGTTTATAGCTACTCTTTAATTAAAATGCCTCTTTGTACTCTCTACCTTGCAGTATCTCCAGCGGTATTGCTTCGGTGCAACCTTGCCAAAGCAGGAGCAATCAACTCAACATCCGTCGGCACCTCAGAGAAGGAGAATCTTCTACAGTCTCTGTCTACAGAGGTGTGGACATGGGGCAGAGGTCAAGAAGGTCAGCTAGGCCATGGAGACACCTTGCCCAGGTGCAGGCAGAAATTATTATATTATGATACATATCAATGTATTATTTGTCAGTAGCAGTCACTGTAATATTGGCAGGAAAATAATTCTTCTCCTACATGATCCTAAGGTTACAGCCACTATGCATTAAAAGCTTAAGCAAAAAGGAAGTTATCAAGATTGTTGCTGGATCATATCATTCTCTGGCCTTGACAGCTCAATGTCAGGTAACTGCAGATTGAAGTGCTCCATAGCTATAATTTGTCATTATGATGCTTATTATAATGTAATGATGTCATTTATTATTTCTAATTGTTATCAATTTCTTATTGCTGTTCTTTTTCAGGTTTATTCTTGGGGTTCCAATAAATTAGGTCAGTTAGGCCACATGAACTCTCTTAGAACTGTGCCACAGCATGTGAAGGTATTAATCTTTGACGGTGAAACAAGGATCATTTGTATATGCAATATTACAATGCTCAGTGTACTCTTTTGTGTCCTACATTGTTGTAGATGTCTGATGGTATCCGTGTGTGGGATGTAGCAGCAGGGCAGACACACACCGTGCTCCTGGCTGATGGAGACCGCTCAGAGCCCATATTGTATTACAGTGGTGAGC
This sequence comes from Bagroides melapterus, assembly GCA_028566695.1. Taxonomy (NCBI): domain Eukaryota; kingdom Metazoa; phylum Chordata; class Actinopteri; order Siluriformes; family Bagridae; genus Bagroides; species Bagroides melapterus. Next base: position 16,188,681 of record JAOTRN010000048.1, read on the forward strand.
AGGTGCAAGCACGGCAAGAGTCTCCTACTGCAACCTACACACAGACACCAACTCTGCTGCCCTTCTTTATGAATGTTAGTGTGTACAGAGATTACTAACATTTCTAACAATATCATAATTATTGCAGTTAAAACATTTGTAGAATTTATTTAGTTATAGTAGCATAATTGTTGAAGCTTTATTAACATGTGTGATTGTGTGTGTGTGTGTGTGTGCATATGCATTGACGTGATGTGCAGCTTGGCTATGCGAGCAGCGTTTTTGCTGGAGGACCGAACTGTGTTGCTTTGGCTGATCGGAATGTTATGGGTTTCGTTGCCACTGTGCACAAGATGGCATCAGCAGAGAGAAAGTTCTACTGCATCCTCAGCAGGGTGAAGAACCAGATACTGCATCCCCTACTATCCCGGGGTGTGTAGTAAATCTAGGAAAGAGGGTTTGTTTTGGGTGTGGCAACCTGAAGACTTTAATGAATGTCAGGAATGCAGCAACCGTTTGGCAACAAGTCATATCACCATTTATTTTGTAACATGAGTTATCTCTGAGTGTCAAACTTGTTGATATTATTTTCTTCTTAATAACCATAAATATATGTTTGCTGATTTGTTACTTAATTTATATAACAGAATCGTATTAAATGTTACAACATACTTGGTTGTGAGAGTCCTTATGTATAAATGAACTGAAATAAATGAAGTTTACAGAGTTTATAAATTTTAAGTTTTCCTTCATTTTAACCCTTTTCTAGACAGCGTGAGCTCCTGTTTGGGCCGGACCTCTATGCTGCTGTTCCAGGCTGTGGCAGGGAAATACAGTCGTTTGTGCCATCTTATAGGAAAGCATGCCATCTCTCTCACAAACTTCATACAACAAAAGCCAGATGTGAAAAATCTGGCCATTTTGAAAAATGCAGACCTTTTTTTAGACACCTATAAAAAGTAAGTACTGTTATTTACCTACAATGCAGCTTGATACTCAGATGACAAAGCACCTTGACTTTTACAAAGCACATGATGATTATAGGATTTACTTTGTTGAACAACAGGTTTTAAAATCGGTTTATTATTAGTCTTAGATTATGTAGACCATTTGCATTACAGTTTGCTGTTTATGAGCTGTTACTATAGAAACAGTAGCATATTAGAACAAGTGCATTAATTTTTAATCTATATTTCATGTTACAACCAGAAACACTTTCTGAACCTTTCTCTTATATGAAAATAACCCACACCTTCTGCCTTGTCAGATTTTGTAGCTTGTTGATTGTGGTATAATTTATTTTAAATGATCATGAATTGTGTATGTCTTCTCCACTGCATTTCACAGGTATAGCAATCCTGTAGGAAACTTCCTTGTCATGGGTGGATTCCAATCACTAGTGAAGCCCTCACAGTATGTTTTGTGCTCGCTTAACTTTTTATTCATTACTCTAGAAATACCTGAATTAACCAGTTTGTTTCTCCTTTCAGAGAGTGCTTTGGAAAAAAACTTGAGCTGATACAAAAACTGTTGGACCTCAAAGAGAAGAGCTTCTCCCCAAGCGAGTTGCTTGTAAACCTGTTTTACATGCCGCTACAGTACCTGCATAACTACAGCGGTCTTCTCATGAAACTGGCCACTTGCTTTGATGTGGTGAGTGCTGAAATAACTTTGCTCGAAGCACCAAATCTGTTCTAGTGACTCATGTACTAAAGACATCTTTTTTATTTTATTTTAGCGCGCTGCTGAATATCAGATCATTCAAGATTGCTGCTTACAGTATGAGGTCTTGGCTCAACTTCTAAGCAAACAGAGGAAAGAGGCAGAGAACACCTATACTTTCTGGAGGAGCTTTTCAGAAAGGAGCTTAGTCAGTTTTAAAGATATTCTGGATTTTAAATATATTTGTCATACTCACACAAATATTTACACAATTGAGTGCAAAGCTTTGTATCTTTTTAGGGATTTTAGGATGAAATAAAAATATACCTTTATTTTGCTATTTTATTTTTGATTTAATTCCCATACGATTAAAAATGAAAGACAGTAAAGGAAACATGTCAAGAGGAACAGGACAGCAAACACACATTTAGAAGCAGTTATAAAGGCAAAGCATTTGTAAACAAATGATAAACATGACAATTAGAAATGCAAACATTTGGACTCATAATTCAACATTTATAAAACCCATGTCTTTGTGGTCTTCATTTTGTCCAGTGGGTTTGATAACCTTTGCACTCAATTGTACTTTTCAGCATAGCATGTTGGTGATTTTTGTGATTTCAGCTAGTTATATGACATTTTATGTGTGCCCACATACTGAGTCATTATTCTGTGTGTGTGTGAATAATAATCATCTTTAAAGGAGTCTTTGCGGAAGCCGTCTCGGCGGCTGCTGTGTGAGAGTAGCAACAAGGGTTTGACCCTGCAGAATGCTGGGAGATTCTCAGTCAACTCCTTCATCCTCTTCAATGACGCCCTTGTTCATGCACAGGTCAGTATTTGTGCTGTTACTTTGGTCAAGGTTTTTCATCTGTGGATCTTCATATGTGTGAATTCATGTTAAGTTCACATCATGATTGTCTTTTTTATTCAGGGTACCATTTCATCTAAGAAGTTTGTAAGTATGTTTTATTTTGGCCATCAGCAGACTCATTTGTATTTATGGACTTGGCTCAGGCCTTTGCTCTTGAATGTGCCTTTCTATGTGATTTAATTATTCTTCATATATTACTACTCAAGTAATGGTGCTTTGTTTCTCTGTGAATGTTGTAGCTAAAACATAGCTTGCCTGTGAATCTCCAAACTCCACAGCCAGTTCTTTTGTTTTCTGATATACACTGAAGATATATTTATGTTTCAGATGATAAATAAATAAATTAAAAATAAGAGACTATAGATCATGATGGAGGCAGCAGAATTTCAGAGGTTTATAGAAATAGAGAAATAGAGAAATATATCTAGTCTGGTTAGGAAGAACTTCATGAGGCTGCAAGACAATGACCCAAACACACAACAAAGTACATCAAGGGAAAAAGTGGAAGGTTTTAGTCTGGACAAGCCACTCTCCAGACGTTCTCCTAATTGAGTAGCTCCTGAAAAAGAGTCTGAATGGAGAACCCCTGTGCTATGGTACATGCCTGGAAAAGCAACATAAAATACTTTATGCACTTGTTGCAAACAATATATATGCAACTTAATATTAAGTCTTATTTACTTTAAATTTCTTTGTTCCTATACTTCTGCTAACTTAAATATTGGACAATCTGCCAGCAAAGTTGCCACAGTCTAAGCTGTTCAACAAATTAAGATATAAATAACAAAAACAAATTAAATCTGAAATTCTGATTTACTGTATGATATTTAGTTTTTGATTCAAATCCGAATGTTTTCAAAATATATAGCAAAAACAAACGAATTGGCTTTGCTGTTTCAATACTAGGGGACTATATATACAAAAACTGTGTATAATAATGGACTAATTGTACAGTACAGTGCAAAGTCTTAGGCACATCTGAATTGGAAATGATGTAATACATACATGAATCCAAATTGCCTGGTAGGTTGTTTCAGGTTTCATTTACTTAAAATTTCTGTAACTAACTTAAGCAAGAAACAAATTAAAAAAAAAAAAAAGGTATTTAAAAAAAGGCAAGATTAAATTTGCATAAGATGCCTGAGCCTTAGACTTTTGAATAAATAAACATGTACAGTGTATAATTACCCCAAATTCGATATAATTCCATAACTGTCAAAAGTCTGTTCTCCTCTTTAATCATACTGAATGTCCTTGATCCTTGTATGCATTCTGGAAGCTTATAATTTTACCAACTGATTTGTTTTTCTCAGAGCTTAACCCTGAATAATGGGTGACTCATTCTGATGACATGAACTTTGTTCACACTTGCAGTTTGTCTTTGCTAGTCTGCATTTTTCTTTTTACTGGTCTGTTGTATAAGCGTACAATGGTCAGACCATGCAATATTCAGATTTCTTTTTGGTATCACAAGAATGATGTCTGGGGTTCAACACTTCATCATTTCTCTTCCTCTTCTCGTAGCTCCATGTCATGCAGGGTTAGACAGTCTGTCATTTTCATGCTTAAATCTTTCTGTTCCTTTTGACTGGTTTCTCTTTTCACTTTGTCAGGTTCACTGGCGAGTGTTTCTAAGCTTGGATATTCAGTCATTTTTCTTCGACTTCTATTTTGTCCTCCTCATCCCCTTGAAATATGACTGATATTTTCTGAGTGGATTGTGAATCATGTATCTATCAGTGGTGTCTTTTTTTTTCCTCAGTTTTCCTCTTACCATATCTATCTGCTGGCCACACTCTGGGTGGAACCCTTTTCAGATGAGAATGTGGGATTGTAAGTTACTTATTCATTCCTTTATCCACTACAATAGCAGCTGCATTTTCAGCACTTCCTGTTGTTAGTACATTTGTGTAATAGTACCTGTTCCTATGTAGAAATTAACTACTTAAATTCCAGACTTGCATTCCTCATGCCCATAACTACACCAGTGTGTGTGTGTGTGTATGTGTGTGTGTTTGTGTGTGTTTGTGTGTGGGTTCATGCATTTAGTTCTTGAAGGACCACAGCATTGCAGTTCACTGTTTGCTCTACTTTAAACACATCTAACTTTGCTGTTAATTAGCTGATAACTTGAATCAGACGTTTGAGAAGGAGCCCCAGGCTGTTCTGTGGGCTTCCAAGACAGCGTTTAATCTGCAGTAATAAATATGATGAGTTTTTATATAATAACTTTTCAGGTTGGGACTGAAGCTAACTACCCCTGAAGAGAACTTCACATTGTTGGCATCCTCACCTTTGGAGAAGGTACAGAAGTCTGTTTTCAGTCAAAATCAAATAGCGTATAGTCATATTCACAATCTTATTTTAAATTGATTACCTCATTTGTTTGGTAAAAGATATTGTTATATTAATTATGCACAATTTACTAAAGCAACATTTTGTAACTGCATTGTATCACCCTCTTGTCTCTCTCTCTCTCTCTCTCTCTCTCTCTGATCAGGGGAAGTGGCTGAGGGCCATTAACCAGGCTGTGGAAGATGTG
>JAOTRN010000048.1:16219426-16241617 GCA_028566695.1 Bagroides melapterus
ATTTTGGCTGTAAAATTGTGAGACCCTCTGATCATACTTATCATATTGTTGTTATTATGCGAGCGCAAAGCATTTAAATAAAAAGTGAATCAGACATCAAATGACAAGATGTAATGTCTGTTTATATAAAGTAGTTTTGCTATAGAAAATCCTTTTGTTTGTCTGTGTATATATAAATATATAAATCCAAAATTGTCTTTTAGTTTTCTTATATGTAGTTTACTTAGTCTTTTTATCTTGTAAATTTTACCCAGACTTGAATGGTAAAAAAAATAAGCTTCTCTTAGCAATTTGGTATAGTGGCAGTAGCTACCAGTAATTAGTAATAACCTGTGAGCATACTCAGAATTGTATCAAATAGTTACCCAAAAAAAAAAAAAAAGTTTGTTTACTGTATTTAATATTTTGACTGTCATTTCACAGACTAAGTTTGCTCATGTCACATAGTATATAGCACTGCAGTCACAATATCACAATTTGTTCAGCAGGAGGGAGTCCAGAAGAAATGTATTAGGTCACGATATGTAGTGAATGTTCTCTGAACTGCAATAATGTTTTGCAAAAATAAGGATATATTATAAGGAGTTTTTTTTTACCGTATTGCACACTGTAAGTTAAATGGTGAGCAGACATATATTGGGCGTCTGCTCTTGTTCAGTATGTATACCAATTGAAAATAAGTGTAGATTTGCACAGTGATATTTATTTTTGCATAGATAAGCAATCATATAATTATATCTGATTATGTATAGGTTTTGTTCTGGTATAGGCTGTGTGCATTAGAATTGCAAAGGAATTATAAGAAAGTGCTGTTTGTTAGATCAGAACTAACATGCTGGATGACAGTTGTGCTCAGCCAGTTATCGGTTATCCAGTTCTTCACATATGGTGTCAAGATTTGCAAAAGATGTCAACGTGTCCCTCCACACTGTAGAATACATCATGAGCATGTTTACTATTTATTTTAAATCAAGGTGCTTAAGACTGGACTGTGGGATTGAGATTGGATTACATATAAATCACACCAAAGAATAATCTGTGGAGCTAATCGTTTAAGTTAAATGGTGAGCAGACATATATTGGGCGTCTGCTCTTGTTCAGTTTGTCCATTTTGCACAGCTTGGAGACCATAACAAGCCTGCAGTAACTTCACAAGAGGCTGTTGGCATGAAGGGCAGAAAGCACTGGTTTTTCACACCACCCTCCTGCTTTGAGGTTCCCCTCGGTACACTTATGTTTCAGCATCTTTCACAGGGTATGTGCTACATCTCCCATCTACCTAGTCTCTGAAACCAGATCTTGAAGCGCTGCCATGCCAAGCCTGTTTGCCATATGGCTAGTTAATCACAGATTTGTTGTGTGTTGGGTTTGAGTAGTGTACAGTGTTGTGTCCTAATTAAAGCCAGTCAAGATATATATCACTCTAGTGATATAATGCCTGGGCTTAATGTCTGTGGATGTTTTAGCATTTATGCCATGTTCTGATTATCTCATCTCTTTTATTTAAAGAAATTTAACTCAAATTGATGAGTGTTGTATACATAGAGATGATGGTCATTGTGGAGGGTAACCATTTAAAATTGCTGTTAAAAAGCCTTAAACACTAATGCTGCTAGGTTGGTACAGCTGTATGATATACAGCGATCTTACCACTGAGTATGATTAGTGCTTCTGTTAATGTCTTTACAGTTTTGATGTACAGTAACATTTTTGTTTGTTACTTGTTGCTATGGTTAAATTTGTATAGATAATGTAACATCCAGCCAGGCAGCATATTGTGTATAACTTTTGAGTTTTAAATGGCTCGCACTAAACAGGGGGCATATCTGTGAACAACTTTTTTTTTTTTTTATTTTATGTAGTTTATAGTAGTGATATCATCATAGAAGGCTACAAATGAGCTCTCCAAATGTTTTATCATGTTATGCAAGTCTCTATGTTTTGATGATTTTTTAATTGGTAACATAATAATAATAATAATAATAATTATAATAATGCAAAATAATGCCTACCTAACCTATTCTACCCCATCACTAGTTTCACCAGTTTGTTTTCATATTGAAATGCATACTGCATCAATTTTTCCGCCCCTAACATAATTGTTTTGTTAGCTTTTGGAGGATTCATTGTGTGCTCATTTTGTTTTTGTCATTCCTTCCTGATGTTGTGATGTTTTTAAGCCTTTGCCCTGTTCCTCTGATTTCTCAGCAATGAGGTAATACAAGCTGCACCATGCTGTGTCCCCTGAGAAGATGAGGTTGAAGTTTGGAACAATTCAGTCATCAAACCTTTAGTGTCTCTTTACAGCCATTCCATTGTTTTAGGGGAAAAGATATAGTAACTAAATATTTTTGTCAACATTTATTGGAGATCTGTTACCGGTACATCACAATCAAAAATTTTAAAGCATTAACTTGGGAAAATTTAAGGCTAAACATGCCCCTATTGATAACAGTTGCTAGAACCTAGTTGAAAGTATGTATACCAATTGAAAATAAGTGTAGATTTGCACAGTGGTATTGATTTTGTGTAGATAAGCAATCATATAATTATATCTGATTATGTATAGGTTTTGTTCTGGTATAGGCTGTGTGCATTAGAATTGCAAAGGAATTATAAGAAAGTGCTGTTTGTTAGATCAGAACTAACATGCTGGATGACAGTTGTGCTCAGCCAGTTATCGGTTATCCAGTTCTTCACATATGGTGTCAAGATTTGCAAAAGATGTCAACGTGTCCCTCCACACTGTAGAATACATCATGAGCATGTTTACTATTTATTTTAAATCAAGGTGCTTAAGACTGGACTGTGGGATTGAGATTGGATTACATATAAATCACACCAAAGAATAATCTGTGGAGCTAATCGTTTAATACCAGACTAAAATCTGTGCACATTCTGTAATTTGAGGGAAGGGTGAGTCAACCTTAGACAGCGTTGTGTAGTGTTGCACAGGTATTACAAACGGAATGACACAAATCTCATCACTGTTGTCCATTCTCTTAGCTATATGTGCTACTTTCTCTACATGTTTTCTGATTGTTTATTAGGTTTAATTAAAACTCGCATATATCCTTGCTTGTTCTTAACACAGAGTATTGATTATGTATTTTTATACGTTATATGGCCAATGTAGGTGGACACATGATCATCACCACCATATGGAAGAAATCAAGTGTTCTTGATGAAATGGAACACTGACTGTGCCCCAGGCTGCCTGACCAAACCAATATTCTTGTGACTGAATGATCACATCCCAACAGCCATGCTCCAAAATGTAGAGGAACACATTGAAGAGTGGAGATTATTAGTGAAGCAAATTGGGGACTAAATGAGGAGTGGGATGTTCAAAAAGCATACATGCGTATGTTGGGCAGGTGCTTCCTAACTTTTGCCCATGCTCTATAGTGTATCTCTAATCATAGAAATCTAAAAAGGTTTAGTTAGTCCACCAATATATTTGTTAATCTTAAACATATCTCAAATGAAAGATTTATCTGATATTATTAAAGTTATAGAATACTGTAGTGTAGTACATTCCTTCTGACACCGAGTACGAGTGTGTATGCTGTGTGATCTCCTGTTATGTTTTGACTACTTTATAACTATCTATAACTCTTGCAGTTTCAACATGCCTCCCTTTATCAGTATCAGAGTTGATCATGCTACTTCTCAGTGACAGTGTCTGTGTACATATGACTCATGGAGTTCAGTGTTGTGCTGTGTGTTGTAAGGGTGACGTCCTCCGGCTCCAGCCTCATGCAGCTGGTTTTGGTTAGCTTGTGCTGAGTACAGGGCCACAGGTAATTGGAACCATGTTCGATTGCTCAGAGCAGTCTGTGGTTTAGAGTACTCTGAAGGGGCCTGAGAACATCAGGATTTTCAGGAAGGCGTGGAGTTTCTACCATGTTTGTTTGGATCGTCACCCTGGAAATAGGATGACATATTTTTTCAACGCTGTATAGGTGCAGTATTCCTATTTTGATCAGCCCACGATAGATAAGTAACTCAGTACAGGCCACTATTTTACATATGAATAAGAGGACACAGCTAAAAAGATCTGTTAAAAGGTTAATGAATGGCATGTTTTTAATAAGTTCAAAAAACATTTCCAGTAAAGCTAACAACGTTTATCATACCGAAACTATTGTTTGACTGATCCTTCTTGACAAGAAGTCCTCAGTAAGTCTTAACATGTACCCTGTTTACTATATAATTCACAGTTTTTGGAGTTTTGATGGTTTGTGGCTCAGAAATGTACTGTATAATATTATGTCTTGGGTAATGAGTAATTGGGAATAGGCAATAATGGGTGGGGCACTACTTCAGACACAAGGTTTTACTGGAGCCAAAGGGAATTTATTGCCTTTGACCACATCAAGACAAAATGTCACTTGAATTTATGTCCTCTGTGAGGTTTTTTTGGGCATTCAGTTAGCCCTTGCCCCTGACCTCTTGACAGAATTGATATTAACTTATCCAAAGTAACACACCATTTAAAACCCAATCTGTGCTCAGTTGTTAATGGGAGGTGATTATGTACAGAAGGGATGCAGCAAATATTTGATGTATTGAACAAATTTGGTATTTATTTAAGGTAATTAAATAAGGTGTATAAGGTATTGCCTCTTTTTTTCTTTAGCTGTTTATCATTGCCAGACAGCATTCAAGTTTTCATTGTACTATAGGAAAGCAACTACATCGAACTGATGACCAGCAAAGCATCATGCATACATGCATTTGCCTGGCACAACTGTACAGCTTGCCTCGGTGAGCACCTATCAGACTTCGGTAAAGTAAGTTGACTAACGTTAATGCTAGTTTAACACTTAATGCTAGTTTATAGTAAAATAGTGTAACCCTGTTATAAGATGCAACACTGCTGATATGATCAGATGTTCTCTTGAAATACACTAATATAACAGGTTTACAGAACACAAGTATTGCTTGAGTTATACAAGGTAGCACTGCATAAGGGTAACTAATATTCTTTGCTCAGGCAATGAGATGCTCTGGTCATGGGAAATGTAATTTGATGAACTTCAATTCTGCTGCATTTCTTGTTTCCTTGGCAACAGAGATTTTTGGTCTGCTATGTTTGTTGTTTGTCATTATTATTTATACAGTCTCAATCTTGCTTTTATCAACCCTGTTGGTTAATTGAATATTTAATAATAATTTTAATAATAGAGCAAGGCAATATGACAATATGATGTCGATGTTGTAAAAAATTATTCCACAACAATACAATAATTTGCTAAAATCTTTTTTTTAAAGGATGTTTAATATGAAATTAAAGTGAAAAGCAGTTATATTTAGCTTATTAATAATGAACACAATTTCTAGTTTTAAAAATACTGCACCATTGCTAGTCTGTATAGATTTTCAGCATTATGGCTTTGTAGTCTATTTATTACGGTAGTCATACAAGCTTCACTGACAACAGCAGTTACAGAGGTGTTACTTTACAACCAGTAGTTTCATAAGCCATGATTTAGTTGGACTTGATGTTATATGTATGTTGAAATGTCATTCAGAATGTAGTGTAGTTAATGTAGTGCAGAGATTATAAGGGTCTTGCACATAATTGCCTCCTGAGCAGCTATGTTTTAGAACATGTAGCTCTCACAGCAGTGATGCAGCCATGGCAGAAATTATGCAGTGTGAAGCGTTATAATTATGCACTGCAAAGTGTTATTTTAACATTTTTATATGATAAAATTATTTTAGATTTTGTTCAGTGATTTATTCAGGCTTTCATTTGAGCTCAGCTTTTCATGAACTACACTAATATTCGTTAAAGATCTCTTAATGCTCTGTGAAAGAGGGATAAATTACACACAGTGAATGCTGTAGTTACAGCAATTGTGCCTCCTAAATGCTCATAGTCATGGTGAAGTAGCTCAAGAGGCTGCAGCAGAATGATATTTTATTTTGTTGTGGCCATTTTTAACTGCTCAGTGTGGTGTGTTAGTGTACAAGTTATCATGAGGCTTTTATGATGCGCAGTTTAACAACGTAAAACCACCCCATTTAAATCAGTGTATGAAAAAAAAAATCCTTGAATTCATGTGTAGAGAAAAAAGCAACAAAAGATGTTTTGCACAACTGCTTAGATATTGTAATCTCAGCCACTCCTCTTACTATCAAAAAGCTTGATCGAGTTGTCATCAATGTGCAATACAGAAATCAGGTTTGGGATGTTTTTTTATCTAGTGGTTTTAAATCATTTTAGATGTTGGTGATATGTTGGCTTCAGCATGGTTGGAAATTCAGGGTTGGCAATGTAAACAGACAAGACTGGAAAACGGCTAGCCTTTTAAGGTAAGGGTAGCAGATGCTTTCACTCATGTGCACTGTTTTACATTTTGTGTGGGCATAGTTAGCGACAACATGGTGAGATATAAAGAGATAACTGATCCTGTTTTTCTCCCTTTTTCTTTTTTTTATGGTTTGGTCATTGAAATGGGATTTGAGTGCCTCTATTGCACAGAAGGTTCCAAAGTACCACAGGCAAAACCTTCAACCTGAGCCGTTGTGCAGACATACAAAATGTCTTTGTGAAATGTTCTTTCATTTTGAAAGTGGTTTTAATATACAACGATTTGTGCTATAATAGCTGTCCTTGATTTTCACTGCTTTGTACCAGTAGTCTACTGAGCTGCTGTCATTCTCTCACAGCTGCACAGATATTGATTTGTAATAACCCTATAAAAAAAAACATAAGTGGAATTGACTTTCTCATTGTGCACAGGGAATAAAGCAGGGTGTGCAGAACTGTCAGACTTTAGTTGGCACTCAATCTTGTATAGCTGGCAGTAAGAGAACTTTGTTGTTGTGCCTTCATTCTCTCACTTGGAAAGATTTGATTAATTTAAATTGGTTTGTCTTGACTGGTTTAGTGAAGGTTGGGTAGCAGCAGGTAAGGTTTTTATGTAGTATTTTTTATTTTTAGGGAGTCTCTACTAATGATGCAGATATTCTTTAGTTTCCTTGAACATGCATATGTGCATACATCTGCTAAGTGAGTGGCATTGAACTCAAAGTCCACTCAAATGCACTAAGATTTCAGATGTAAATCTGGATTAAAAGTGACTTCCAGTAGATGGAATGTGAGCGCCAAACCATCTCTGTCCAACATCTCTGTTTTCAAGTTGAGCTTGTAATGTTAAGTGATTTCATACTCAGAGATGTTCAACAGTCTGATGAGCTCTTGTTTCTCTTAAAAACCTCTGTATCATTGTGATCTTTGTGAAAAAGGAATTTGGGGGCATTGGATGCAAAATGAACCACTGTTGGGACTATATCCCTTTATAATGTTAGCATTAATGACTGTGTAGGCTATCTTTTAGAGAGCTTTCAGAAAATGGTTTATTCATTTATGTTGTAGAAAACATATATGCAGTATTTTTGTTTGAAGCATGGTGTGGTGTAATAAGCTGATGCCGTTCATATTTAATTCACAGATTTGTAGTCAAGGCTATTCATTTTCACTCTCATTCTTAGATGAACTATTCATTCTGAAACTCGCATGAACATATCAGAATGCCAAACGTTGCAGCATTGCTCATGAATAATTCACAAAACTCCTTGATGTTCAGTTTGCAATGATTTACCACATGAAAGTGATTATGAAACCCATCTGTGGTGATGTAGAAAGCTGTATTAGCCTTGTCTATGAGCAAAAAAAAAACCAGCATCAGGGCTATTGGGCGGTAGCACTAGAGGAAATTCATTTGAGGAAAATAGTGCTCTATGTGTTTTATACAGTTTCATTGTTAAGATTCTTTACAGTCAGAAACGGCCATACTGTGAATGCAAAGCCTCACATAGTCCAAATTCATATCCTGAAAATGATTTTGTGGTTAAAGGAATAAGGAGAATCTCTCTTTCTTTTTCTCTCTAAAGTGTGTATAACTAGATGCTGTATTAAAATGCATGCATAAATGTTATGTCAGTACAAGAGGTGGACTCATTGGCTGAAATTAAAAAAAGATAATGCCTATGATATTTTAGCACTATGATAACAGATATAGCCAGTGGTACTGTATGTATTCACCAGGTAACCACATGACAGTCAGTCAGCTAAAGAATAAAACTGAAATATACATATATTTATAGCCTTAATCTTATAAGATATTGTCTTGTGCAGTTTTACTTTGGAGGTTAAATAACGAAGCCATTAAGATGATCACACATGATGTCTGCCTGAATCAAACAGCACTGTGTCACTTTGTTTATCACTAATTAAATCTGTAATGTGGTCTGTCTTTATAATTTCTGAAAGATCAGTATCAGTACTTATTTCCAAGTGTTTTAGATTGTGGGTGCAGAATTTATGTTAAATCACAGGATTTATGTTTCATTATAAAATGGGGTCACTGGGCAGAAGCCCAGTTATATACAGTAATATGCTGAGAGAAAGATTCTGGACCAGGCTGACTTTTATTTCTTTTTTATGCAATGAGTGATGTTCCAGCTTTCTTGGGCTGGATTTTTCTCTTCAGGCTAGAGAAAATGAACCTCTAGTTACCTCAGGATCAATGCAGCAGAAGCAGATCAGAGTACTGTGAGGGAGGAAGGGAATGACTGAGACAGACGTGATCTGGAGACTGAAGGCAGAAAGGGAGCAGTATGCTGTTCAAAATGGAAGTGAGAGAAAGACTTGAAGGAAAGGAGAGGGTTAAGTTGACAAGGGCGTCTGTAGAGTTATGGTCTGCTGTCAGTGTTTATAACTGTCTAGACTTCTCAATAACCCCTGGGTCAGGTCCAAGTGTAAGAAGCATTGCACAAGTGTATGGCTAGTTTTTAATTTAAATTCACTTTATTTGTATAGTGCATTTAACAATGGACATAGTCTCAAAGCAGCTTTCCAGAAGTATAGAAACATAGTTTTAAAGTTTAAAATGAAAAATCTCTAAAAATCTGGCCTTATTGAGCAAGCCTGAGGTTACAGTGGCAAGGCAGAACCTCCCTCAGATGATATGAGGAAGAAACCTTGAGAGGATCCAGACTCAGAAGGGAGCCCATGATCATTTGGGTGACACTAATAATGTAAATGTAATAAACAGTTTGTAGTGTTTTACCAGTGACCCAAAACGATAAATAATCGTTATAATGCAGACTTGTATGTGAAACAGTTCTTTAAAAAGTTATGTAAACAGAAATGCAGGCCTAATTTAGCTAGACCGTGAATGCAGAATGGAACTTGGGTACATTAATCAGAAACCGAAAGCTTTGACCTTTAACTGTTTTCCCAGGCACTTGGACATGTGGATTAGAGTGTTTTCACATATGCACTGTTTAGTTTGTTTTAGTTTGTTTGAGTCGACCCCTTTGAAGCAGGTTAGAACACAGCAATTAGGCTTGTAACTGTCTTAAAAAAAAAAAAAACCCCTAAATAACTAAACCATTTTAGCTTGAATGAACAGATTACCACTATCCCAGAGAATGTCATCAAGGAGTTATTACCCTTTTGTGCTTGAACCATGCTAAGAAAGTAGTGGAAGAACCCAGAGATGATAGATAGTTGCCATTTAAATGTTTATTGCCAATTTTATGGCTTTTTTTACACGAGACAAGATATTATTGAGTAATTTAAATACAATTTTTTATTTGTTCTTATTCTTTCATTTTGGTAGCTAAAGTAGTATAGGTTTGCCTGACCCTGGTCTTGGAGTATCTTGTACAGGTTTAATTAGCTAATGAGACAATGCTGAGGATACATATAGCCATAAGAAAGCTAATGCTAGTGACTGTCCCCATTTATCCACTAGAGCATTAGTGAGGTCAGGTGAGAGGGTCCTGGGTTGCAGGTGGACTTTCAGGTTATCACAAAGGTGTGAAGTTGAGTTCAGGGCTCTGTTCATGCCACTCAACAGCACAACTGGCACACCATGTCATCATGTAGCTCACTGTGAACACAGAGGCATTGTGATACTGGAACAGCTTTGGGCCCCTTAGTTTCGGTGAAGGGGATTTGAAACCTGACACATACAAAGACATAATGTACAATTGTGTCTTTCTGACTTTTCCAACAATTTGGGGAATGCCTATATATGGGTGTAATGATTAGGTGTTCATATACTTTAAGGATAGGATGGGGAAAATTAACCAGATGCTCTAACAACAGACACTTTACCTTTTACTTTCATGTATGGTGGTGTTTGATTTTCCTTTTTTTGCCTCAAGAAAGTCTGTGTCTTTGTTATGATGATATATTTTAAAATAATTAAAAAAATTTTTACGACAGTTAAGCAAGTATTACAAACCACATATTTTATTGCACTCTTGGTCACCTTGAAAAACTTTTGCTGATAACTGTCACATGTCAGTATATGAACTGATATGTCTTATGTTTGCTCTGTGTTAGTGGTCATTATGTCACCTGTGCTATACAAACAGTCATATAATAGCTGCGATTAGGTTTTTCTATTTAATCCGTCTTGTATTTAATTATTGTATAGTGCAAGATCACTAGAAACCATTAGCATATCTCTTGTATGTTCAGGCATAATAAAGCCAATACAGTTGATTCAGATCTGTTTTCTAAGCTTTCTGCCAGTGCCAGTGTGATTCCAGTGATTGATGATTAGTGCATTCATATAGTGAAAATGCTTGGGAGAGACTTGTGTGTTGTGTTTTGATTCTAAAATCTGCAGGAATGTTTTGAAATATTTATTTTTTTAAAATAAAATATTCCAGCATTGCTTCTGGTCAAGTTCTAACACAGCTCTGTGTGTGTGGGGGTGTGTGTGTGTGGGTGCAAAGTTATTAACTGGCCATGCGCTGCTGCTAGCTGTTAGCTGAATGTGCTGTACTGCTATGCTCAGGTCAACTTGGACTCTCTTCAGTTCAGATTAGGGTCTGCTTTCAAAGAGTTGATGAAAAGTCTGTAAAACATATAGTATTAGGAAAATATGTTCTGAGTTGCTGAAGGTAACGTAAGCTTTAATACATGCCGAATTGCTTTTACTTTTCATTCTGGATGGCTGTGAGTCAAGACCACCATCAAGACCACTATTTTCTTTCCTTTAATTTCTTTGTTTTTGCTCTCTGGTGCCCAGACTCCCACTGCTCAAGAATGTTATGTACACGTGTTCCTGGAAGAGTTCTGTCTGATAGATGTCTTCTGTGGCCAAGCAGCCAGCAAAACAAAAAAGTGCACTCCATATGGTGATCAGTCATTAACATGTAATGAATCAGTTCATTTCTCAAACCTGCATTATTTGGAAATTTTTAAAAGGGAAATAATAAAACGACAGTAAAAATGAAAGATGGACAAGCAAGCTGAATGATTTTGGATAGAGTTTAATTTACAGTTCATTATGCTGTACATTTGATAGCATACCTCATGAAATGTTAGTTCATGCCACTTAAATTACCTGTGTTATCACAGAGACTTTGTTCCATTTGGTTTTCCTATAAACAGGAAAACTGTAAAATTGTAAAAATGAACCAAGTAACCAAATGCTCAGTTACCGAACTCAAATTTCCATTTGTGAGGTTTTGTTAACTACTGATCTAACGTTCATTTTTCATATCTGATTACATACAAACAATAAAGCCAATTTCCTACAAGTCCGTATGTCTAGCATCCACATCCATATATAATGGGGTATATTGATTCCTTTAGAAAGTAAAGCCAGGAATTGATAATATCTTGAACAGTATTATTGTTACTGTAGTCTTTAAGCTTGAAGTTTAAGTTTTTGGTAATGCTTTTCTGCATGCATTTTCCCATTACAATGCAGAACCTTTAACATCTGAACAGAGTAATATTGTTACTTAAAACTCATTTTTATGGCTTGCATATGTTTAAGGTATTTTTTGTTTCTCTTACTAGTTGTCCTATCATTGATTTATTTTTCTCAATCATAGGTTTGTTGTTTCACCCACTTAAAACTAAGCCAAAGCCTGATTATTTAGAAGTTAATTCTTGTTTCCTGCTACTGTTTTTGCTGTGGTCAGTGTACTGTAGTCCACTGCTGAGGTCTCATTACACTCAACACCATGTAATTACTCTGGAGCCCTGCTGCCTTTACTGTTTGTGTGTTTCTGTGTGTCCTGTGTGGGTCCTCTGTCTTTCTCTGTCTGGATGTGTGACAGAGAAAAACAGGGGAGTAAATTACCTTTGCAGTGGTTATTGTAGCACTGCACTTATACCATTATTGCCATCCCTGCAGAGAAGAGTAATACAGTCAATATTCAGGGAAGGGTCTCACTGTATCCCACACCTCTATCCTGTCTCTGATCTGAGCTTAGGGAGAGGCATTTAGCAGTAGGTTGACATGGCTCATCTCCATTTAAATGCCTTGACCCTTCCTTCACCTTATTCCCTCAGGTGCTTCTTATACATCTGAATGAATTCAAAGTAACTGAATCCTAATTATATTATTCCTTCAGGATAGAGGATTCTGATAAAGTGGATTTTTTTTTTTTAAACCCACAGCAGGGGTTCACATTTGTAGCTTTAATTCTCGGTTTGATTGAAGGTTGAGGGTAAACCCTAAATTCTTAACAAGCTGGGATATGCAACGAAAATGGCTTTGCTTTACTGTAATGTGTGACAAAAGATTTTATATATCAGATCTGTTTCGTTTTCTTTTCACACATATTCAGAATGCTGGCCAATATTATTCACAATGCAGTAGATGTGAACATTAGTGTCAGCATGTCAGTATGTGGCCTAGGGGAGGAGCCAACAAGCTGTGCTACATGTCTGTCTGCTACACACTGCAAATGTAAAAGACTGCCTCATGCAGTAGAAATGATAAATATCATCAATCCTTAGACGCATTGCTAATTATCATGTAAATTATTGCCTCAGTCCAAAAAAAGCTGGATAATCTTACTTTACATAGGTTTTATGTTAGTTGAAATATCAACTCTATTTTCTGAAGAAAAAAAAAACACAGTAACATATTGATAATATAATGCTTGTTTTAACAATTTAGTCCTTGCTGTACTGCATATTTAGTTGTGTTAATAAATGGAAATATACTAATGGCAGTTCTTTAAGCCTTGTATTTTTTGTGATAACTATAAAATAAGCCAAAAAGGGACAAAGTATTGTAGCTGTGAAAAATACCATACCAATGGTTATAGGAATAAATTACAAATATATAAAAATAAAAAAACCCACCCCTCCCCACCCAAATTTGCCAGCTGAAGAATATCATGTTAAATATGCAGGTTTCCATAGAGCACCACCTCTGACCTAATCTCAGCATGATTTATTCTGCACAAAAATGAGTGTACTAATTTTTATTTATAATTCATGTAGAGATGTGAAAATCTTGTCATGTTGTAATGAGAAGATCATTCGTGCCCTGGCTAAGCTCTGGGTGAAGCCATAGTTGAATGTCCCCTCCTGTCACAACTCTGTCACAAAGATGGGGATTGTATTACACACACACACACACACTCCCCTGAGTCACTTCGGGAGCTCAGTTCAGAACTCACAGCTACCAGTCATGTGATTCACTGAAAAAAATGCTGAGATCCTGACATTCCTCACATTGTACACAAACAAAGCAACACAAAGTGTAACTACTTTTTTGCACGTGTCTTTGAAAGACATTTAATGGTTTAATGTCTATAATGATTATATTCCAATTGTTATTGATGGTTATTATTAATTTGGTCTCATTAGCAGAATTAGCAGAAGTGCTTCCTAAGTTGAACATGACACAAAATGTCTGAGTTGTGCTCTGTAGTGGGAATAAATCAAAGAAGTACTCACAAAGATAAATGCCAAAAATACTTTTATACCATTTTAAATAATAAAGTCATCCTAACTGACTGTTCTTTTCTTTTCTGTCTTTATTCCAGTCTCCAGATAAGCACAGAGCACTAGAAGAAACAAAAAACTACACAACTCAGTCTCTGGCCAGTGTTGCCTACCTGATTAACACACTCGCCAATAATGTGCTGCAGATGCTGGACATCCAGGCGTCACAGCTACGCCGGATGGAGTCCTCAATCAACCACATCTCACAGGTAATCTCAGAACAGAGAATGAAGGCTGTTCTGTTTTAACTGGATATCTTAATGAAAAATACAGTCATTATGAGGTAGTGCTGCTACAGCAGTATGTACAAATCGTTCTTGGCCGGACAGAAAAATAATAGTTCTAAAACAATGCTCTATAGCAGGGGTCATCAGCTGGCTGGCCACAGTGCAGATGTGGACTAACCAGAGTATTCCAGCACGTACAGATTTATACTTAGTAACTATAAACATGGTCCAGCTTGGCATCTGGAACTTGTCATTTATCATATCATATCATAA
Source organism: Bagroides melapterus (assembly GCA_028566695.1). NCBI lineage: Eukaryota > Metazoa > Chordata > Actinopteri > Siluriformes > Bagridae > Bagroides > Bagroides melapterus. Next base: position 16,233,719 of record JAOTRN010000048.1, read on the forward strand.
TCGTTTATTATTTAGCTGAGGGCATTTTTATCCTATTTTAATTTTATTTATCCTCGGTGGTCTCTTTAGCAAAAAACAGAACGCTAAAACTTTTTCTTTTATTTTCCCTATATGAAATTCAGAATAGATCTAAACTGTCTAGGGTCACAAATTCATTAATGGTTGCACACCAAAACACAACTGATGTCACGTTTTAGTCATGTTAATTGCATATTTGGACATTTTGTGCAGAATTCTAGGTAACTAGAGCATGTCTTTATTTGCATGTTTGCACACATTTAGTTTTTGGTTACACACTGTTAGTCATGCTGAAAATGCTGAAAATGTTTGACTCCTGTGTGAGGAACCTGAGCAGCTTTCCTCAGCTGACTTTTTTATTTAACAGCTGTCAACAGAACACTATCTAACAGGATTACAAAGTGCCACACTGCTGCTTCTATAAGACATTAATCAGCTTTATCTTTTCATCAAGCCTTTTCAATGCAAGCTTTACTTGTGCAGAAGGCTTATAGGTAACCTTGCTGTTGAAAAGTTTAATTGCATATTCTGGCATTACATATTTAGAAATCTTGAATTGTGTTGATTCACTATTGATTATAGCTGATTTCGCTGTAAAGGTTTAGATTATAGCTGATTTCGCTATAAAGGTTTGTGTGTATGAAAGTGCTTCCAATCTCAAAGGATGCCCCTTGTGTTTTTTGTTGTTTGTTTTTCCTATAGACAGTGGATATACACAAAGAGAAGGTAGCAAGAAGGGAGATTGGCATCCTGACAACCAATAAAAACACCTCCCGCACTCACAAAATTATTGCTCCAGCCAATCCTGAGCGTCCAGTGCGTTACATACGAAAACCTATTGACTACAACATGCTGGATGATATTGGCCATGGAGTAAAGGTACGATCACATGATACAAAAATTAACAGTTTCTTCCCTGATAGATAATGGTTGAAAATCGCTTAAAGCATGATGGTTCTGTTTACTATGAGTGGTTGGTGTTTTGCTTATACTAACCAATGTTGTTGCATAACCAAGCGTCTAAACTGTCTCTGAACTGTCACTAACCTGTGCTTCTGTACTTCTCCTTGGCTTTTATTTCTCTGCTTCATTCTTGATTTAAGTGGTTGCTTAGGTTCAAGGTAAGGGCATTATATGGTGTATTGTGAGCAGGTCAGCTGAACTGGGGGAAGAATGATTTCTTAAAATTGATTTCTAGAAGAACCTTTGTAACAGCCAGGATTTTTGTTCTTGAATGGCCTTTATCTGCAAGCAATTAACGTCTCAAACCAAAGTGGCCTTTTCCTTTCCTTCTGTGTAATAAGGGAGATCAAGGAATCAGACTCCAAGAAATCAGTCTTTACCATATTTGATTTTCTTTTTCTTGACCACCTTTTGCTTAAAGCAAGTGTCAGTGTGCATGTTATATGTTTCATCATTCATACACTGTGGTCCTTGTGTGCCTGTTGCCCATATGTTAAGCTGCCAAAGTGGCATAAGCTGCTTCCTGTCTTGGTGTGCCTAGATGATTATTTCCATGCCTTCACTGTGCCAATGGGAACTTTCACACTGATTTTGGATTGGTGTCAGGAAAGTGGATTGGCAAGAATGTGTCTGTATGTGTGTAGGTAAGTCAGGGGCGGTTCTAGGTTTTTTTTTTGTTTGTTTTGTTTTTTTTCCCCCCTTTCCTTTCCATCCCCCTGGTGGGCTGGGGCAAAAGGTTATAAAGAGGCCTTGTTGAGGTATTAACATGGTGGTCCAGCTTAGGAATTGCATGAGCTTCATTTAAAAAAAAATAAATAAGATAAAGCAACAGGAAAATGAACAAATTGTAAATATTTACCTTTTTGATTTGTGATCAGTATCAGTGCAATATAAAGCTAAATATTTTCTGACTAACATTCTGATTAACTTTCAGTTTTTTTCTGTTTTTACTTTCCACCTACTTTGGGATTTTTTGTTCCTGTTGTGACATAAATCTCGCTACTTTGTGTGTTTGTTGAATTTATTATACAGGAAAAGAAACAATTTCTTTTTGTATGGGTTTGTACTCCTGTAATATCATGAGTATTTAAAAAAAAATACATGTTTATTCTTACTGAGAAATTGCTCATTTATTAGTCCTAATAACCTTTAGCCTAAAAAGAAAAATCCCCTCCTCTAGAACCGCCCTTCAGGTATGCTTGTATGAGTTTGTGTAAATTCGTATAATCTACTGAATATTTGGCTGCATTCATGTATGTTTTTTTTTGTTTTGTTTTGTTTTTGTTTTTTTATTTTTTAATTCTTGGCATATAATTTTATTTCTCATCTTTATGTTTCAGGTTGGGAATCAGAGCATGAAGATGGGGGGTCTTCCTCGGACCACTCCTCCTACACAAAAGCCTCCGAGCCCCCCAATGCCTGGAAAGGGAACCATAGGGTATGTGCTTTACTTCAAGGCCTTATACAACAATTTATTTTTTTATTTGTAAGCATTGCCATTTTTTTGCCCTTCTCAGAAAGTTGTAATTTACTGCAGCATTTTAGACATATTCAGAGAGCTTTCACCCTGCATCCTGGGTGAGATTTTCCGGATACTGGCAAAAAAGTATGAATTAATGGACTTTTGGGGGTTTGTTCATTTGAATTTATGTTGCATGGAAGTGCAATGTGGTATAAGAGAGAGCTGTGTTGACTTTTATACTTTACTAACAGTTTAATGTTGATTATCAGCAGTATTTTAAAATAGTTCAAATTAACTATGCATCTATATTAAATATTTGTGTATGTATTTATCCCAAATCTAATGTATTCTGCTTTCACTCTCATCTTTTCTCATTCAAGGGAAAATTCAAATTTTTACAATCATGTATTAAATTTTCATCATCATAGCTTTATGGGATTTTGTGTGATTTTATTTTGCTTTTTTAAGCAAAAAATTATTCACCCTTAAACTTAGTTATACAGTGGCTAATAATACTAGAAAATTCTGAACATCTTGTAAATTTCTTGACTCAGATTTATGAAGTCATTTCACTCTGCCCCTGACAGGAGACACTCCCCGTATAGGACACTGGAACCAGTGCGTCCTCCTGTGGTTCCTAATGACTATGTCCCTAGTCCGACACGCAACATGGCACCTGGGCAGCAGCAGAGTCCTGTGCGTACCGCGTCACTAAACCAGAGGAATCGTACCTATAGGTAACCATGCTGTCTGCCTCACACCTGTGTGCCAATCTACCCTGTCTTTCTTCTTTTTTTCTCCTTCCCATACCACCCTAGAAACCACAGTGCACACACCGAATTAACCAGCAGAAAACACTTAAAGCATTATGTTGTTTACAAACAGCTTTATTTGTAGCATTCAAATGTGTAAATTCAAAATGTTCCTAGATCTGTATGACCAGTTATATTAAGCTGCAGGCCAGAATATAAACAAACTAGTGAAGAGGAGCTCCTAATGCACTTCCAGGGGAAATTGACAGAGGAACTGCTTAAGGGTTCTAAGGGTGCATGGATTCAGTGTAATGACTCATCTGTAACTTTTTTTTTTAAATTTTTTTTTTTCCTTCTTAGAGGGGGAATCGTGCAACAAAAGACTTCTGCCTCCTCCACTAGTTTGCTTCCTTCTTTTGAAGCCCAGACATGTGTCCGAATTTATGTAACTGTGCTCTGCCAGCTTGGTCTGTTAATATGCCATCTGCTGTGTCCACCCTCAACACACTCCAGAAAGATACAGCAGAGAATGCAGATAAAGGCACATTTGCATGTTCACAGGCGCTAATCACATTCACAGTCTGACAATCATGCAGTAGCGTGTACACAGGATTCCTGAAGAAGATCTTTAAAACAGGGGAGTTATTTAGCTTAGTTGGAAATTTTCTCAGTACATGCTGAACAAAAACAATGAAGAATGGATCATATTTGTAAACAAACCTCAGCCATTCTACAGCATGAAGCACAGGACAACATTATAACCTGGACATATGAATTAAGATTTGGGAAGGAGGAAAATTAAAAATTTTACGTTTGGCACAAAACTGAAGCTCAGCCTGCATGTGGAACCCCAGGCTGTAAAGATTTGTATAAATGCACTGCAGTGCTTCAGGTTCATGTAGGCATCATAGCTGTTTCTCTTTAGTTAAGTCCCTTAAGAATGATGCCCCTCATACTACTTTACTTTCCTAAAATATTTCTCCTTAGTAATCTGGGTGGGATTTTGCTTTCCTTATATTCTGTGGAACAGTTGTTACAGCAGTCTTGATCTTAATAATATCATTATTCGAATTTAAAGTCGAATTACTGTCAAGCCTATGTATTCACTGCTGCTTCTCTGTTTATCTAGGCAGGTTCTGCCCTTTTTATTTTTATTTTTACCAAGACAATATGTAGGTTAGCCAGTCTGTCCTGTGTATGTGAATTTATGCAAAATAGCTTTTTTTTATTATGCTGTTTTGTACTTTTTCACGTTTTGAAAGCTGACTGTCTGATAAGTCAACAGGATGTATAAACTCTTCTCTGCAGCGGGAGTAGTGGAGGCAGCCATCCAAGCAGTCGCAGCAGCAGTCGAGAAAACAGTGGCAGTGGCAGTGTGGGACTGCCAATTGCTGTGCCCACCCCCTCTCCCCCCAATGCATTTCCAGGTAAAGGTGTGTCCCCTGATCCCCACCCCCCTAAATACAGCCAGCTGTTCATGTGTTACCTATTAATAAATTTTTAATTTACCTGCCTAATCTAACATCTTAAAAATATCCTTATAACCAAAAGACATGGCCAGAGTTTCCTTTCTTCTTTTATACTTAACTTTACTGTCTATCTATTGTCTGTCTTTAACTCCAAAGCCTCTGTGGCTGGGGCCACCAGCTGTTCTTCAGCTTCACTTAACACCACCCAATCTTCTGCCGCCTGTTCTAAGTCTGCCCCCACCCAGTCGTTAACCACCCTCACTGCTCCTACTGAGCTTTCCCCCATATTCCCCCTTGCTGCTGAAGCCATAGCCGAACCCAATTCTTCCTCTCAACCCATTAGTCCTGCTGCAGCTACTGCCTCTTCCTCTGCCTCCTCATCTGCCTCCTCCTCTGCCTCTTCCTCATCTTCTTCCTCTACCTCCACTACCCCTGCACCAGGTGAGTATGCCCCACCAAACCCCACCTTCTATCAGTATTCACCCCTTCTGGTTCTTCCATCATAAACCACTAACATCTCAGACTTTGTTCTGATTCTGTGGTTTCAAGTTTATCTTCATCAAATCTTTGCTCTTTTCTTTTCAGCTCCTCTTCATTCTTCCTTATGCTCTTTATGCTCCTTTTTGTGTCCATTTCATTTTCATCAGCACTGTTAAAAAAAAAAGCAGAATTATATTATGAATTAGCAAATTAGACTGTACTGTAGCGTTGTTAATAAGGTACTGAGGTCCCTACTGATAAAACATTCCAGCAAATCAAGTGTCTGCTCACTCACCCCAATTTTTAAAAGCCAGTTTTTTTTTTGTTTTTTTTGTAAAACTGTTTATTTTTGAGCCACCACATCATGTATTATTTCAACATCAAGTATTATTTTAGGCGGTAAAGTGAAGGCTCCCAAATTCAAAGACCTGCTTAATTCTGTTCTGTCTCGTGTTCTTTGTTTTCATGCTTATTGCACTAAACTTGCAAAGTGAAAAAGTGAAAAGTGGTCTTCTGGTCTCAACAGATTAGTCCTAACTTCATCTTGATGTTAATATATGCATGATTATAGACCTTTCCATGTTCTACTGAGTGATTCATTGCCATCAATTTTTATGCTGTTACAGTATTTAATTATTTTTTTTATCTTAAGGAATGTTTCCCCATCTCTGGTGCTTAGGTCCTTCTGCCCTGTGCATGTAATGCTTTCTCTGCTCCATCACTCCCACGTGGACTCAGAAAGGGCCTGTTGATTACTTGGCTAGGGAACAACAATGAATCTACAGGGCAGGGCATTCCTATTCTAGGGCAAGGGCTGAAAATCACAGCTTTAAAGGATCCTGAATACATTGTTATTCACAGTTGTGGTTCTTGGACACAGTGGAATTTTATGGTGTTCATTTGCAATTTGTTATTTTAAAAATCACCCGTGTTAACCTCAGCAGTGATAATGTGGTGCCTTTGTGGTGTCTTATTGTTGTCTTGCTCTTTGCTGTATCTACACAGGCACTGCCCCTCAGTTCTACAGTATGAACAGGCCTGTACCCAGACAGATCACGCCCCCTGTTGGTGGCTCTCTGCCTTACCGCCGCACACCCTCTGTTAGCAGCCAGTCCACAATGTCTGCCAGTCAGCAGAATGGAGGACCCTACTACAACCAGGGCCAAGGTACAAGATTTCCAGTCTATGGCAAACCATTGAGCAAACCCCATTCATGGCACTGTGCACTTTCTGCTGGTCTCTACAGTTGGCACTTGATTGTGTGAGAAGCCTTAGACTTATTAGAAACATTACCACTTAACCTCTTCACTTATTCTTAGCCAAGCTATATATATAATAAAAAACAGAATCTTGTATCATCTGTATGGTTAAGCTCTAATTATTTCACACATGTTTGTCTTTACACTAAAATAACTACCTATTATTTCTCCTGTCTTTCTCTGATCTTCACTCTGCTTTGGTTTACCACCCACCACACTCATGTCCTGTTTCACACACTTGCTCTGTCTTTTTACTCCCTGTGTGGTGTGTGCTGAACCCTCAGTGGCACTCCCTCCCCCCTCCATCCTGCAGATTACTCCTCAGCTTCCTCTCACAGGCTTCGTGGCTCGAGTTCAGGAGACCAGTAAGTGGCTTTGAGCTTCACTGTTGTGCAGATCCTCTTAACCTCTCCAACAGTGCACCATCCTTTTGTCTGATTCTAAGAGATCAGGGTTTTGCGTCAAAAAATAAAGAAAATGCATATTTGCTTGTGGCTCCCTGTTGACGCCAGTAGCACCCGTGTTGGCGTAATGATTTGTAATTTTTGCAACTGTTGTGTTATTACTTCTGTACATCTTACTTTTGCATGTATCATTAGTAAAGCATGTGAGAGTACCCAAAACAAATGCAGTTTCTCCTGTTAGAACTACTCGTGTCTCTCCTGCATGAATACGTTTGCATGACATTTCTATTTATAAAACACTTTTAGTCTTAACTTTTGGCCTTCAGTTCACAATTCCTTTCCTTTTCAGTTTCAGATGCTCCACCTCCACCTCCTCCTACGGAAGAGAGTATGTGTCAAGAAGTGCAACCTCCTCCTCCACCTCTGGAGGATTATGAAGAAGAGTCCTCAGTGGTGGAATACAGTGACCCGTATGCTGAGGAAGACCCGCCTTGGGCTCCATGTGCTTACTTAGAGAAAGGTATTTTCTTAAACGTTAACTCGCATCAAATTTGATTTGATAATTTTTTTTCCTGAAAACAAACCTGGCTAATTTTACATATTTGAAAGAAAATCCAAATGAAGTATATCTAAAAAAGAAACTATTTTAGATTTAATTAAATGTAGGTATTTCTTAGGTTTAAATTTTGGTGTTTTTTTTTTTTTTTTTAAGGACTTTTATGTTGAGCACTGTAATTTAAAATAGGCATTTCTTAACAAAATATACTCACTTCATTTATTGGCCCTTTTTGTCTACAATGTAGATGGTAACCTATTATTACCAGTGATTTCAAGGTATAAAGGTATATGCCACTTTACCTGATGTACTTCTACCAGAGCAACACCCAATAGCATGTACCTAACAGGGTCTGCAACCCTGCTTAGTTTAACGTCACTCAGTTTCCTTCAGGATCTGAGAAGATGATAGCTGCTTTCTATTCCATAAATTAAAGCAGTTTGTAACTTTTCCTCTCTTTATGTATGTAAGTAAATAATCAATTTTAATATACGCCGTGTGGGGGGGGGGGGGGGGGGGGGGGGGGGGGGGGGGGG
>JAOTRN010000048.1:16270306-16281414 GCA_028566695.1 Bagroides melapterus
AGAGAGAGAGAGAGAGAGAGCGAGAGCGAGAGCGAGAGAGAGAGAGAGAGAGAGAGAGAGAGAGAGAGAGAGAGAGAGAACAGTGCTGTAATTATCAGTGAACTGCAAATCTGTGAAAGCACAGCGGATGAAAGCTGGTGGTAGTCACAGGACCTGTGAATGTAATAAATGTGAAGATCCTATATAAATACTTTACAACCTTAAGATTTTTCACGAAAACACATTTTATTATGAGGTTTTGCATGCGACAGTTGGTCATGCATTAGATCAGAGCTGTGTGTGTGTCTGATGTAGTAGTTCGCTAGAAAGCTTGCCTTCTGCAGATTATAAATGATCTCTCTCTCTCTCACACATTGTCTATGTGCCAGTGTTGGGCGTTGAAGAGCAGCATCTCGGACACCACAGTATGATTATTAAACGATGATATTGTTTCTGTATCAATTTTTTTTTATTTTATTTTATGTAATCGCAACACAGGGCCAACTTCTGTCTGCCTTGTATTCACAGAATAAATACTCGGTCGAATGATGAGCAAAATTATTTCAGCTCTGAGCTGCAGTTTGACATGTATCTATATAATCACGTCTGTAGAGGGAGATAAAGCTGCTTTTGTTATAGGTCTCTTGACTTTAAAAAAAACAGACATGTGGAAACCTGAAGCTTTCACTTAATCTCCTCATCTGCTGAATCCCTATCCCTCGTTTTTGTCCCTTTTCTATAACAATAAAGGCAGCAGTTGATTCTTCTTTGTTGTACCTCCATAATGGTTTGATTTAATGAAAGAAAATGATTGGTGTGTATTTAAGCTGCACTCTCCCTACTAAATTCCAGTAAGGTGTCCAAGTCTATCTGGGGGAGAGAGCTGCCGGGAAAACAAGTCAATCCATCACTGTGCAGTTATCTTTCTGTCCACGTGTCTCCGGACTGCATGTGTGTCAGTTTGGACTGAGGCGGGCTAAAGGGGCAGGATCTGTTTGTGATCGGGAGATAGTGCAGTGAGAGTGGGAGGCTGGGAATGTGGAGCTTAGATGCTGTAGAGATTAAGAACGACAGGCTGACTGTGAAAAAATTCTGGCCTATTTACCACATCAACATGACCAAATTAATGTCATATTTTCTTTTATACTGTATATTATTAAATATAATATATATATATCATTTGTATCTGTATCAGAAGAATGTTAGCTGAAAATGTTAGGGTCTATATTAATGAGACTCTTACCTCTGAGGTCTGCTGGCTGTGCTCCTGCAGACTGTCCTGCTCAGGCTGCCTGGACTTGTCCATTTCCAGTGAGTCCACACTGGATGCCGAGGCAGAGTTGATGCTGGACCGAGATGAGTGCACAATGGATCTCACCTCATGCTCGATGACGGTCCCGACTGAGCCTGTGCGCCGGTGATGCTGATGTGCAGGTCTCCTCATGGTAGAGGAAGAATACGGCGCTGAGGCAGTGGAGGCGAGGGACGCTGTGCTGAGACGTGCTGCATCATCCATGCTCTGCGAGGCACGCTCTAGCTGGGCCGTGATATCATCCAGGGAGAAGTTGGAAGCGAGCGCAGGCCTTATGGTGGATGCAGGAGACACACGAGTGCTGCTGCTACTGCTGCTGCCTCCACTACCTCCACTGCTGCCTCCACTTCCCGTGTGCTTCACACTGTGGCTACGGCCAGCTGGAGGTTTCTGACGTACTTTGGCTTCTCCAGTCAGGCCGAGACGTGTGGAGCCACTGCTTGGTTTGCCGATGGTGCTTAGCTCCTGCTCGATAGAGCACAGGTCAGCCATTAAAGCATCCAAATCCACAGAATCTCCCTGGTTTAGAGCCTCTGTGAGACAAAGAGGCACACACATCAGGTTACTGGGGTCAAACACAGCTGACAGCACATGACCATGATCATGACAGGAACTGTTTATCTGACCCTTGCTTTGCTAATCATTACTCTTCTGATTACTGTATATTAATTGCAATTTCCACCTCTTTGTTCACCGTTGTCCACCTGACTACATTGATTTTGTGGATAATTCTGCTAAGAAACCGTACACACATAGATCCTATCTATATCCCGGAGTTTGGTACAGAGTTGGGTATAAAATGTGGGACAGCAAACTGACCGTTGATGTTGTATATGGAGAAGCGGTACGAGAAGTTTGCCATGTTCGTCTCTTGTCTGAGCGGAGCTTTCTCCACTCCTTTCTCTGACTTTCCGTCATCCAGACTCTACAAAACATACACACGCAATAAGAAAAAGCTGCACACTTTAGATTTCATTTGAGTATTCAGAGTTTTTTTTAATACATATCTATAAACTTTGATAGACTGTTTATATAAAATAATAAGCAGGACACGAATACTACACAGTCTCTCAAATTAAATGTTTACAGTCAAATTAAGGAAACTTTATGGTTTGTGTCACATTCTTAATAAACAAGGCAGTAACCACAATCTATTAATTAGTAGTGTCATACAAAATATTCTCAATTCATGTCAATGTATTAACTATAGTCCCACAGACACACACTCACACACCTTGGTTAGCTTGTCCAGCTCCCCAAGCCATGCTCCAAACATCTGATCCAGATCCTGATCTTCCTTATCACTGTCCTCCTCGGCAGCATGGTCCAGCTCGTCATCTGAGAACTGCTCCATCTGAGGAACAAACACATACTATTAAGCTACATAATATTATATACTATATTATACTCTATTATAAATATTATATAACCACTATTTAAATCATCATAAAACCTCTCTTTCTGTCTGTTTTTGCTTACACTGCCCTCTCCTGTTCATCCATAAATAAATCCCTACACATTACACTACAGTGTGTACTACAGAACACTACAGAGGAAGATCAAACCTTGTTTTTTTTCCCCCCATGTTTCCACAGTTGACACCATCAGTACAGAGTAATTATTACGTACAACTAAAACATCTTTGAAGTTCCAAGCAACAGTTTGACTGATTTATTAATGATGTAGAGACCAATGCCTGCAGTGTATATAAACACATGGGATAAACAGATGTAGACCATGTGTATGTGTGTGTGTGACTGTGTGAGAAAGTGAAAGAGAGAGAACGAGCATTACAGAGAGAGAGTTCTGGGATCTTGAAATCATTGACAAAACAACTAAAGTTTTAATGTTCTTTATGCTTCAAATCTACAGCAGCAATGTATGTAAATACATGAACCCAGATGGAATAACCTGGGCCAAATAACACAAAATAATCGAAACTATCTAAACATATTAAGCTTTCTGATCAGCTTTAGAAAAAAAAAAACAGCTCTTTTTGTCCCTAAGGCTAAAAACTCGATCCCTTCTCTGTACTGTAGTCATACTACCTCAGTGCATAACACTTATAAACATTTCCTATGTCTAAACTTTATATACTTATAAACTTTTATAACTTAATATCAAAATCTTAAATAATCTGAAGAATTTAATCTTCAATATGATTAAAAAATGATGTAATCACAAAAATGTAATAGGATGATAAAAAACATGAAAGACCAGTTGAGGGTCTCTGCTTTCTGCTATCCTGCATCATTACAACCCCAGTGTGGATTATTGTCTCTCTCTCTTCATAATGCTACATAAACATCTCCTGATCTCCAGAAAGCTTCACTATATCAACAATTATGTTATTTATTTGTTACAATTTTGTTAGACTAAACTGTTTTACAAAGTCTGTATATTGATAGCCTTAGATTATGTGGAGTGTCTGCCCTACAAGCCCCTATGTACGAGTTGTTACTGTATAAACACTACACTATAATAATTAATTGTGTACTGTATAAATATTGAGGCCTATGTTATTTTTGTCATTTTTCACCCCTGTCTGGAACTAAATGTAACTGATCACACAGCATGGATGAAGAAAAACCTTATTCATAGGTGTTATTGCTGATGTTGTTCCCCACTGACTGTGAAGATGCTGAAAATGAGTGGCCCAAGTGTGAAAAGCTGGCCATCAGTCAGCAGAATGGTGTCGGGTTAGATGATTTAGGAAGGTGTCACTACGTATACAATTTTGTGCACCTCAGCAGATACAGGTATGAGCCTGCTACACATGACAACTGCAAAGAGGTTAGCATTACTGCACAATTAACCAAAAGCTAGGTGCAGTTGTACATATTAAATCAGCACCAGAGGATGTGTTCCAATTCCCAACATGTACTGTAAACTGAATAACACAACACAACACAACACTGTACTCATGTTGCTACATGGATAAAAGTGGAGTCAACATTCTGGAACTCTCACCAAACTCTCATTCTCTCTCTCTGGGCTCAAGTCTTCCCAGGCTATTTCAGCCAGCCTTTTTTTTTTCTCTTAACGTATAAAAATAGATGGCGCAAAAGTGAACACAAGAATGGAGGGAATTAAAGAGGAGCTTTTTATGCAACAGTGCTACAATTAGCTCCCTGTGGTTATCTGCCCTGTGATTTGGGCTGGGATTGGCAAGCATGGGGTGTAGGACGTTTGCTATCGGAGACATACGCACACACCCTGCTGTCATAGCCTAGACCAGCAGGAATGGGCATGGGCATGTGTGTGCGCGAGACAGCGTCACAGATCTAAAATCAGCAGGAGTGCTAATCTTGGATCAAAGTTTGCCTAATTTGTCAGACGGCCATTAAAGTTAGAAAGAAGTGACCGATGTTTGTCATAGTGAGAGCAGAGCTATGATGGTGGCTAAAACTGGAGCTCAAAAGAGGAGGAAAGTAATCAAAACAAACCCAATGACTATGTAGCTCCAGTCAAACTGCAACTTTTCTTCCAGACACTGCCGTACAGCTGAAAACACATTACGAAGGTTTCTTTCTAGTGTTAATAATAAACACTAATAACAACAGAGATATTACTTCCTGAGAAACAAGTTTTAGTGGTAGCTAAAAGCTGCCAAAAGAAAATTTTAAAATACTTTTTTTTCTTATTCCCAAAATAGAAGCAGTCTAGCTTGAGTAAAAAAAAAAAACAGACTCAAAAACAGACTCGATTAATAGACTGAACTATGGATTATTTTTTACACTTAAGTCTGGTTTACTAAGAAACTTCCATCTCTTTTCAGTGTACAGTACTGTGGAAAGAAATGAATCCATACTGAGAGAGTACTTAAGTTAAGGTAGGGCTCACTGTTTAGTGGAAATGTGTCATTTATTCATGCATTCATTTTCCATACCTGCTTATTCCGGGAATACCCGGGTCACAGGGATCAGCTGGGGCCTATCCCAGCCATCTATGGGCGAAGGAATGAATTAATATATATGTCATAATATAGCAAAATATGAGGTTCTGGAGGGAGGTCCTCTTAGTACTCCAGTTTACTCCTGAAGTCCAAAGACATGCTTTGTAGGCTGATTTGAATCTATAAAGGTTCTGTTTTGGTGGGTTTATGTATATCAATTTAATTTAAAGTGATCAATCCGAATTGTTAATATAAAGCCTGGCCTTCATCCTGCTTCATACTGCTCTGTTGCCACTCGGGCACTACAACAGGCACACAGAGCTGTACACACATACAGTACATACAGTTATGGGAGTAGAGGGAGTATAGCATGGCCTTGGAGCACAGGACACACTGATCTGTATGTGGAGGAGGACAGTCTAATATGAACAGGAAATGGGCAGGATGTAATAGATTCCTCATTCTCCCTCTTGGGTTGCTGGGTTGCATAAGATATCCCTCCTATCGGGAGCACCAGAGAAAAGGCCAAAGCTCCCTGACACATACGCTATAACAGGTCATGAGCAAAAATGCAGGACATGGTTGCTCTTTAAGGATTTTTTTCTCAGATGGAAAACATCTGTGAAGTTACATAACATGTCATTAAAAGTCATTTAAATTTAATGAAACACAAAACTAAACTACAAGACTAAACATCAATGCTAAATACCAATGTCAATAATTATTAGTAATGTTTTCATCCAAATGTACTTGGTGTAGTTAATTTGGAGAAGTTGATCAGACCAGGATTGAGGTGATCAGAATTACATTAGGTGATAACTGATATAGAGACGTGGTAGCGTACTGGTTAAGGCATTAGACTAGTGGTTGGAGTTCACCAAGCTACCACTCCTGGGCCCTTGAGCAAAGCCCTTAACCCTCAACTGTTCAATTGGATAAAATTAGATAAATTTAAGTTGCTCTGAATACAGGTGCCTGCAAAATGCCAGAAATGTAAATATCACTGAGATCACAGATCAGGATTGTTTGATCCAATTTTTTTTTACCTCATTAGATTATTTGAGACAATTATAATTGAAATTAAATAGATAGTCATTAAGATAGCCTGAGGTAATTTGGACTAATAATAGGTCTCCATATTAATATAGCTAACCAATATAAACGCCATTTTCCACAGTCACAGTCTTTCATATCTTTTCTATTTGCATCTGTGTTATTTATTTATTTATTTTTTGCAACACTAGGTAGTTGAGGTTTAGTTTTTGGTGAAGTATTTCTGTAAATTGTAAGGGTATTTCAAAAGGGTATGTTTTATATACAGTATTTGTCTAAAATATAAATACAGTATACTTTGCCTTCCATTTGATTTTAAGTAGCCTGGTAATGTAAATGCAGCAGGAAAAAAGCGTTATAAATAGTAATATTATGAGACATTCAGTAGCGAATATCCATCCATATGGAATGTGCTTTTCTTCATATCTTCAGCAATGTGTGAATAGCTGCCATTCCTATCCTGTGAGCTCAAATCTCAGACAGTGTTTCCCACAGTCAGCTCCATGCTGTCTGTAAATGAAGACCACAACTGACTCTGTGACCTCGGTGACATTAGTGTCAGAGGTCAGTGTGTTTAGGGAAGAAGATTCAGTCCCAGTCACACTAAAGCACCATGTGTACTAACACCAGATTCAGTCACGTGATACTCCTAAACCAAAATCCACCAGGGGTGTGAGGATAAGAGTGAGGGTATAGCTGACATGGTGAACACAAAAATATGTGAATATTCCCAAAAACCTCCAAATCACCTTATACATTAAAAGCATGTTACACAACAAACCCTAATAAAACATAGAGATACACACTACTGCTACATATTAATTTCAAAATTACTAGGTATTTTTCCATGTAAAGGCTTTAGACATTTTACTGATTATTTGAGGTGATGGCGAGTACTTTAGTTGATTTAGATTATTTGAGGTGACCATAATTAAATTAGCTTAAAGCCTCTATAACTCTTCACTGTTTATAATTCTCATTAATTAGTCATGAAAACAGGCCAGCTCTCTTCTGCAGGTTGTTAAAAATGGAAACGTGGCAGCTTTGAAGTGAGGTTATGACCTGAGGACATTCCTCAGGCAGCACATGCGACAGCCTACTTCTCATACAAATAAGCGAGGATGTGTAAGAAGAAAGCAGCTGGGGTGTGAGCTCTGATCCGTAACACACATGCAACATAGAGCTCAAAAAGCTCTCAAGTTGAACCTGTCCAGGTTTCTGTTGAAAGTCTGCACATTTAACCTCAGAAAACAGAAGAGCTCAGCCAAATGCATGGCCTCAATTGACTTTCCAGCCATGCTACAGAAGGAGTTTTTTTTCTACTTCCCTTTAACCTTTTTTCCACATGACTGTATGTTTACATTTGATGCCTCATTCCTGGGTTTCCTCATTCCGACACTTGACCCATGAGCTCTAGGAATAACCACAGCAACGGTTCAGCCATATGTAACAGCCTATTCCTTAAACAAAAGTGTGTATGTATATGAAAGCAGCTGTAATGTGCAGCAGAGAGCTTCTGAGTTGAAGCTGGACCTCTATATTAATTTCAGAAATCTTGAAATCCACTTCTTAATATCACCAATCCTAAAGTCTTCTGTTACCACTGGACAAAAAAAAAACTGAAAATAGACCGAACAGTGCCGCTTAGTCCACAGTGATATCTCTCACAGGAAGCCAGATTTATCTAGTCTGGTCTCCTTCCTTAAAAACAGACATATGTGATTGCAATTAAGATTTTGAATTGTTTATTAGTGCCATGCTGCTTCTAGGAGTGGACAATATAACAAATATATAACATCATATCACTACACTGGATGGCTTTTATGTGACAAGCACTATATTTCAGAATGTACAAGTTTGATCAACGGCTGGAAAAACTAGTGCTGTTAGAAAAAACTTTATTTAAGATCTACAAAAATTAATACAAACAGGAATAGGGTTAAAAAATCTGTAAAACATTTTTAGATTTTAAAATGACAAAGATATGTCATAAAAGCGTATTGTATTTTACATACCACAAAATCTATATTACACACTGTCACAGTAAACAGCACTAGATGTAACACACTCGTACTCCTAAAACCTAAAACTAAAAAACCTAAAACTTCTGTACACACATACACACACACACACACACACACACACACACACAAGCAACACGATTGAGACATTTTCCATCAGGCATGTGTGTAAGAAGTAACACTCAGCTGCATGACTGTGGACTAAACCAAAAATAAAATGAGGAAAAAACAGATTGTCTTTCTGTTGCAACACAGCTCAGAAAGAGGATCTCAAAAGGCATTTTTCTACTAGTCCATGGAAAATTTCAGGGATATAAAAATATGACTAAGCTGGTTGTGGAAACGGTTTCTATGCTCAGACGCTTTCTGTTTGTTGTAGTGATTAATGTAATATCACATTACACCAGTGCTGTAGGTGAACACAGCTACACTAAATTCCAGGCTGCTTCAGCTGGAGCAACAGACAGCTGATTAAGAACTACCAGGACAAATCAAACTGATTATGGGCAGACTTTCATGGAATAATGCGATTTTTTAGTTTTATAGTAGACTACAAAGAGTTTCTTGTCCAGAAACAACAGCAATCATTCAAACTGGGTCAAAAAGACAGCAGCGTTGAAGACCACTCTCACCAGTCCAGTAGCACTGTGGCCATGTTGGTGGATAACCTTAAGAATTTTATTTCATATTTGACTTTATAAGCCGTATTTGTGTTTAACCACAATAAGCTGCTCACACCAGGCTGAGTCCTAAACTGTGGTACAGAAAGAGAGTGGGAAGTGGGACAGAAAGAGAGAGCGAGAGAGAGAGAGAGAGAGAGAGAGAGAGAGAGAGAGAAAGAGAGAGAGAGAGACAGAGAATCAAATTAGACCCAGATCTTTTTTTTTTCTACTTTCAATCCTTTTCCCTTGCCATAATTTCAAAGAGAAAAACAAATGCAGTGATGCTCACAGAGGAATATCTGGCCTCAGACACTGTAGGAAAAAATGAAAATGAATCAGCAAGAGACTCTCACTCCAGTATTCCAGATGTGAAGCTAGAGCAACACACATGCAACTCGCACACAAGCACACTACAAACTATATGACTATTACAGCAGAGCAGCAAAAACAGATGAAGGAGAAGCATTGGTGTAGGAAATCTGGGTATAAATATTAGTTAATAAGCATTAGCTGAATTTTTTTATTCTCATCATGATCCGTCAGTGTGTTTATAATCTGTCTTTACTGACCTGCTGAAAATAGCAGTTTTGCCACAAACATCTGTATCATTAGCTCTGATCCTTATTACTTAATTCTTGCAAAACAACAAAATCTGGTGTGTATTATACTGACCACAAATATTTCTGAAAAAAGGCAAATAATCTGAAAGAAAAGGAAAACAAATTAATTAAAAGTTTTAATTACTTTTTTCAACAGTAAACAGCAACATTTTGGTTAGAATGGTATTTTTACAATGTAGTGCAAAAATGCACAGAAGTATGTTTTTACACTACTCAAACATTTTAATGCATCCAACAAATGACCCTAATAAAAGGAATAAGAGTAACAGCATATGTTAGACAGAAAAAAAAACCTCTGTACCATTTCAGTGAACAGATGTGTTAAAAAAAAAGGCTTCAGAAAAAAAACATGATGATACAAGAAAATTTCAAAATCACAAATCTGAGATTTTGCACGCTCTAAGACTGTTATGCTCCACCGTGTCCTTGTAGTTGTTTTAAGAAGAGTCAGACAGAATAGACTCAACACAAATCAGACACAAACAGCACGTTGAGTTCCTGAACCTTGAAAAGATGAAGGAGAGTGTTTGAGGTGCTGGGAGCTGGAGCTCAGCCAATGCCACTGTAACTAGCACTCATCTCACATGGACATATGGAAACAATCACAAGTGCTGTTCTCACTGCTACCACCCACAAGTATTCTACACAACTCTTTAGCCTTTTATTTAAAATATCCAGAATAATAATTTGGATTAAATGTTATGAGTTGCCACCAAAGCAGTTCAAAATGCACAAGAGAGCAAAAATAAATAAATAAATAAATAAACAATTATGTCTTATGCTCGGACATCTGATCTTACTAAACTGCAAATGTTCAAGCCATCTGAAGAAGGAACGTAGAATATCACATCAGGCAGTGTTGCTAGGTTGCCAAGAAAACAGCTCAGCCAAGCAGATACCTTCAGACATGCTGTAGATGGCCTTTTCCTGCTTTCTTTAATCCATTTTCAGTATGAAAACATGTCTACGTATGATGCCTTGCTCTGTGGCACTTTCTAACACATGACCCAACAGCTTCAGGAAAAGCCACAGCAATGAGTCAGTTCATGCAAATGCCTCATTACCACTGACTCATCTCTGTACACATGACTAGTGGGGAAAAAGGGACACAGACCTCTAGCCTATTCTGTAGTTCCCAATAAAGCTCAGTTGAAATACTAAACATGTATATCACTTTGTATCTGGTATAACTCAGGTACAAATACTGTTACACTTATTATTGATGATAAGATACAATCTGACACCATACAATCGGATTTAATAGCATCCAATATTGAAATCGGACCAACTTCATTCTGAATCTGAAGTAGGCCTACTGTTAATTTATGAATGCTGATAATGTGGAGATTATTTTATGTATACTAGAAATCACCCTGCTTGATTTTTAAAAGATTTTATAATAATAATTAATATAACTGATATTTTTCTATATAACTGATATATAACTGATTTTATATAACTGATTTTTCTATATAACTGATATTTTTTCTATTTTTCTATATCCTATATCTTTATTTTATATTGTATATTGTATAATATTGTATAATTCTACGTTTACTATTTTAG
>JAOTRN010000048.1:16281619-16294581 GCA_028566695.1 Bagroides melapterus
TCGTACAAAGCATTTCACTGCATGTCATACTGTGTATGTTTGTGTATGTGATAAATAAAATTTGAATTTGAATTTTTTTGAATTTGATAATAAGGATTTTATGGCTGTTGCCTTGAATAAATCAATCCTTAACTTTTAAACTGATTCAGATCACCTCACCATTATACCCCTAAACAATCTGTAGCTATGAGATCTGTAGATATAAAGAACACTGGATATTTAATCATATATTTCACTGACATGTTAATAAAAAACAACAATTAATTTGTTGAATATGTTTGATGAAATTGCTTCATCAAAAACCTAACCTTGTGCTAGTACAAACAAGTCCAAGAATATACTATAAACTAAAACCTGTTAGAGAGGACTTGGTTAAGAAAAACACTTCATTTTAGTGGTTGGTGAAAAAATAGTCAGGCAGTGACTCAGTGCAGAGTCAAGCTTTCCCAGGAACACTGGGAGGTGGATCACTTATTCACACCTAGGGGCAATTTAGAATAGCCATTAAATCTACTGGCATGTTTCTGATAAATGGGAAGCCAACACAGTCATGAGAACATTTAAATACATTTAAACATTTAATATTTATTTTCTATTCTATTTTTGTAGTTTTATGTATCAATAATAACCTTAACCTCATAATACACACCCTAATAAAATGAAAGACAAATCCAAAATGTTTACATTTAGTCATGAACAAGTATGTGTCACTCAGTAAAACACTGACAGGTCAGTGGTTATTTTTAGTTAAACAGGCAAACACTGAAAGTAACTAAAGTCGTAAACTATTTTTGAGGCTTTCTAAAATGTGCCAATGCTCCAACGCTCCGCTGGTAAAGTGATGTGAGGGGGTGATGTAATTGCACCCAAAACCGAACTTAAAACAGCACTTCCTCTGTATGAAGTCACAGTGCTCTGGGTACAAAATGTCCAAGCAGAGCCAGTATGACCTACACCCATCAAATAACCGGCATGAGACTGTTCTTTAAAACACCACAGGGAGGTGTTCAAAAATCACCCACAAATAAACCTGAGATACTAAACATAAACTGCTGTATTTTATTGAAAATCTAAATCTAAATCATGGGTATTTTGTTATCAAACTGTTTCAAATTCCTTACTTATTTGACCATTCTTATAAGATGTTAAAGACTTAAATCCAGGAAACCCAGTAATTCAGAAAATATAAATAATGAATCAGAAAACCTGACGCAGAAATCTACTGTAGCTTGTTCAAATCGAAATAAATTCACAAAGCAATGCATTCAGCGAGAGTCCATGTTCTATAAATGACAGTTTAGCCATGATTCCAGGTGAAGTCACAGCATTTTGTTTTCCCAACATATGAGCTGAACATAATTTAAGCAGCAAATTCTGAACAATTGGACAAAAGAACGATGCTGAACAATGTTTATGCTCAAGTGTTTCAAATCCTACACAGAAAAATAGGGTGCGCGCACACACACACACAGACACACACACACACACACACACACACACACAGCATATATGTATTCCATAGACATATAGGATTCAGAAATACAAGTATAGACAGGCCCTGCTAAGCAAGATTACTAATTCAGTTCAGTTTGTGGATCAGGAAGTTGACTCCTTTAACTCATGACATTTTAGTACTGACAGTTACTTAAGTTAAGTAAAGTTAAAACAAATGAATCAAAATGAAATATATAAATGAAATCTGCTTTATAAAATATATACAAAATGTACAAAAAAAGGTGCACATGGTATTATAGTTGTTTCGGAATAAGTACTTACAACTAACTTTAACAAAATATGAATAATAACTAACATTATGAGATTAATGAGAGCGCAGTAATGAGTTCTTATGGAGACTGTCTTACGTATCATGCACTAAATCATGTACAGCTCTACTTATATTGATATAGTCAATTTTTTTATTTGTGGATTGCTACAGCTAACAATGTTTATTACTGACACTGATAATTGCCAAAAATGTCACTTTTGTACAATAGTGACATTTCTTGTATGGTCAAGAAAAAAACAAAACTTTTTTTTAATCTATTCAGTTTGTTTGTAAGTATTAATGTTTCCAAACAAAAGTTCTAAATTACAGAAAAAATGTTGATTTTCCTTAATGCTTAAGACAGCATTTTAGGGAGCAAAAAAAATGTCTAAAAGTTTATACAGCGTTGCCTTGGACAATATTTCAACCGTGTCAGGGTGAAAGAATGTCCCCAGACTTTATTACCTCCAGAGAGCAGCCAGAAAAAACCAAGAATGGAACACATATGTGATCCAAAACAAAGCTTTGTTCAGTCAGATTTTGATAAGAAAGAATAAAATAACATCTAAAGTACAAAGCACTGAGGGCTAATCGGTCATCTACAAGAACTAAAGATACGGCATTTACTGACATTTACACCTTAGTGGCGTGCAATGCTCCCTGTAATGCAGCTGAATTCCTCAGGGATTTCAAGCTTCCTTGAATAAAGAAAACCATATGCAAATGAAAGGAAATTTAACAAGCTACAGATTTTGTGTTCCTGGGCTTGAGGACTCTAAATCCTCAAAAGTGCTCATTCAGCAGAGTGACTGGTGTTCCTGGGTCAGCTCTTGATCGGCCACACATCTGCTGTGTACTGCTTGTTTTAATTACAGTGATTTTGTTTCAATAATTAATAGCATTAAGCTTAGCAAAGAAAGGAAGCTGGATATATTTCCTTTGCTAAAGTATCATGTATACGATCCTTAATAAAATAAATATAAAAGGAAGAAATCAAATGTAGTAATATCAAAATGCCACATCTCTTTAAAATGTAATATGAAATGCTGTATTAGGTTATATAATTAACCTTCTATAACTAACATTCTTACCAGGATAGCTTAGCATGGCCGAGGTTGGGGTTCCTGCCAGACTTATGCGTGAAGATTGCATGCTCTCCCAATACTTTGTGTTGTAGGCTGACTGGTTTGTGATTATGCCTTGGAATAGGGTGGTACCCTGTTTGTACCCTGTTTGGCTGGCCCTTTAATTGTGCCCTGAATCCCCTGGGATAGGTGACCATATCCATACCAAGTACATATATATGGATATTATTCAAAAATACTCCTAGAACTATTTGACAGTTATTTGGAAAAAAATATTCATGAATAAATAATAAATAAATGAACACTCTTAGGAAAAAGAGATCTATAAGAGTACTTTAAAAGATTTTTTGGATAGTCAAGAGTCTTTAGCTTCCTGAAGACAAGGAATAACATAGTTGTAGGATTTGATGCAGGCAGAACTGAAGAATCCTTAACGGTTCTGCTATACTTAACCTTTTTCCCTATGAGTGTATACCCAGATGAAGAAATAAATTAAAAATAGGCAGATCAAAACTGGCTGAACAAATTGAGTTGAAGTGCCTTCCTTGTTAGGCCAGAGATGCCAGTCACTTGGCAGGATGTGTCTAAATCCTCAGATCAGTGCTAAATTCCACTGCTTACGACCAGCACCATTCAACACAGTCATCTCTCTGTCCACAGCTGATGCTGTCGTAGTTTTCCAGACACATCTTGGTGTCACAACAGTCCAGTCTCCAGTCTGTGACTAAAATAAATCCTAGCTGTTAATAGTAACATGTGTATTTATACAGGAGGGTTTGCCATTCTGCCGTTGCTCTCTATTTCCATGTCACCTCCCTAGATAAACAAAGATCAGTCCAGCCCAATCCCTGGACACATGCATCTTGGTGATAGACTGGTCACACTCTAGGGTAACTCATACTCCTACTTGTCTGTGCTTCTCACTGCACCACCAACAGAATTATAAGCACACAGTCTAGACTCTCCCATGGAAAGCTTGAAAACACCTTTTTGAGCCAGTAAACCGGCAGAAATTTGACATCTATTGGCCAAATCTCCTCAGTGACGTCTGAGGTAAGGCTGGTGGAGGTGGAAGGTGGATTTTTTTTGGGTAAACAACTCAACTACTTCCAGAAAGCTACACATAAATAACAGGCATCTTTACTAAAATATGAATAGTCTGAATGGAAGGAGGGAGAGGATTATCATTTAAAGACATATTTCAAAAAGAATGAACCATTTCCTGTTTAAATTAAGCAGTGGTCATCTCCATTCTACTGTAAACCAAACTGGGATCTTTGTAGCAAAAAGGACAATTCGGTCTCATATTATGCAATGGCAAGCTTTCATAACACAAACAATTTAGTTTAGTTAATCATCTATAGTAGTCTGGACCAAGAAGCCTCCAGGGATTAAGAGATGTGGTATCAATATACTATAGTTAAAGGTAAAGGCAGCTCTGATAAATTCCTTTAGAAACAAACTTTAGTACCCAGTGAATATTACACTGTGTTCGTACTCTATGAAAGCAACATCCCTTTTATCACAATATTTATTGTTAATTTTAATACTTAATAATAAGTTTTGCCTGGCAGTATAATAATGTCATAGGCAATATTTAGCTATTTAATATTTAGAAGCAAAAACGTCTTGTAATAAAAACATTTTCAACTCGTTAAATCAAGAATTGTTAAAATTAACATAAAACAAATATACAAACCAGAAAACAAATATAGAGATGTTCAATTTGATTTTTTATTTAATCACAAATATTTTTCAAACATAAAAATTATACCCCTTAACCGACCTGTCCAGAACAACGATCTCCTCAATTAATCTTCTTTGTTTATTATTGAAATTACAAACAAGAGTTTACAGCTGAAAGATAAATGTGATTTTTCATATGTGTACTACATTATATTCAGTCAGACTAAGAGTGATTTAAAAATCCAGGGTTGGTGATTTTAATTTAATAAATGTATATTTTGTAATATTATAATATTTTAGGAGTGCTAATAATTTTGCCACATTACCGAAACCTTAGAGAAAGTATTATTACATAAACCAAATGAGGTCCTTATGAAAATAATTCTTTGCTCGGACGTAAGATAAGTGTTTCTCTCTAAGTAAGGAGAATATTTTCATAAAATTGAGCAAATGTGCTTGAAGAAAATGGAAGCTATCTATTATTTATGGAGTTTTCTACAAATTACATGGGTATAAATGTGCAGATGTGTTAATAAAGAGTTAAAATTAATCCAGAGAAACATTTCAGCTGCAATCATCAGCACTGAATATTAATCTGAAACACAACAGGATGCTTTTTCACAGAGTCCTCCCCCTTTGTGATACATAACAATCATGGAAAACTAATCATGCGTATACTAAATATTTTCCTGAAGTCATGGTTTTGAGGATGGTTGATGTGCTTTGGCTCAATCACAGCTGCTTCACAGGAACCAAATTTAACACTGGAACAGAAGCTCGGCCAAGTATTTCAACCACTTGCCTCCTGTCAATCACAAGGTCGGCTCAGGGTAGCAACGGAGACCGAGGATTTTAGGAGGAGGACATAGTTAATGCCTTTTCATCCTTGAATGGGAATTAGACATCTAACTTCACTCACAGACACAGCCAGTGAAATCTTGGTTATCAAATACAAAAACAATAAACTCAGAAAAGCGGAAGACAGCAAGTCAGACAGATACCAAATAAAATAAAAAGGGATTCAAGGATGTCACTTGTAGTTTGACAGATGGAAAATGGTAACACTAATGTCATTGTTCATGGACAACTAAGCTTTGGAAATAAGCAGCATGCACTGCGGTTCCCCTCCCAGCCTTGGCAAAACACACACAACGGGATAGAGGCTTTACACACAGCTCTGCCAGTAAACGTGGAGAAGGGAAGAATGGAAGGAATCATCAGCTCCAAACACACCAGCCAGGCTGTCCATGTGATGGTGATGAGTAAATGAGGCTCACAATCTCTGTTCAACCTGATTTAGAAGCTCATAGTTCGGCTCTGGGTTCCGTGTCATAAAGCTAAGCACAGACACCCAGGAAAGTGTTCACTCCCAAGAATGACCTCAAATGCCTGTAATAGAGGACGCACATAAATATCGGTAGCTATGTTTTAACACACATACAGGCAGAGAGAGTACAGGGCTGCTCTCTTGATCTAGCACCTTCAGCTAGGTAGGAGAGATGTCCTGGTTTCACTCTCCCTGTTACACAGCTATAGAGTCACACCTAACAAAGAACAACACAGAGCAGAGCAGGTTTTCCAACACACCTAAACACTGGTTTCACTGCAAACGATCCAATGTAAACACAGACCAGAACAGTTTGTGTCTGAAACAGTGTCTGAATACGATAAACTGTCTGAACAACTTCTTATTTCTGCTACAATGTCTGGCTTTTAATGGTATTTTTGGTGGTATTCAACTCTCGCATGTGCTGTCAAAAGTTTATTAAGTTTATTAAAAGAAAAAAATAGATTTATTCACATTTTATTTATACTTTCTTTAAAGTGACTGATTTCAAATAAAATTGCTGAGGAATAATTATTTACTTTCATACTGCACGGCTGGTCTCGATTCTGTGTCTATGCAAGGAAAATGTTAAAAGGCCACATCTTCCCTCCATAAAAGCAAACAGTGTGCATGAGATATTAAAACTAGTTAAATTGAATTAGAAAGCACACGGATGATGCTGTGTAACATAAAGAAAATTGGGTTGCTCTGTATTCTGCTTCTCCCCAACAGCAATAAAAAAAACAGCTGAGTCAAAAAGTGCACATGCTACCATTACATATAATTACCCAGTCCCACCGTCAACAGGAGTGCCCACAGTGTGCCACGCCTCTCATTACAGTTTGATGATTCTGAATGGACCAGTCTAGCTGATGCTCTTTATTCTCACACAGCAGGGCAGTTAAACTGCACTAAGACATAACATGCAGCATTATAAATCAATAGCATTAGCCAGTCCCTCTCATATCACCTTTCAAGCAAGCCCAGGAGCGTCGAATAGCAGTCAGGAGTATACACATAATATGTTGTGCATACACAAAGAAAGCCTGCAATACCCTCATGGCAAAAAGCAGTCAAGCGAATACAGACTGCAGCAAGTTTTAACTGCTCAGAGATTCTATAATATCATCCAGATTAGCCTGGTAGTTCTACAGCTAGTTTATCCAGTGTAATGAAATGATTAATGTGGAATAAAGACTATAAGTGATGTAATGCTCTTTTTTTACCACAGCGCTGTTTCATCTTCAAATCTGATGGTCATAAGTTGGATAATTTTCTAAAACAGTAGTTCTAACAAGTTAAATTACATCACAGGTTTATATTAATACAGTCATTCTAGTATTCACGTTTCTATAGAAGCTGCTGTTTCCAATGGGCTTTAAAAGGAAGTCTACTAATAAACAGATTTTTAAAAAAGCATGCTGTAACATTAAAAGACAAATGATTTGGTGAGCTTTTCTGTAAGAACATTTTTATTTAACATTTGTGTAACTGTAAACTGTGTGAATGTTCCATAACATTAAATGTAAATAATAATGTTCAGTAATAAATTTAAAATTACAATAAATGGCAAATTGCTGTGATGACAGAGCTGAAATAATTCAAGATGTGCTGTTATTGGAAGGACAAGAAGACATTCATAAGTGCAGTCAGCTTTCTTTCTTCAGCCCAAGTACCCAGAATACATATTCTCATTTCTATCATATCTGTGCTATACCCACCCATATTTTCCGTCAATTTAAATATTAAAAAACTCACAAAAAACACTTTGCTTCTTAAGTGGACTGAATGAACACATGTTCCAGCTCTTTCAGGAACTACACATTAGTCATGAAGTAGCCCAAAGGTCTCACCACAAAAAACAATTGAAGCCCAAACAGAGATTTATGATGAATATGAATTAGAGGCAATGCAGACATAATGCTCTCTGGACTAAGCCACACTGTTGCCATGCCAAATGGCCCTCTAAAGATGCGCCTAAGGGAGGCATCCACAAATATGTAATACTTTAAATACGCACTGCTCAAATCTAAACGCCGTCAAATACTGACATAACCCCAGACCTGGCCACCGCACAGGCCCTGGTGACTGAGTTTATGTCAGAGTTAGACAGCAGCTGAACTCATCTGAGCCATGTGAGAAGTCAGTAGTTGCCTCCAGGGCCAAGAACAGCACACAGACACAGAATAACAACCCCCACTGCCTGGGAGCCAAGCATTTTACAGCTTCTGTTTCTATCAGAACGAGTGCAATTAGAAACCTAATGCCTTTCCAGGGACATTGGAGAAACTTTAAGTCTTTAGTACAGGTGGCAGAAAAACAAATGCTCTTGTTTTGCTTTGAGGCCACTGGCATTCCTATTCTCTACTGAAAGGTGTGATTATCACAACCCCTGACTGACTTAGTCATGAAATTACAGAGGGGAAAACCTCTGGCTTTTTACAATAAACTAGCAATTTGGATATGATACAACTGAAGTAATTATTGTCATTAATATCCCTTCATTCTGATAAACTGCAAAGGTAAAAATAAAAAAAATAATGCAATCTGAAAGCATAATTCCCCCAAATTAATTAAGTGAATGCAGCATAAATTAAATCGACAAAATGTTTCATCCATCAAAAAGCTTCTCGCCAAGTTTCATCCATCTGAGACAAGTCATGATCTGATAATGGTGCAAACACAACAAAAACACCATCCTGTTCTTCTGCTAGGGCCAAAGGGAAAAACCTCTCCTAATTTACTGTTCCAGGAAGGCTAAGCTGCAGGGTGCTCTGCTCGTGCCGGTGAAGCACCCAGACATCCCCTCTCATTAGCAAAGAGCTAAAGCAGGCAGCTTCAGTAAAGAAACTGTCATGCAAGGCCCATAGCTGTGGAAAGGTACTGACATTTTTCCTCTTTACCAGGCCAGGAGGGGGTTAATTACACGTGCGTGGTGAAGTCTGTGGGGAGCTGCAGCCACAGCACAGTGATAACAGGCCAGCAGACACACAGGGCTGTAATTCAGCAACATCAGAGACTCCCAGAGGAGAATTCTCCTATACGACCCCCACATGGTTTCACTTTTACATGGAATCATCTACCTAAGCAAAACCCAGTGGCAAGCGGGCTGCCAAATCCCCTGACTTCAGCCAATGTTATTTGAGATTTTGTTCAACTCGCCCACTTGAGGTTGATTCTAAATGGTCTACTCTGCCCACACATCGTGATCTTTTCAAAACTTTCATGATTCGGTATGGAATATTCACAACTCGTCTAACAAAATAACAGATTGTTTATGTCACGAATAACCACCGGCATGTGAGAGCGTTATAACTCTGTATGGTATACCAGACATGCCTACTATCCTTCCTTCATCTGTGAGGCAACAAAACGGTAATAAAATGGAACAATTCCATAAAAAAAAGCTCTTAAAGTCTTTACCTGTTAATGTCACTGCTGGAGGGGGCTTACCTTTGGTTGAGTTGTGCTTGATCCAAGTTCCCAGAGGCTTCAGAAATGAAAATAAGCCTTCAATCACCCTGCCAAAAAATAATTAAAGGAACATTATTTAAAGCCATGCACAATAATTCATTTATGTGTTAGGAATCCACTCAGTGCTTATTTTCTGCAGAGTGTACATAAATCCTGCATCTGTAAATCCTCTAATCTACAGTATACTGGCTCGAGGTAGAACTACAGAAAACTGTACTATGAAACAATGAAAGCTCAATATGGACAAAATACACCAGAAGAATTTAACTTGATGGTCAGCCATGTTGCATAACATCTCCTGGACTCTAGTCTTCCAGGACTGGAAGCTGGGTTTCCATTTATTTAAAGAATGAGCTGCTGGAAATGTGTGTGTGTGTGTGTGTGTGTGTGTGTGTGTGTGTGTGTGTTTGTGTGTGTGTGTGTGTCTCAGTTCTACATATTCTTATCACATGCACTTCCGCTCCACCTCGGCCAAGCAGCTGTCACTTTACAACTGTGCAAGTCATACAGACAAGAGACAAAAGTCTCAAATGATTTCCCTAACGAGCACGTGCATGCCATAATCCAAATGCCCACATTTCATAATGCATAAGCAGGCTGCCATCCTAGATGAAAATGTCAAGAGGCAACCCTAAAAGAATGATAAAATCTGTACATGTAATATACAGGTATTGTATGTATTTCCTTTACATGTCATCTTGACAGTCCTCTAACCACAAAATGATCTTGTGTTTTAACCACAAAAGCAAAAACAGTGCCAGTACATTTACAGCACATGACTTTATTTTAGGATTACGTACCTGATATAAACCACAATGACCCATAATGTGGAAATTATGGAAAACAGATTTTTCTCAATTTTTTGCAATAAAACAGTTGGATGTAAACATTGTAAAGGTTTTAAAACAGACTTTTCCCCTTCTCAGTCTATGCATATCTGTAAACTCAGCTCACTTTAAATTTCTATGTTGTGACATTACTACCAGGGGCACATCAATTCTGACTGACCCGGGTTAAAGGAATGATTTAAAACAGTCTGTAACAGACAAACTTCTTAGAGAAAGGTTCAAAAAATGGCATGAAAATGTAAATACTGGAATCATTTTTTTGCATATAAAACCACTAAACAGAAACTTTAGGGAAAAGAAATTGCACAATATACAGGTCCTTTAAATGATACCTTCTTCACATGAAGGTTATCATAATGGTGAAAGACCACTAACCACCACTCAACTCGTCAGGAGCTGGCAGCATCAATTACTGTTCTTGATAGTGTCCACTTGTACAAGTATTCAGGTGCTAGACTATATATTTTAAATCCTGATTCAGGAGGCAAGGCTTTGGAGAGAAAACAGAAAGAGGCTGTACCTGTTCAAATTTTGAATAATTATATTCATATTCACTGGGCTCACCGACTTCCATATAACTTACTTTTAGTTCTTTTAGTAAGATTTAGTGCTTTTAGTGCTTTTAGTGCTTTTAGTAAGATATAAACTCAGTATCAGATTGTCCTAAATTATTTTACTCTGAGCAATTATCCATGATTTTTTTAAAGTATAATAGAATTAAGTATTGTACATTTTATCAGTTTCTGTTTACTATAGATATTTAATGTTGTGTAATGTACATGAAACAAGTTAGTTCCTGTTAAGTACGTTATAGGAGCTATAAACATTTACACATGTTAAATCTATATGTCCACCATACAAGTCAGTGTACAAGTTACTACAGAAATTATAACTTATTAGAAGGAGTGCATAGAAGGAGGATAGAGTAGTATAGCCCTGAGATCTGACATAGGACAGCATCTGGCACTACTGTAAGAATTGTTGGAATAGAAAACTAAACCAAACCTTCTGATAAATCACGACTCAGAATTGCTGTGATATACTAAAGTCTTTGTGTATGTTTTGTTTTCCAGAACTGTTCACCAATTATTCACCATTATTTCAGTATTTGAATCTTATATCCTAATCCTTTAACACCATCAAGACATTGGTATAACAAAATCATCACCATTACTTGGATGCATCTGGAAACTTAACAAAGGCTGATGTCCCTGATCCCATCATGTGCTCTACACAGCAGTGACATGGGATCTAACTGAGCGATTAACGCTGGAATAAAACCTGCTCTCCAACAGGCCTCTGTCCCCTGAACCACACAGGAAATCTGATACACACATCCTGATTCCAGATGTAAATGAATTAGAACAAGGGAAATAAGGAAGAGACAGGAAGTGAGAGACTGAGCTTGCAAGACAAAAACAAACAGAGGGAGAGAGAGATTTCAGGAACAGATGTCTATCCATCTGTAAGTGTGTGTAATAGTTTGTTCTACATCATTCTTACATTGTCATTGAGGATATCTTGTAAAGTGTTGAACTACTGATAAATATATATAACTTTAAATTTATATAACCTATAACCTTTATATCTATATAAACCCTAAACCCTCATTGACTGTCACTCCCAGTCATCGTTCTTGCTAATGTGTTTCTTGTTCATGTTAACAAAATGGACAAACTGTGACTGCGAACACAAAAATGGATCAAGGAATGAAACGTCATGATTTTTATGGAACAATGGCTTAACAACCTTCCCAGTAGCACCATTAAAGCTAGAGAGCTGCAGTGTTTTCGGGGCAGATAAAATTGCAGTGGAGGTGGAGGTCTGTACTGGAACATATCAACACGTGACCTCTGTCAAACGTGGAAAAATCTAATCTCTTTGCTAATCAGAAGCTGTGGATGAAGTATCCAGGACTATAGAGCCAACGTGAAAAGGGGCATTGGGAAAGACAATCATGCACATAAACTTTGCACTGAGGAGCACTTCCGCAGCAACTCCGACCCCAGACACATGTGGAAAGGCACGTGGACTGTCCACTGACCACAAAACTACAATAGTCTCTTCCAACCAGTAATACCTTCCTCCCTGATGAGCTCAACCACTTCTTTCCTAGCGTTGACCAAGGTGTCAAACATCACACCACAAATATTGACTCCTCCACAGCTGATTAATAGAACTCAGTCTGTAAAGCTGAGTAATAATATGTCCTCAACCCTCATCCTGTACACCGGTATTCCACAAGGCTGCGTGCTGAGCTCACTGCTGTACTCCCTGTTCACGCATGACTATGTTCCTCTGCGGAACTTCAACATCTTTATCAAGTATGCAGATGATACCACAGTGGTTGGTCAGATCAGCAACAACAATGAAACTGTCTGTCTGTCTGCCCATCTGTCTGCCATCCTACTTAATATCCCAATCAGCCATCATTGATTACAGATACTGCATTAATGGTAACCAATATGAAAAATGACCGAAATCCATGAGTACATTTGTATGATTACAGATTACAGATCACAAAATATGCACCAGCAGTCAACATTACAACATATAATTGTAAATTTACTGTAAATAGAGAAGTTAAAACCTATGTAGAAAATCTGAGGTCAAATCTAAATGAAAACAGATAGTTTGTATTTACAATTATTTATATTTACAATTATTAAATAATTGTAAATACAAACTATCTATTTACTGTATACTGTGTGCTGATTTATTAAGATATTCATAAAGTCTTTTACACAGCACTAATATGCAATATCAGTAATTGCTGC
>JAOTRN010000048.1:16310107-16328109 GCA_028566695.1 Bagroides melapterus
TTTGGCTGAACTGGATTGGATTCAATCAGATGGATCCAAACATCGATAAGTAAATACAATTCTATTCTACACTATATGCGCATTCCTAAGTGAAAGGTATATAGACTGTTAAAGGTACAAAAGATAAAGGCACCACTTTCGTTTTAAGCTTACATTCTCTTTAGAATCCTTTGTCCTGAAAGTGTAGCATACACCTACAGCAAAATAAAATAAATAACAAACAAACAATCAAAAAAAAACAAAGACTGCTAACGAGAAGTTTAGCGTGTTAATGGGCCTTTAATATCACATAATTATTATGAAGTAATGAACCTATTCAAATTGCGCGTTCTAAGAAAATTACAGCTAAAAACATGTTACATTTAAGAACAGTTTTGAAACAAAAGTACAAACTGTGTGCACCAGTTTCAGTTTGAGCACCGATTTTTTTAAATGCTGTGAAGAGACACATACTGCATTGGTGTGTGCGTGTGTGAGGGGTGGTCTTTAAAGGCGGAAACATGAACAGCCTTTATAGGGGAAGACACTGTGATACCAATGCTGACTTTGTTCTGGCATTGCTCTGAGAATACACACCAACCACATCAGAGAAATCACAGCTAATGAGTCATCACCACTCAAACCAAAAGTGAGACCACTTTAGTAAATATATTTGCACCCCAGGGTAAGTAATTGTAGTGATAATAAACAAACAAAACAAAACGGCCATACTGTACTGCTGTTTTGGAACATTCTATCTGTAATTTGAGGACAAGTTATTCAGAATCTCTGTCTCTGTATTGCTGTATGTGATGGAGGGAAACAGCTACAAATGAAGGCCAGGCATTGGATGAAATTACCCTGTTCGTACGCTTGTTCTGCGTGTATCTTGCCACCATGTGGTTGATATCATCTATTGCAAGTTCATTTTAATTTTAAGTTTATTTTATTATATTTACTGCAAATATTTCGACAAAGCAGACATTAGTAATCAGATATTATACTAAAAGGCAAAAATATTACAAATATTATTAAATAAATATTGAATATTAATATTAAATATACCCTGTTTATATATAGTGTATATACTCTGAAACATTCAGTCACAACTACTTAAATGTTATTGAATTCTCTACAGGTTTAAGAACAGGAAATATTTTCCAATATACTGATGTAAAAGTTTAAATTCCTGCAAGCAATGCAGTCTTTGCTATATATATATGGAAAAAATTCTAAACCACACCTAAAATTGTCTATTTCCTGTGCCTGTCAGACAGTAAAGAGTACAATAAAAAAAATCTACTAAAAATGAGAAATACCCCAAACTGTGCCATGTTGTGATCTGACCAATGATTGGAAAGTTGTGACTCATTACCAAAAGGTTCTTCAGCCCCCAACCACAAATCTCCTCATTTCATCAGAAAAGACTAAAATATGTTTCTAAAAATATAATGTAATCCAAATTAGAGTGCGTAACATGGAAAATGTCTGCTTGTCATAATTTATCCATTTTAAGTAAAATAAGTAAAATAACTGGCAGCATGTGCTCCTGGATGTTAACGCAAACATTTCTCAATTTTTGCAAAAATACTTAACATTTGAATTAGAAATTAGATGTCTTTGTGTTATTTAGATCTACATATAAAATGCTACAGTTTATATGTTCAAGTCAGGTGTTTAGCAGGTGCTTTCTGACTTGTGTGTCCTCCCATGTGCAGTCGAGAACAGGAAAACGGTGTCGTCTGTTCTCTCACTTGTGAGAACAGAAATGCAGAGATGCACGTCGACTGGTTCGCTTGCATTATTTTTCTTCTGTCCATTTCTCCAACATTTTCCAGCTTTCACACAAAAGACGGGGGGAAGAACAACTTATACATCAAAGGTTTGTGTATTTTTGTGTACTGTTTGTATACAGTATATGTATAGTATAGTATAAATGTTCATGATACACTCTATACACGATACAGTGTAAATAATGTGATGTTTCCTTCAATATCTCTACTGAGAACTTTTTATATAACCTTAATCTAGATAAGTATTTTCATTTTCATTTATATTTCCAAAGTAAAACGTGTCACCTGTAGTGAAAGTAAAAAGCATAAAAAAAATAGAGAGGAAAGTGGTAAGGATAGAGGAGGTGGGTAGTGACAGACCACATCCTGACACCTTGCTTCTGTTTCACCAAAACAACAACGTGTTTTATTGTGTTTTCAGACAGAACCCTGGTAATACAGACAGTGATGTCAAATGCTGACAATGCTTCCATCAACTGCCCAGATCTGAAAGTTAATAAGGACAATGGTCGTATCACGCTATACAAAGTGACAGAGCTGCATTTTACAGATTTCCAAAAGACTACAGTAGCAAAAACTTCAAAGGAAAAGCAAAGGTTTAGTGTTCATGTTACAAACAACACTATAGATTATGTAATAGACATGCCTCAAGTCAATGACACAGGCTTGTACAACTGCACAGTTGCACATGGAGACACTTCCAAAACAACCCACACTTATCTTCTTGTTAAAGGTAATGTATTTTCATGTACAAACAGAAGCCAAAAGCTACATGCGCCATATGTCTATGCCTGTTAGTAAAACTTTTGTCTGGTTATTGTTCTATAGACCCAAGTCTTCAGCCCTGTCTTGATGAGGGATACTCATTGACGTCTTGGATTCTGCTTGCTGTAGGCTGCGGGTTACTGGCTTTGTATAATTTTATCACCACAATTTTCAGCTGCTCCTTTGTTGTGAGTATCCACATATATGATCCAAACATAACCTACAAGACAAATGAAAAACCATGTATTGCATCTTCATTTATATCTTTAAGTTTAGATCTGCATGAGAGCATTGAGAAAAATGACCTGAGCAAGTAAAGATATCTTGAACATTTAGAACTTTTAATTTGCTACCTGATATTTACTTGTTTTCAGATTTCAGATTTCGGAAGCTAATTTTACTTGAAATGAATATTAAAAATGAAAATAGATATATAACCAGGTATAATAATCTTAGAATTGCTTTATTGTCATCTTGTAATAAGAAAGATTACATAGTACTACATACATACTGTTACAAACTATATGCATCAAAATATTTTCAGTTGCTACAATATTTTCACAGTGAGATGGCTAAACTTTAACACCATTTGGATATGCTATACAAAACCAATCAATGCACTCCCATATTACATGTAAATACCTATTATTCCATACTGCACCTCCTGTATATTTTCCTTTGCACCTTCTGTAATTATTAACCTCACACCGTTATTTATTGCACTTCTATTTATTGTAAATAAGCCACCTATGCATTTCTGGTTAGATGCTAAACTGCATTTCATTGGCTCTGTACATGTACCTTGCACAATGACAATAAAGTTGAATCTAATCTAATCTAATCTAATATTTCTGTTTCTGCACCAGTGGAAACTCCGGCATCAGGACACATACCAGAGTGATTACTTCAACACAAGGCCGGGAGAGTTCTCAAGAGTCAAATAAGTTCAGCATCAGCTGCAGCTGCCATCCATCCATTGGCCGAAACAATTTTTCTATAACTGATCGTTAATAATAATAAAAAAAAAAACATTGTCCTGATCATCTAAGCATCCTTTTTAAAATGTGTGTAATTTATTAAAATACTTTGTGAATATGTTCAATAAAATAAAATGTGTAAATTTGACCAGTCTATTTGATCATTTAAAAAAACATTTTGATGTTATATTTGTCCATTCAGTTCTACAAAAGAAGATTACAAAAAGTAATGGTAAAACTCTACAACAGGTAGATTTATTTCTTTGGCACGAGAGCATATGTATCTTCTAGTGCAGTGAGCTATATTCACAGCTGTCCTGTGCAAAAGTCAAATATCACTCTATTGTTTTTAATCAAACATTCTTTCAGTGTTTACTGATAATGATTTGGTGGTAAACAGCAAAAATGGGCAATATATAGTACATAAAAATCTATGTGATTTTCCTATCATTGCCACCATTAACATGAATGATGGAAATTAATGAAATGAAATGAAATGGAATTACTGATTTGTACATTAATTCCTATATTAATTTACTATATATTTTTCCATATTTACTCTTTACTGAATGGCCAACTGTTCATTTTTTGCACAGTGCTGTACTGTTACTTTATATGTGCAATAAATGCACAGAAATAGATTCAGTATTACTTTATTATTATTGTTGTTGTTATTATTATTATTGTTATTAATAATAACAATAATAACAATAATAATAATAATAATAACAATAATAATAATAATAATAATAATAATAATAATAATAATAATAACAACAACAACAAAACAACAACAACAACAACAACAATAATAATAATAATAATAATAATAATAATAATAATAATAATAATAATAATAATAATAACAATAATAATAATAATAATAATAATAATAGTTTAGACTCTAGACATTTTCATTTGCTAAAATATAAGTGCAAATGTACTTGTCAATGTAATAATATAACTCTGTCAGATTCATCAAGTGGTCACATTTATTCCACCAAAATAATGTTCTGAAAAAATAATGTGTAAACGTTTTGTGACACTCAAAATCCTTAATTTCATGATATAGCACAACAATTTCAAAGAAATACCACATTACTCTTTCCATTCTTAGCTATCAGAGTTTCATTTTGAGTTAAACTCAAACGGTTCATTTAGGGTTTTGCTGATATATTGCTTTTGCAATTGCACGTTTTTCCGTCAGTTAGCTGTAAACTTGCATCACGTTTGTCATGCAAATGTAAAAATTAGCACTTTTTATATGAGCAATTACCGTCAGCTTGAGGTTTCCTACCACAGTCATGATGTCACAGGTTTCCACAATAGTCTGAAGATTTCAAGCATAAAAAGACAATGGGAAATACCAACAGTGTTACACAATGATCGCCTTTGTTATCACACTGATCGTAGGCTTGCCACTGGGACATGGTGAGTACATTGCAAAATAACTATATATTGTATTTTGTTAGAAATATTTTGAAGTTTACTGATATTTCTCTCTTTCTCTGTTCCTCCAGCTTTCGGTGTGTCTCAGCCATACTTTGCAGTAGGGGTACAGGGACAAGTGTCTTTTCATTGCACAATTACAGCTAAGATACTGCCAGAAGAAATGCGAGTGACTGTTTATAAAGGAAAATATGGGGAAAAAAGGATCTGCAGTGCCTTTGTCAACATCTCAGACCCTCAATTTGAGACAAATGGTAAAGTCTTCTGCAGGGGTAATGTGAGCAACAGCAAAGTGGACCTGACCATCTTTGGCTTGAGGGGAGAGGACACTGATTTTTATCGATGCAAAGTAGATTTTATCTTCCCACCACCATTTGTCAGCAAGATTGGGAATGGCACACTTGTGTATATACAAGGTAAGAGATGCTGCTGAATCTGGCATTCTCTTTCTCTTTATTGAATCTCTATATTAATGTTTGTATTGTATGTATTAAATACATTATAAAGAATGTATTTGTATAAACTGCAAAAGTACTTCATCTTACCTGAAGCTGTGGCATAGATTATAAGCATAATGCTTACAGACCTCCTGCAATTAAAGATTTAATTCTAGTGGCTTTTTGAAAGTGATCACAGATAACTGAAGTTTAAGTCACTGAAATAAAAGAATTGTAGACAGATTGGTAGAGCTTGACTTACATTATCCTTTAATACTGCATGTGTATATACTCTCAGTGGTTACTTTATGTTCCTGTAATTCCTGCGATTGTCAGCATTGTCGAATAGTACTAGGGCAAGAGAACGGTGACATATGAGTCTTTAAGTCTTCTGAACTTACTACTAAACATTTAAGAACGGCACATATGACTGAACACTTTCATAGCTATGTTTCTAACACTGCCGTATAGGTTTTGTTATAGGTTTGCTTAGTAAAAGCAGACACAGCTGACACAGATAGGTCAGTGTAGGTGTATCTAATACTGCGAATAAGTGTAGTTTAAAGTCTGTAAGGATGAACAAAGGGATACCTTGTCTGGACTCTAGAGGGAGCCAAAGATCTTAGACCATAGTGTGGTTCATCCAGTGGAAACGGGGCCTCCCCAACCTACATACTGGATATAAACATTACAAAAATAAAGCTTCTTGTGACGTCAGTAGCTCTGTGACTTCTTTGATAGGAGCTTTGATCTCCTGATTGTATTTTGCTCTGAAACCTTTTCCATTTGGTAAAGGTTTCTAGCCATAAAATGTCTTTAACAAATTCTAGTGTATTTGATGTAATGAATAATCTATTTTTCCTCTCCAGAGAGCCCAGACTGTCCCCCTCAACACATGCAAGCTAGGATTCAGGAAATCCCCGAGAACAAACATGACCAAACCCTTTCATTTCCCAACATTGTGCTCTATGCTATTCTCATAACCACCACCATCACCCTCATTCTACAGGTAAGTTATCCTTTCTGTAGACTACCACTACTTCTACTACTACTACTACTACTACTACTACTAACAGTACTATAAGAATAAGAATAAGAATAGCACTTGATCAATCACCTTATAATTGGTGTAACAATAATAAATCAAACAACAAAGAAAATCAGAGGTTGGGATATCTAAAAGTGTTAAAGGTTCTCTAAATGGAAAGGGGAAAATATCCAGAGGCACTCTAACAATTTTCTAGGCATAAAGTTTGTTTGTTTTTTTAATTTGATAATCATCAAATGTTCTTTTTTATTCCCAGGTGATGAAAATGATCATGAACCAACGGAAATCCAATCACCTGACACAAAATCAGAAAGGCAATTACAGGAACTTTTGGTGATATGTACTATACTTATCAATGATATTCATCTTTGTACTCTTATACTATAATAGTAATAAAATATCACTATTTTCTATTTTATCTGATGGCAGATAAATATGTCAGCTTGTTGCATAGCTTCCTGTGCAAATTTCTTTCTAATTTTCAGTGGAAAAGAAACATAACATGTTTCCTATGGAAGTGTACATAATGTCACTCAGATAATTAAACTCTGTAAAAAAAAATGTCTCTGTTTCCTGTAAGAATTCAGCAGTGACTTCTCTCAAGAAGGTATTGCAAGAAGAATTGACTCAGACTAGTAACTCTAATCTGTTTTTCTCCGTGTGGTTATTAGATTCAGTTGAATGCTGAGTCTCAGTGATAGGAATGATTTCAGTCTAGCAATGTAGCATGTCGACTCATGTCATCATAGGAAAATAAAAGTTACCTACAACGTTAATGTGGCACATCCTGTATGTATCATTTTCAGTATGTATGATTCACATGAAACACTATGAATGTTCAATTTGCAAGACAAAACAGTAGGAACACCTGCATTACAAATGATCTAACAAGGCAACATAAAGGATATGAGCAATAGCTGTAACATATGATTTCAATTCACTGTTGAATAGAAGTCACTTGACATCCTCTGTGCAAATATGGGTTCAGGCTGGTATTAACAGAACATTAACAGTCTTAACAGAAAAAACAAAGTAGATTATAAATACCAGTCCATTAAATATGACTGATACAAAATTATTTTTAATAAAGACACACTTTAATTTTAGTTTCTCCATTGCCTGTCTAAGATTCTTTATCTGCAAACTCTCAGCCTGGCATAATCAAATGTCATCTTTTAGTTTGTACAGATATTATCTTGACAGAAATCACATAGATTCACACTTTTGTGGGTCTCATCATTTTTTTTAACCATTCTTCTGAAAAACAGGATGTACTAGCCGATATGAGGCCTCAGATTTCAGCAAACCTCTGCATGTTTAACACAATATGTTGTGGACATTTCAGTCTTATATACATTTGTTTGAACTATAAACATTCTGACCACAACTGGGACACTACAGAGGAAATTCACGTGTCAATAACCAAGCACAGCATTTTAGGTTTCTAGGTAAAAAAGTGAAGTAATTGTGAAACACAAATTATATAATCAACATGCCATTCAATCATGAAGTAACCAGTAGGAAGAGTAACTGTTATAACTAAAGGTCAGAAATTTCAGCTCATTCAAAAATAATACATAATGAAAAATTGTCGATTTAATATCAAAGAAATGCATCCCAATCTATTCAATCGACACATTTTTTGGTGATCTGGCAAAGTTAAAGAAAAATGAATTGAGAGGACTGCATAGCTTGGCTCTAACAATGTCTCAGTTTCAATATACTTTACACACTGAACTTCAAATCTATTTTGTTATATATCAGTGCCTAAATAACCACTGTGTGGTCCTCACAAAAATATACAAGCAGAATTCAATATATAGTAATTTTCCCCAAAAAAGTACACCAACTTTCTTAAAACAGGCAGGAAATAATAATTGCACTATAATTCTGTAACCGCCTTCAGCAAACATTATTTCAAGATTTTCTGTTTATTGAGTAAAAGACCCTTTTTAGAGACACCCACTTTAGCTCTGTTCTACTTAGAGCTTCTTCTACTGTACTAATTAGTACTCAGTCCAATTGTTCTGCCACTAAGTTAACAGAGTCTGGTTCACTGGGTGAGGGACGTTATAACCATGGCCTATAGGCTGGCTAGACATTTGGTCCCTGTAAAGAAGTGACACTCTAGACACTCTAGGATTACTCAGATTGATAATTAGAGGTAACAGAAAAGAAGTACCTACTAGAAATGTCAATGTATTTCACTCCATAGGGGTAAGGATTCAATATTGGGTAGATGTTTTATGTGGCTGTGTCTCAAAGCAAATAGACTATACTAAAATAACATATCAAATTAGTACCCTTCCAATGGATCCATTACTATTTTAAGCATACCACTATTACTATTCTTGGTGCCGATCCCAAACCTGGATAAAATGGGAGGGTTGCGGATGAGATGATCCACTGTGGCGACCCTGAACAGGGAGACTACAAAAGCAACATGGTAGGTTTTTTTTCTTAATTATAGACAAAAAAAGCAATTTTTTTTCAAGTTGTGAAACATCTCGTCCAATGCTATATTTCACCTATTTAATACAATTAAAGTGAAGAATGAGCTAGCCCCCCAAGAAATGCCATCTGAGCTTGATGATCTCATAGCCCTGGCCACGAGTTGACAAACGTATTAGAGAATGCCACACCGAAAGGGACCCCCCCCACACACCTGCCCAGTTCATTGATGTCGGTCCTGCTTATGCTGTGCACCCGCTCCTGCATTCCAGATGCCGTGAAAGGGGAGAGCAATATCTGGTAGTCGGCCGTGGCGGCAGCTATTTTAGGCACCAGACACTATATACAGAAGCTTCATTCATGTGGTTCTTTGCCAGATGGTCTCCTCAGTTGGTCTAGTGCTCCTGTGAAGTCCACCTTGTTCCTGTTTCTGCCCTGCCTGGTTTGATCCTGTTTGCTTTCTGGTTTCTGACTTCTGCTTGTCCTACTTTGCCTGTCTGCCTGTGTACTGGATTATTGAACTGTTTACCAACACTAACACTTACCAACCCATGACAAGTTTAATCATAAACTGTTTAGTTGGATCAGTTGTGTTGAGGGTTGTACTTTGAGACTATGCAGATCAGTGTGTCCCAATAAATCAAGCAAAAAAACTTCACTTGGTAGGACTTGACAAGTGTGGGTGCTTGAAAGAAACCTGATTGTGTGTTAGTTTCATTTCAAGTCTTTTTCAAGAAAACACCCACTCACCTGTTCAGCTTCTGTTCAGAATCAGGAAAAGGAAATGGAAATTTTATTTAAACATCTCAGATCATCAGAATGCTATGAATATGCTGGTAAATATAATCCACATGGACTAAACTAGCATCCATTAAGTTCCTTTTGGCAATTGTCAATCTAAAAGGCACTATAGTATAGTTGACAAATCTTGCTAGTCATTTCCTGTTTTTTTTCCACCTTACAAAATACACAGTGAGAGCAGAAAGCCGTAAAGCATGCTCATCACACAGTGGGTTGATATGTCTGACAGAGTCTTTATTCTTCTCATCCTTTCTCTGGCACTTCAAAATGGTAAGTGACTAAAGAGCAAAGAGTAATTTTCTTTTATTCTCTATAATCTGCTCTATTTGCTTATGTTAATACAAAACATTCAATTAATTTATAGATAAAACTCTACATTTGAGCAGCAGCTAATCAAAACTGTAACATATATTATGCCAGAATTTTTCAAAAGGAGTGAAACATTTTAGTAGCATTTGTTCATACATAGATTTATACAGTATATGTGTTTCTGTATTGTGTTTCTATCTTGTTGTATATCATGTATATGTTTTTTTATATTTTCTGTATTTGTAGCCTTTATCATGTTTCCTTTTTAATGAGCTCATTTAGAAGGTAAAAGAGGTGTTTTCACATCACTAAAAGCCTAATTACATTTTCATCCTTACTTCCATTTCTAATTTCAACAACTGGCTTACATTTTTTAGTAAGTATTAAAGATATGATTTTAGTAGTTTAGTAGTATAGATATGTGTAGATAAGCTAACAGGTCAATTTAGCTTCCCCCCCTTACTCCACCCCCCCACCCCCTAAAGTTAATCTATTTTTTTTTTAGTCTGTTCTGGATTTGAGGTGTGGACATTATTGCAGAACAACTTCCAAGATAACAACACAGTCAATGTCATATGCCAACATAATGCATTGGAAC
Organism: Bagroides melapterus; assembly: GCA_028566695.1. NCBI lineage: Eukaryota > Metazoa > Chordata > Actinopteri > Siluriformes > Bagridae > Bagroides > Bagroides melapterus. The sequence goes on from JAOTRN010000048.1 coordinate 16,320,715, forward strand.
ACTGGACTATACGTGCCAGTGTGCACATTAAAAACGACAAGGTGTGTGACAGTGATATAAACAACACAGAATGTGTGGAGACAAAACAAAGAAACCAGTTCAATTTCACACTGAGAATGACTCCTGAGAAAATAGGACATCCGTGTCATTGCCATGTTTACAGAAGTGCTCCACTCCCCATCCAAAGAAGAGATGGAGAAAAAATTAGGTTGCTTCCAGGTGAGAAATATTTGCCATCGTTAGAAAATAAACTGTCAGTTATTAACCACACAAACATTTTTAAAATGTGATGCTAAAAAAATAAAAAATGTGCCATCTGTAACTCAAATCACAGATTCATATTAACATGCTTCATCTTATGCTAACGTTTCTACAGTAACAACTCATTCACAGGGACTTATTTGGCAGACATAATCTTACAAGTTTAAAAATAAATTAAATAAATTATCTTTAGTATGTGAAATTGGTCTCCCAAGTGGTGCAACAGAACAGCGCTCAAATCCTGACAATGCCACAGCCAATCATGGTCTGGAGACCAAGAGAATAAAATGTACTCTCTGGGGCTTTTCTGAGCTCATGAATGTAGAACAGGGTAAACAGTGTGTCATTTGGTGTGGTAAAAGAAATAAAGCACCCTTTCAGGATATGCTTGAAAAAACATATATGCAAGAAAAATCTTCATTAAGCCCTCACTAGCTTTCTAATAGCAGCACACTTTGTTGTGTAATATTTCTTTCTAATATTATACTCTTAATATTATACACAAGTTTATGGAAGTTAGAATCATTACAGTCATGAAACAGTTAATGTATGATTATGTCCATAGAAGGCAAGAGATAAAATCTATCCTTTGTATTATGTTTTGAAGGATGCCCAATGATTACGGGCGATGATTACGGTCAATCTGCTGTAACTGATTTTCTCATTTGGCTTCTGCTTGGAACTGCACTTCTGCTGTGTTTCTACAGTTTGATTATTACTGTTGTTTATATCAAACTAAGGGTAAGATAATAGTCTGATTTACTCTACTGAGTAATTTTATTGGCTTCTGTGAGCTTTTATTGGTCCCTGAACTGATTACTAAACATGGATAATTAATACACATAAGTTTATATGTTTTACCAAACAAACAGGCAGACTATATCTCTATTGTCCATTTCTGTAGGTCAGGATTTCTGAAGAGCTTCAAATAACCTATGTTCCAATGCAGGTAAGAAAATTCTACATAATATAGTTGAAACACCTCTGCTCTTCAGAATATCTATGTTTTGTTAAACTAGAAAACGTGTCCACACTATACTGAGGTGGTGTTTTCAACTAGAAAAAAAAATTATTGATGGCGAGTGCAGTAATTTAGATTTACACCATAATGTGTTTTTTTACTCTTTTTATCTGCAGAAAAAGTTGGTTAGACCCAAGGTAAGAGACACACTTTCATGCAATGTTTTTCTTTGTAATTATATTGTGGTAAGCAGTCATCTTCCTGGAGTGTCTAAGAATAAGCATGTTTTATGTGATCCAGTTCTACAGTTCATGTTGGTCTGTACTTGAGAGCCACAAACAGCCAGAAACAAATTCCTTGTGTGTGTAAACATACTTGGTGAATAAGATCTGATTCTGATACAGTTCTTTTTTAAACCTGAGAATCAGGAGAGGAAAAGTTAGTAGCAAATTGTGCACATGAAGCACCCCTTTAGAAGAATTGTGTACAAGAAGCACCCCTTGAGAATAGCCCTAAATGTATCTGTTATTATTTCATTAACTTAAGTATGTATGTTGTGTACTATTCATAACCTATTAACCCATTTCAGAAGAACGGGAAAGGACACGGAGCAGACAAGAACGCTGAATACATGGACATGCGTGAGGTGCATCAACAAGTACAACCCATCAGAGACGTAAACCACAACTCTCCCCTGAATCATGTTGCCTCTTCTATCTGATCATCCCGTGTTTGTTCATATGAATGGGATTTTAATACTACAGTAAAGGAAGCTGTAATTGACTTTGCCACTATTTGTGTAGCAGTAAAAGCAAATGTTAAATCCATCAAATAATTAACAAAAAGCTCAAATAAATAAAGTCTTTATCCTAGAAAAATTGCACATTTTATAAACCTATTCTTGCTATACCTTATGCTTGTATCTTGTTTCTAGGTTAATATTGCATTTGTACATTTCTCATAGACATATAAACAGCATTGAAACTGTGCACTGTAATGATTGTATTATCCCACATTTCAATTCAGTTTCATTCAGAAACTTTACAGAAAACCGAATGTAGATTTATAAGAAACATTGAGAGGATCCAGACTCAAATGGGAACCCATCCTCTTCTGGGGACACCAGATGAATCATTACTCTTTTACAAGAAAATACTATTAAGTTCCAGTGTGGTGGAAGGATGTTCAGCATGAGCTTATTATCCTGGGATGACCACAGAACAGTTTCTCTAATCACAACAGCTGTTGATATCTATTCTGTTTTTAAAAGACAAGGGGTTAATCACATCAGTAATTGTAATGGATTATTCAGTCTAATGTGGTTGAAAGTAGCTTGATTGAATGTATACTGTGCAATAATGGTAGCAATGATTGCATTTATCGGTCATAATGTTTGCTTGTTGATCTTTCAAAGTGCTTTATTCACTAATGTATACTATATGGACACCTGGCCATCACACATTCAATATATGTGCTTATTCTCTATACTGTTGCTACAGAGTGTGAAGTCTTGAATATGTTTGTATGTTGGAGCATGACATTTTCCCTTCACTAGAACTAAGAAGCCCAAACCTGTTCCAAGATATAAATGTAAATGTTCCTGTGCTCAAAGTGAGCTCCTTGAAGACATTGTTTGCTAAGTTTGGAGTGGAAGAACTCCAGTAACCTGGAGTCCTGAACTTAACCCAACGGAACAACTTCAAGATGAACTGGAGCATTGATTCCCCCTGGCCACCTCTCCTAACATCAGCACATGGCCTCATTAGTGCTCATTTAGCTGAATGGATATGAATCCCAGCAGCCGCCTTCCAAAATCTAGTAGAAAGGCTTCCCAGAAGAGTGACTCTTCATACAACAGCAAAGCAGACTAAATGCATGTATGTAACAGGCATAGATTTATGACGGTCAGGTGTCCACAAATGGTATAGTTGAAGGAGTTGGCATTTCTGAAATTAAATTTGTGTGTTTCTTCTTTACAACTTTTGTGAATTGTGAATTCTTTCCTATCTCCTTTGTGAAAATGTCTCAAATTGACAAATGAAGTCCTATTTCAGTGCCTGCCTTCAAAGATAGATTCCTCTCAGTTAAATGCAAACAACAGTATCTGATGGTCTGGGAAATCCAGTATGCTATAAATTTCTAGTAGACAGATTTTTATGCCTGGTAGCTACTGCTGTAAACAGAAAATGTTGACTAATTATGTAAGCCTGTGCACTTAACCGCATCCGCTCCTTTTCAATAATCACTTGGCAGACAAATCTGTATAGCTCAGCACCTTAAATGGTGCATCTTATCTCACCACTGTTCATTACTCTAGCCAGCCTTTTAACATGAATTAAGAATAAAAGGTGAAGTTCATTGTTATTCATAAATAAAACACAGATATACAGTGTGATAAAGTATTTAAAAAATCACATCTCTCATACAGATAAATTCTGTGTATAATAAATTATAACTGCCTCCATTCAGCATCCATTCAATATTTTCTATAAATGATATATGTAAGGGTTTTTAAGAGAAACGTAAGCAGGATTGACCAGAGATACAGCAAACATTTGAGCCAATAAAACTGGTTAAAACATTCTACAAACTAAAGCGAGTAAATCACTAAAAACATTTTAAATGACTTCCTTGTCTGGTTATTGTTCTATCTTCACCATTGTTTGACAGGAAACCCTCCGTGGTAGGGTACTAGGTAGAAACCTTAAGGACTCCCCCAAAGTGAGGAGACACGGCTGCCTGAATAAACTTTTGAACTTTAGAGTTTAACTGACTTCTTTCCATCTACATTCTCCTGTTAAAGAGTTACTTTGAGGCATGCAAAGAAAAAAACACATTTTAGGGGATTTTGGAATTAAAAACAGATGGAAACTGGTGCTGGAAAACACACTGGATCTGTAATTTTCATTATTTTAGGATTTGAAGCTGATGGATTTGTTTGGCTGGAGAACCCACTTGCCTGTTTATTAAGGCAAATATGTTAAAAAGCAGTCTGTCTGAGTACAGGCATAAAACAATTGTTCAAATTGACCCACATAACAAATCATTTGATTGCCATAACAACAGGATATAAATGTAGCAGGAGACATCTGAGTTGACATTTAAGTTGGGATGTGAGGAGAGTACACAGTAGGCTTATGAAAGATTTTTTTTTCTTTTGCAGTTGCAGACTTTTATCATATATGCGCATCACATCCAGAAACAATGAAATGACTAATCTACAGTAAGTTCTACCCACATCTGCAAACACTACGTATGGTGAAATTAATATTTCCCAAATGCGTAATGTGAGCTCAATAAGAAAAGACTTAATACTATAATATAAAACCTGGAACATTTGTGTTGGCTCTAAAGTTTAACTTAATTAATGTGCTGTTTGACTTTGGTGATAAACAAAGAATATTACATCATCATTAGAATAATTCCTCTGATAAATTTCACCTCCTGCGATCTGGATTTTTTCTATGTGACAAACTTTGCTGACAGTTAAGGATTCCAGTGCTCTCTCCTAGTTTTTGCTGGCTTCCACAGACATTGGGCCAAGGAGGTGGAATGACGATTGTTTACAAAGTCTTTTAGTTTTGAATCAACCTTTTTTGAAATTGGTCGGTCTAACCCCTATTTATCACCCACCAAAATAAAATTATGACTTTATTAAAGACTTTTCATTATCCCTAATTATGACCATGTCCTTATTCTTGGGGTTTTTAATATCCATGTGTGTTGTCCTGACAAACCCCTAGTGAAGGTATTTTTTTTTTATCTTTTTGACTCTTTTAATTTGGTTCAGTCTGTTGCTGGTCCCACAGATCATCTTGGTCACACATTGGACCTTGTTCATTCATGTGGACTCTGTGTTGAACCTGGAGACCATGTTTTCTAATCATATGCTTGTACTGTTTGAGGTGGGCTTTTCCTGTTCTGCAGTTAAAACCTATACTCCTGCTCGGCGTTGCCGGATTTTCAACCCTTCCACTGCTGGACAGTTCTCTGTTGCTTTTGAGCAGCTCTGACACCATTTCTTCACATATACAGGACATAATTTCCTGTTTTTTTTCTTCCTGTCAGGCTGTTCTGGCTAACCTAAACAGCTAAAAGTTAAAACTGAACCATGGTTTTTTGATAGAACTCAACCAGAAGGGAGTGTCACAGAGCTGAACGAAACTGGAAGAAGGACACTTCAAGGTTCCTTCAAATACTGAAGGACTATTGGCGTAATTATCAGAACACTGTTAAAGCGGCCATTATAATTTCTTCTAACTTTCATAATCCACATGTGTTTTTAACTTGATTGACTCTGTTCTTAATGTCTCACAGACGACCTGATTGGAAGCATTCTCTGAGTTGTGTAATAATGTTTTCCAATTTTTTTGTGGATAGGGTTGCTACTATTAGGGCCCTCAAGTCAAGTCAAGTCAAGAAGCTTTTATTGTCATTTCAACCATGTATAGCTTACACAGTACACAGTGAAATGAGACAACGTTTCTCCAGGACCATGATGCTACAAAACAATTAAAACATTAAACAGTTAACAAAAGACAGAGCTACATAAAACAAAAACATAGCTAAGGACAGAGCTAAGTGAGTCCTAGCAACATAAAATGCGTCTGTGCACTTCATTGCACCTCCTGCCTCTGTTTCTTGCTGTGCAGTATTTGACTGCTTTGAACCAGTTACTAGGTCGTACTTAGAGGACATTGTCTGCCACTGTCTGTCCCCGTTTTTTAAACAGGTTTTCCCTTATATTGGGCAGTGTGTTATCAACATCTTTATCAGCAGTCTCTAGTCTGGTGTGGTTCATGGGGATTTTAAACATGCAGTGGAACAACCACATATTAAGAACCCTGGGCTTGATCATTCTTTTTTTTATCTCATTTCAAGCCTATCTCAGGGCTGCTTTTCCTTTCTATGATATTGGAGGAAATTGTATATAAACAAATAAAAACATTTTTGGATGAACATAACATCATGGAGGTTTCCAATCTGCCTTTAAATCACTGCATAGTACAGAGTCAGCTTTGATAAGGGTTTTTAATGATATCCTCATTGCCTATGATGCTACTGACTATGTGGTTCTCGTCCTGCTAGACCTAACTGCTGCCTTTGATACAATGGACCACAAGATTTTGATAGCTCACCTAAATCAACTTGTATGTATTTGTGGCCCTGTTTTAGATTGATTTATGTCTTATATAGCAAATAGAACTTTCTCTGTGGTTCTTGATGGTTTTGAATCTTTCACTGCTCCTCTGTCTTGTGGGGATCTGCAGGGTTCGGTTCTGGGGCCGTTGCTTTTTTCAATTTATTTGCTCCCACTCAGATCCATCCTTAGACACCGTGGGATCTCCTTTCACTGTTATACAGATGATACTCAGATCTACATACCTCTAAAGCGAAGGGAGAATTTCTCTGTTGCACATCTTCTTGACTGCCTTGATGACATTAAAGCCTGGATGGCTTTGAATTTTTTTGACTTTTAATGATAGCAAGGGTTTGCAAATCTTCCCCAGTTGACCTGTCCCTTTGAAATCAGAGCTTAAGTTGGATTGCCAAATTGTGGTGAAGTCAAGCTTTACAGTGGTTAAGTCAAGCTTTATTCATTTAAGATGGTTGATGAAAATAAGTCTTTAAATGGCCTTTACCTCAGTTAACTGCTTCAAACCTACAGTCCTAATCGGTTGCTTAGGTCATCCGATCAGAGACTCCTCGAAATACGAACATCTTAGAGGAAGCTCAGAGGGGACATGGAATGATCTCCCTCCACAAATTAGACACGTTTAAAACTCTTTAAAAAAAAAAACCCATCTGTATTCACTGGCTTTCATACATGTATGAACTTCTTCTGTTTTACTCTTCTCTGTCTCTTTTGTTTCTTATTTGCTGACTATTTTGTTCTTTATTTTATGGTATTTATCTTTATTTATTGGTGTACAGCACTTTGTGTCTGCTGTGGATGTTTATAAAGTGCTTTAAAAATAAAGTACTATTAGTAGTAGTATTAGTATTACTTCTTTTTATGTTGATTCTTATATTTCACATGTGTTAGACATAAAACGTCTGAAAGTCTCTGGCATTTCTATGATTGCTAATGACATTTAAATAATAATAATAATAATAATAATAATAATAATAATAATAATAATAATAATAATAATAATAATAATAATAATAAT
>JAOTRN010000048.1:16338111-16350599 GCA_028566695.1 Bagroides melapterus
CCGGTCAGCTCGACACAGTCTATCAGGTTACAGCTGATCACGGAGTTCCTCCAAGAAGACGTACCTCAAACACTGGATCACCCTGTGCTGAACCTCTCACACTTGCTCTCAAACCCCAAAACCCTGATCCAACTCCTGCAGCATTGCCTGTGTCAAAAACTCATAAAGTGATCCATGAAGCTGTCCCTACTGAGAGCTGCCAAAATTCTGAAATTTACACCGGGGAGGTGCCAGGAGTAAAAGTACATCTAAAAGGTATAGGAAATGAAACATGTACCATGAGTTGTAATAATGATCAATATGGATCTATTCCTGCTGTTTGGTGATATTGATAAGATACTGACAGCCTCTTAGTAACAGAGCAAATTTAGGTGACATCTGTCAAACTGTCATCAATTTGTGTTGTATGTTCAGGTCCATGACCTGTACGGTATGATTCAACATCACACACATTCAGAGTGTAAAATATGCTGGTGGATAAGGCTGTGACTGTGTGCCATTTACTGCTGCCAAAATCCAGATAAAATTCTTCAAATGTGAAGAAATATAATAACTATTATTTATTTAATTTTCTTTAAAGTGGAGAACTCCAGCAGCGCCGCACCAGAGACCATCAATCCACTATGGGGTCAAACACCTCAAACGTCCACAGAAACTGAACCCACAGAGATAGCAGACTCAAACCTTCAGCCTGTGGTTCGTACAAGCCAGGCACTGAACTCTGCTATGGCAGACTGCAGAGAGCCTGTTTTAAAGATCAAAGAGGAGGAAGCTGAGGTAGAAATCGAGGTGAAGGAGGAACAAGCTGAGCCATCCACTTCTGAGCTTCCCAGAATTGAGCTACATCAGCATTTGGCTGGAGCAGGAATGGCCGTAGAGCTGCCAGTGACCCAACAGTGTATCCAGATACCATCGGTCACTGAACCAGCGTTCTTGGGTGTGGATCAAAGCACATGTGAGTTGGAATTGATAGCTCTCTTGTTTTTCATCTAAACAGTAGCTATAATAACAGTAACAGTACTTACTTTGTGTGCTGTTAAGAAAGTGAGTAATAGCTGGGTATAATTATCTGATTCTGCCTTAACTAACACAAGAACGTAAATACACACAACCAAAAACAGATTTTAAGAATAAAAAACAGTTGTTAATTCTAAGCAAAATAATGACTTCCCCTATTTACTATTTATCACAGTTATCAAACTATTTTCTATTTTCTCTCTCTCTCTCTCTCTCTCTCTCTCTCTCTCTCTCACACATTGTCTCAAATAAAACTGTTAAAATAAAAAAGTTTAAGATGAGATTAAATCTTAAATTTAGTTTAAAATAGAGATTTCTAGGTCCCAATCATTGAAAAATAGAATCATGTCAATACTTATTAGCCACAGTGTATCAACCTTTGGTAACTTTCCTGGCCATAAACTTCAGAATATTAAAGGTTGATTGCACTATGCTTCTGCGTGAGCAATTTATTAGGAACACTATACAAATACTAGGTAGGGTCTCCTATATGGATCTTCATGTTGTGGATTCAACAAGATGTTGGAAACCTTCCAGGATGACATGATTAATTGGTATTAATGGTCCCAAAGTGTGCCAAGAAAATATACTCCACACCATTAAACCAGCAAAAAGTAGGTTGGGCCCCTGGCTTCATGCTCCAAATTCTGACTCTCTTATCTGTATGCCTCAGCCAAAGGTAAAGATTTATCAGATTTTTCAGTCTTCACCTGTCCAGTTTTGGTGAGCTTGTGCCTATTGCAGGCTCAGCTTTCTGTTCTTGGTTGACAGAAATCAAACCTGGTGTGGTCTTCTGCTCTTATAGCACATCTGCCTCATGATTCAATGTGTTGTGCATTCTGACATGTTCCACTGCTCACTACAATTGTAAGTTGTTTCTGAGTTACTGTAACATTAAGTCATTCCCATGTTTTCTCTCATCAGCAAGGTGTTTTTATCCACAGAACTGCTGCTCAATGGCCTTTTGGTTGCTTTGTATAAAAATTACAGGGGGGAATTTGTGCTATATTCAGAACGACCCTCGTGGTAAAACAAATAGTGCCACGAATAATTCCATGAATGAAGTGTAGTGAAGTGTCTGATGAGTGTACGTACATGTTTGCAGACAGTCTTCATTAGAAAGGTGTTAGGTGGGTTGTCTAAAGTCAGATGACCGCTGTCTGTAACTGTGAGATTAAACTATAAATGTGATGTAAATCCATCTGTAAATGGATACTGACTTGAAGACTCTTACTGGTTTGAGGTCCCCAAGTAAACGTGCCATTTATGGAGCTCAGGATCAGAAGAATAGGTGAGTGTCTTTGCAGTCAATCTTATTTTATAAATTGTTTCAAAAAATAGAAACCACACTTAAAAAAAATATTATCAGTATTTAAAATATGCCCAACATATTACGAGTTGTAAATAACATTTTCTTTACCTGGATATTTGTAGACCAACAAATCAGCAGAGCAGAGAAGTGCAAGAAATATAGAGAGAAAGTAAATGCTGATCCCATAAAGAAGAAGGCCATGCTGGAGGCAAGACGGCGAAGGTTCACCATTTCTTCTGTTGTTTGATCAGATATTCTAAATGACCACTTTTTTTTTCCACAAATTCTCAGGATTTTAAATGCTAGCTTTTTTCAGGTACCAGGAAAGAAAAGCCAGAGGAGAGATCAAGTCCAGTAAACTACTCCCCATGGATAAGAGAATAAAGCTGCAGCAGAAATGGGCGGAATCAAAGAAACGGCAACGAAGAAAAGCAAAAACTCAAAATGGATCAGCATTTAGCTCTTAAAACACTTAAGTTAATGATCGGTTAATGGTAATGATTCGTATATTGTCATTATAACACTAGATTTTCTTGAATTTGGCTGAGCAGTCGTTGGGTGGCTCGCCGCATACTAGAATGCTTCTAATACGTAAAAGAAAAAGAAGCTAGACCAAGTGCAGGGGAAAAGTTTATTTAAGATGCTCGAGCAGCGTCGCAGTCTTCTGGAACCTAACCCAACGGTACTGTCTGTGTGAAACGACTTTATACTGGTTGACAAAAGGCCTTCGAACAATAGACAGATACTGTTAGGACCCCCTACTGGAGAACTTGTGTATTTGATCAATTGATTGCACTACAGAACAGACACAGTGTCTACAGGTGGGGCACAGACATAATGTAATCAGCCATTTGGTTCACCCCTTAACATTTCCATCTTAATTACAGGTGAGGTACAGGAACATCAGACGTTGATTACATATGAATGACGGGCGTTGATTATGTATGCATGAAAGAACTAGAGACAAAATCCTTATTAGTATTATTATGATGTTATCAAAACTGTATATAACTTGAACTGAGTCTCATTAAGAACTAAAAATATATTTTGATAATGTGAAATTTATAAATTCATTTTGGTTCTGTTCAAAATAAATCCATGATGTCTGAAAATTTACTGTATGTATCTTTTTTGTCTTTTTAAAAAATAGAAATATATATAAAGGTGTTTTAACACACGTGTTAAGTTTACACCAGTCACACAACATTGTGGATAAAGCAGAGTGAGAATAATGATGGTATGTTATGTGTGTAAAGAATCCCTGCTGCTCACACATTGCCGTTTTTATCAATCTGCTTTCAGATACTGAGTCCCAGTTAGCTGTAGCAGATACACAAAGGCTCATGCATCCGTTCTGTAAAGACCTGATGCTGTATGAGGATTACAAGCGCAAACGTATAGAAGTGCGTAAACGCAGCGAGACACGGCGGCGAGAGCTGGAGCGGACGCTGCCACAGGCTCTTCTGGCTGATCTGGTGAAGGAACGCAGGGAAAAGACCCGGCTCCGGGTGGCCCGCTGGAGAGCCAAGCGCAAACTGCAGGCCTGCCTGATGGCACAAGCTGCACAATTTAATAGCACACAGGCTATCTATACTCAGCGCAATGCCAGGAGGAGAGGAGGAGCTGCCCCACAGCATGGGGGCATCAGTCTTGGCACGGCTCAGTCTGAGACTGGTATGTACACCATGCCGCTGCAGATGGGCACCAGTCCTCTACTGGCAGCACAAAGACTCGGCATGGCTGAGGGTCAAACGCAGCCTGGATCCTCTGTGTTTGTGCAGCAGAGAACATCAGCAGCTGGATCTGAGACCTACCAGTGAAACCTTTTAGGCAGAACCATATAGAGAGAACACATTTCTGATCTGTTCTTTTTATAGTGTGTTATAATAAAGATTTATCACCATAAAAAGGTAGCAAGGTGAAAGATGCTCAATGGACACTTTCTTGCCAGCAGAAAATTCTGTTCCATATTTTGATGATGCTGGAAGGAATTTGTACACAGGGTTTCACATCCTCAAACAGTGTGTTCACAAGAGTTCGCTCTACTTCACCAGTGTCAACACATGAATCCTGTTTCTGGTGAAAAAATATCTGAATTCTGATTGATATGATGTATATGGCAAAAAAAAGGACAAAAAAAAGTTAAAGGACTTGATCATTAGGCTTTAAAAAATAAATTTATTGACAAAGTTTCTTCCAGTGAATGGGGTGTATTATAATTATTTCTCTTGATGTCCATTTGTCTGGTTTTCAGTTTGTAATTCATGTCACTGTTTTCACCTATGTCTCATTCCTTAAAATTAAACACTTTTTTTGTCAATGTGTCTTAGGGAACAATATCTGAAAAAGGTATATATTAGATTTGGATGACTAAACCCCCTTCCTAAACATGTCATGACTATGGTTTATGATTGTATCCTTTACAATACAAATTAGCTGGCAGCAGGACAAAAGTTTTTACACCTGGCTATCTAAAAGTTAGAATTAGGGATGGAAAATTAAAATGGTTCCATATATGTACTGGGGTGGAATTCTTTGAAAATGTGAATTGAAAATCCATTACTTCCAAATCTGTGAATTGAATTTGTGACATTATAGAGTTAACACAGAGTGGGGTGAAAAATACGTTGAGTGAAGGACAGTTCTGTAGGTGGAAATGTCTTGTAACTCAGAGCAGAAAAGCATCTCAGCATGAACAAATCATCGAGCCTTGAGGCGGTTAGACTCCTGTCAGCTGAGTACTTTTATCAGAGGGCAAAGATGAATTGAAACTGGACAGTTGAAGACTAGAAAAAAAAATCACCTGGTCCAGTCTTCATCTGTGACTATAATAGCCTCAGATTCTTGATATTAGCTGTGGAGTGGAAGCACTTATAGATTTGATTTGTTTAGTGTTTATTCTGAGATTTTCGGCTCAGCACATTTGTGCAAAGGAGTGCTTATGTGACTTACTACAGACACCAAGGTGTGTTAGCTTGCAGATGTTCTGCACACAATGATTTATTTGTTTTTATAGTGTGTGAAAATCCCAGATAATTAGTTTAAGAAATATTCAAGCCCAGCCAATCAGACACCAAAAACCATGCCACAGTTATTCCCAGTCACACGTCTTCTTCATTCTAATGTTTATGTACATTAAGTGAGACTCTCCACCTCTATCTGCATGAGTTCATTCATTGTCCTGCTGCCACGAATGGCTGATTGGATAACTGGTTGGATAAAAATGAGCAAGTGTCTCTGTTTCTGAAGTGATTGTGTGTGTGTGTGTGTGTGTGTGTCTTAGTGCGTATAGATATGGTGACCAGATTTATTTAAGTTTCATTTTCAGCTTTTTATTGCGTCATTAACTTTAACAAATGTCAATTGCTTTACTTCTTAAATATCACTTGTTGGAATACTTGGAATACTTGGTAATTACTTGGATAAACAAAGCACCCGGTATTCCAGTTAATGTTTCTAGTAAAAACACAGAGCAAAAAAAAAAACAAGAATCTTAAAGTGTGAGAGTATATACCATTTTCCCCCATATTTCAGCTGTTCCTGTGAGGGGTCCCTACACCATGTCCGAGTTGGCACAGGTTTTATGTATAGTGCCCTTCCTGACTGACACAACCATCTTATTTTAATCCTTGTTTGGGATTGGGACTGAGAGTGCACTGACTTGTGCACTCTCATTGTCTAGGTTTTGTGAGCTTACACTCTACCGTTAGCAAAATCCTATTGCACAAATATACAATAATAATAGTAAGAGAATTTATATAGCTTTACTGCTTGAATTACATTTAGTTAATAAATTGTTGGTTAATCTCTGACCCTACAAGCATCCCTGAAAGTATAAAGTTAATAGTAACTTGATGATAAGGTGAATAGTAATGCTTTTTCTAGTTTTATACATACAATGCAGTGTAATAATCTGCCATCATCAATTCTGTTGATTGCCAAACGCCTTGTTACCAAAAGTGATCAATCACCCACTGACGATCCTGTTGCTGATCGCTCCCGGCAGTGTGTAGAAGAGCAGGGCAAGAAACAGTGCCAGGATCAGCAGCACCAGAGCAGCTATAATATACTTCTTATAGTTCTTCCAGATCAGATGGAAGAAACACTTAAAGGGATTCACAAACCAAGAGAAGGTTGTATCTGGTCGACTAAAAAAGGGAGAGCAAAATACTGATTAATGCTTGACTTTATATACAGCACTGCTAGTGGTGTAGTTTTTCTTCCATTTCTAAGACAGTCATCTGGTTTAGTAGAAGTTTTAACAATAATCTTACTTGGGTTTTTCTAGTGGTTCTGGCTCCTTGCGTGCTCGACCTACAGGGTTCTTCTCTGCTTCTTCAGCTGTTGTCAAATGGAATTCAGCTTCCACTTTTCCCTGAAGCAAACCAGTCAAATATTAATTCTAGTAAAATGCATAAAAAGTCACACACACTTTATATTTTGTTTTGTTTTCACATAACTAACGTTAATTTGAACAGAATATGAAATAGGTAACATACTGTCAGTTCATCAGCCTTCACAAATGGCCACCAGCCTTTGGCACGTTTCTGCTGGAAGATGGATATATTCTCACTAGCATTAATTAACATCTCCATCTTACAGTCTTTTGCTGTTTTGGCACCACGAGGAAACCCATGCAGGTCCAACTCTACTGAGCCTAGAAAATTTAAATGTAGACACAACATTAACAGAAACTAAATTAAATTAATAATAATACAAAAAAATCTTTCATTTCTATAGACTTTATATACTGACAGAAGTCTAAATTCTGGTTAACACTTCTAATGGCACATACAGTTGAGTGCAAAAGTCTGCCTAACCTTAGGAGAAAAACACCACCACAAAGATATTTATGTTTGTATCTAAACAGCTTTTGGATCCTCTCACTAGAGAAGATTGTTGCAGATACATATGCGTGTGCAAACCTTTGCACTTAACTGTAGCTATTACTAACATACAGATTTCTCTGTACCATTACAGTGTAGTATACTGTCTTACCGAGGAAGTCATCAGAAGACAATCTCTCAAAGTCCCACACCTGTAGCACTAAGACTGCAGGCAGCTTTTGCTCTGTCTTGTCCAGCGAAAAGATGTTCTCACGTTTGCTTACCACCACCAGTTTCTCAGCTGGAAGGTAGTGGAAGGGGAACACGAAACGCCAGTTGAAGTTGCCCTCACCGGTCAGAGAGTTGTAATGGACATCTGTTTCCTGGGCATCATCTTCAAGTCCCTTCAGCCATCTGAAGATTCCCAGAGGGAAGAGTGAAATATCTGGTAAAACTGGTAAAAGACCATATTTTTGCAGATGTTCTTTGCCACAAGTGTGTCGGTACAGTGTGTGCTTAAAGGTAATCCCTTTACCAGCACAGCACAAATTTACCCTTTAATATAGATGTCACTTGACTGTTGGCCTGTTATGAAATTGGTGTCTTCCAAAATGACATCTTCTGTGTTCCAGATTATGATCCTCAGTTCATATCTTTGTAAATAAGAATAACAATACATCAATAGCTGCACAGCACAACAGTGAGTAAGGTCTAATTTACTATGCAGTGTTACCCTTTGGGTTTGCGAGGGGAAATGTCCACAGGTGGTCCAGGATGAGGCATGTCCATAGGAAAGATATCCACCCACATTTGTAGCTGCCCCTAAAATAATACACGTGGATAGACAGAATTCTCAGGTGTGAAATCTTTACCAGGTTCAGACGTACAATAGTCACTTTGACAATAAACTGAGTATTTTTCACCACTTTTATAAATGATTTTATAATCCCAGAACTATCCCAGAGACTCTTGCACCATACTGCCACCAGTGTCTAACAAAAAAAAAGCAGCATGGCTAAGCTCCAGTGCTAATCTCAGTCAGTCATTCAGTCAGTTTAAATACTGGTTTTCCTTTACAATTTTTTACATAGCCTTAAACTGACCACCAAATAAAGCTGAGAGGAAAAACTAAGGTTTAGACATTAGACTAACTCTGATTTACACTCTGATAATAATAATAACTGTGCCAAATGTTCTACCACAAGCTCTACACCAACAAATAAGCCTGCAGACATTAATGTCTGATTTAGAAAACCATAATCAGGTATTTGTTAAGAGAGAGCATCACCAGACATGACCCTAAGGATAGCAGCTCACTGCTGTACAAAAACTAAGAGAGCTGTAAAATTCCTGGTCCAAGATTTACCTGGTCCATGCCAGGCTTCTCCTTTATGTAGAGTGTCCGGGTCTCAATGTGTTCTGGCACTAGTTTACAGCCTACACCTGGCATTTCTTCCCATCTGTGCAGCACCTTCAGTGCCAAATGTTCGTAGGACTCAACTGCCTGATCTGAAATGTAAAATCACTCTCTCAGCATGACATCCAACCATCGAGAGCCTTTATCTTCAGAAATGTGTGGTCAGTATATGTATATTATAATCACCCTCATCAACAAAGACTGTTTTTCCGGTGTAAATCTTTTCTCCAATAGTGATTCTACCAGGAGTGAAGCGAGGGCTGTCAAGTTTGTTTTCTTTGCATAGCTTGATCAGCAATTCAGTCGGTTTAACAGCATCTCTCCAGGCGTTGTAGCCCTCACTAGAGGTTATATAAGAAAACTTAGATTATGTATGAAGAACAGAGGAGCCTTAAGGTTTATGTTTATACTCACATGGTGTATTCGGTTGGGATGCCACAGGTTACCCTGTGTCTGCTATAAAATCGGTTCTCCAAATCTATTTGCGTTTCTCCAATCAAATCATCACCACCAACAACATCATAGTCATATATGAGAATCCTCAGTAAGGATTCCTTGGGGAAAGATGCTTGAATTTCAAAAGATCTGAGGAAGAAAATTTTTCTAAATTAAAAAACATTACCAGTCATATAATCTACAATATAATATACTCATCTAATATACCTGCCAAACACTGGGTTGAGTTGTTTTGGGATGTAGTTGTCTCTGTCCTTGATTTCAGTTTTTCCTAGTTTTAGCACAATATAAGGATCTGCCTTTCCATCTGGGTCAGCTGGATGGAGGTTTGAGGCCTAATTAGGAATGTATACACTGTTTATACAAGTATGTTGTGATTATATACTCTCTGTTCTGTTTTGATGTATGTATTTATAATGGAAAAACAGCTGA
Organism: Bagroides melapterus; assembly: GCA_028566695.1. Classification (NCBI taxonomy): domain Eukaryota; kingdom Metazoa; phylum Chordata; class Actinopteri; order Siluriformes; family Bagridae; genus Bagroides; species Bagroides melapterus. The sequence continues at coordinate 16,347,572 of JAOTRN010000048.1, forward strand.
ATACATTTCTACAGACCAAATTCAAAAGGAGTTTACATTACAGGCGTTGATTATTAAGTGATGCAGAGCGTTATCGTATCGGATTACACAGAAAAGTGGATACGCTGAAATACATAAGCATGCATTGCAGACGAATCGTATGGTAGTCTCATGTTTCTGAAAAAAACTTACTGAGACAATGTAGACACGGATCAGGACATTTACAGCAGAGTTGGGAGGAATACCCTGGCTTATTTTATACTCTCCAGAGTCAAAACTCTCCTCATCACCAACTGGCAGCTTATACAGACAAAACCCAGCCTGGGAAATGGCAATGAACAGAAATTTTATTTAGTCCCTATCTAATCAGACTGATAAACATTTCTCGTGGTGTCAGTCTGGTCTGTATACCGTTTATACATAAAATGAATCTATACATAGAAACGCTTACACAATTTTATCTCACCTTTAAGTTCCCAACAAACCTCTCAGTACCAGAGCTCTCGTCTTCATTTGCCTTCCCACGAAACAGTTGAAATGTTTTCACCCAGTCATCAAAAGGACCAAACTCTGCCTCCAGCTCTTTGTCATATATCTACAGCGAGCATAAGTTAGAGAAAAAGGAATACAATATAGGATTTATATCAGAGTAGCTAAAAACTAAAAACTGATAGCAGATATAAAATCCAACGATAAAGTGACTCAGATAAGACGCCGGAGTTACCGTTAAGGTTGCAATCTTGGTCTGCTCAGTCATACTCTTCAAGTTAACCTCCCTTTTCTTCTCCTTCAATCCCTTTGCTTCAAGGTAAAATTCAACATTTATTATGTGGTTTTGTGTTACAACAAGAGTTTGCATGAGTTTAGCAAAAGAAAGTCACTGTAGAAGCTGTAGTAATCATTCATGCACTGCACAATGTTCTCTGTGGTGTAGTTATGGACAGTGTCTGCTGTCGTTCGTTTCTTTTTCGTTTTGCAGTTTTAAGTAGTTTTGTCCACTAACACAACATCTGCATGCATTGGACTGGATGTTCTCCAGCCAGTCTTACCCATAGTGGTTATTCCATCTGAGAGCAATGTCTGAAGAGGAGTTACTGCAATACATCACAACATGTGTGTAACTGAATGGTTAGTGTCATGGGCTAATAAAATCAAATTCTGTTTCTTACCAGCTTCATAGATGTTTGGAAATGTGTTAGCCTCTCGTTTTGACTACGGATGAAAATATGACATAATTATTAAAACTACCTGGTAAAATCTACTTATTAAAACCATTATTTAATTAGTAAAACAAAATAGACTAGAACTAAGATTGCACTGGTGATTAAAGTCAGAAAGTTTAATCTGACCATGTGGATTTTCTCCACTGAAGCGTAGTACTTAGACCACCAGTCAATGACGTTGTCAGCAGATTCGTCAGCGGCGGTGCGCTTCTTCCGTTTTGTAGATCTGCGCTTGCTCTTACTGGAGACTCTGTCCTGTGTGAAAGGATAATAAAAGGAGAATATTCAGGAGCACTGATATTTTGTTTTCTCTGTATACCTGAGTGTTCTACACACCTTCCTTTCCTGTGGTACTGTCTCAGGTGTGTGAGAAGGTTTGCTGATGTCCTCCTGCTCTATAGGTATGTAAATGTCATCACAGGGTTGTGCTTCAGTGCCGTCTTGTTTAGGAAGTGGTGCAGCTAGGGATTTACAGACATGATAGAGATAACGGTAGCTGCTATGGCTGTATACAGTTCAATTTGAAAAGGTAGGTCAAGATCAAAACGGCCATTACGTTCTATGACTGGCTCAGGTAGGTGTGGTCTGGGAGGGGGTAAAACTGGAGGGGTGTATTTGAACAGACCCAGGTTGTTTATGACATGGCTGCCCACCAGTGTGCTCCTGCCAAAGGCTCGCCAGTCCACCACAGTGATTGTGAGAGGAGGGTGGAGGTACTCGTTCTCAGGCAGCTCCTGTATAGATGAACAGACAAATATCTCTATACAAGCAGTTCAGTTTCTGGAAATTGAGTTTCATGTTTTTTTCCTCAAGGTGCAGTTCTTCTTTACATTAGGAACTTTTAATAGTTGTGGACACAAATAACACTAAGGCAGTGATGGACCTGATCCTGTAATAATATTTCACTATTTTCTGCTCCAAATTCATTCAGAATTACGACTGGACATTGGTCCTCATTTCTCAATTGCGTTATGAACTGATTTAATCACAAATCATTTTAGGCACATTGACACAAGACATCTGGAGTCCATGAAATTGAATAGTTTTTCTTTTCCAGAAAAAAACATTGGTGTTAATAAGGTCAGTGATTTCTCAACTATTCGGCCTTTCAAGTGCTGTTATACTGTTAAATAATATATTTTTTTATTGGCATAGACATGACTCCAATATAATCTTCTCTTCAAAAGTCTATTTTTGCATTTTGCTCATTGTTTCACTTGTGTAAGATTTATGAAGTTTGTGGGTGTCACCAAATACAAAGCTTTGTCATGCCTGATTATTTACAAATGCTTGCTGTTCATCAACATGACCTACTCAAACATTTATACACAATTTATTAAAGGATTGATAAATGAGGTCTATTGACCTATGGTAAAATATTTGTCTTCTCCAAACTGGTATTGTCATAGACAGTTAACCTGCCAACATAGAGAACCAGAGTCTTATGGTTCTGATACGAAATGTAAGAGTTTACTGAGAATCAGCAAAGCTAAGATGATCTTAAACGAACCATTTTTACTTTTAAGACGGTTAACCATCCTTTGTAGAAACATCCATTCCCCTGCAACTGCCCCCACCCTGATGTCTTGAGTTGATTTTTAATAACAATTTTACACACACCCATCCTTGTCAGTCTTGTTTACATGGACAATATTGGAGTAACTGAAACACCTCATGCATTGTTTATTTTTGATTATTATTTTTAACATACACATTTTCTTCTCTAAAATATTCTGTAGGACTTAACTAATTACTTATGGACTTTTTGACTGTCTAACACCAGCTGTTCAAAATCTGTATATGCTAGCAAATGCTGTGTAAGACAC
>JAOTRN010000048.1:16437182-16451406 GCA_028566695.1 Bagroides melapterus
TGTTCCAAAATGTTCCACCATCTTTGGCAAATAACAGGGATGATACATGTAGCCCCTTTATACTAGACAACTTTCTAAACTTGGCTACGTATAGAAATCCTATCCATGAAAACCCCAAATAGGAGTGAGGATAATAGACACCCTTGACCAAACCAAACAATTTCAACACAATGCCAAGAATGCACACCTAACATTAGCTGTATAAATGACTCTGGTGTTCAGGAAATAAGCAGTCATGGCTATTTTCCAGTCAAATTACATCATAGTTACAATAGGCAATCATTTGTATCTCAGAAGCTGGTCTAGTTTTGGGTTTTCAGTTTCAGCCTCATTATCACAAGCCAGACTGTTTGGTATCTGATACTGTTGTCTGGTTATTTGGGTCATTCTAACAGACTGGGAATCAGAAATAAAAACCATTTCAACGGCATGGATGGATGTCTAACCTGCAGTATCAAGCTCGATATCTCATTGTACAGATCACAAAGATCATGTCCTTTTGCAAAACCTCATTAAAAAGCTTGTCTGATTTTAAGTATATCATCTTTAATTATCTTTAAATAAGTAAATTCCGTTTATTAACAAAGTAAAGATTGCAGGTTAGGTCTGAATTCACATGATGGGAATTAATGTGGCCTTTTTATGAACTTTCAAAGGTTCATACAAGCTGTCCTTTGGTGGAATGTCATGATGTTTTCTCAAGTCATGCTATCTTAATCACTCAGATAGAAGCAGCAAATGCCTTCTATTCCCAACCAGCCCATAGCTTTAAACCATCTCAGGCAAGTGTCAGGCAGACTGTATCAGTCAGTGATATATATGAAACATGTGGGACTTCCCAGCCCTCCTGCCTGTCTCTATTTCTGGGTGGAGTTCTGTATTTTATGGGCTTAAACCCAGTCTATGAAGCAAGAAGATGGCATGTCACCTGTGTCTGTTTACAAGAGCAATATGAAAATGGTTTTCAAAGCCTGTCTGCCAGCATCAGTCATTACAGGGGCTTGGCTCCTCCCTTCCCTAAAACCCCTGGGTCTAATTAGGACTGTAGCCACCTGGATGTCTCTGAAGGCCAAGCATCCGCCTGCACTGCCTCCAAAAGACAACAACAAATTTAACAAAAACACCCTCCTACCGCTTGCCAGAGAGAGAGAAAGAGAGAGAACAGTGCACATCTGTTAGTGTTTAATAATTACTTAGCTTTACTGAACAATTTTATCTGTAACTGTATCCAGTTCCTCAACACACACACACATCGTACCCCACTCTGAGCAATTAATGCACGCCGTGACAACAGGTTTGTAGGGGATGAGATCAGGTAGGTCAGTGCCACAGTGGAGAATATTTCTCAGGGTGTGTGTTATGTGTTGTAGAAAGGGAAAACACATAAATAGAAGGAGAGGGTGTGTGGTGTAAATTGAAGAGGAAGAAATGTTATGTGTTGCCCCTGAAGGTGTATGTGTAGTCTATAAAACCATAGGAAGGAACTGGACCAACCACCTGCAAAGCAGACTGCTTTCAGAGAGTGTAGAAAGCATCAGAAACACATTCAGTTTCACACACACACACACACACACACACACACACACACACTATGCAAGACAACAGAAAAATAAGACAGTTCCTATTCGGTGTCCTAGAGGTCTTCCGTTGTTTAATGATTCTCTCTCAGTCTCTATCTCTTTTTAGACATGCTTTACACAGTATGTAAAAAAAATAAAAAGCACCTTCTCCCGATCCCTCCTGTTGCTGTTATGTGTGACTTGTGTGAACTCTCTGTAACTGATAGACTAGACTGAAAATAATCAGCATGAGTTGACTCAGTTCTCCTAATAATACTCCCAGGCTCTGGGCTGTTTTCATGAACTTCCTATTTGATCCTTCTTAATAGTATAGCACTCTCAAAGGTACCTGTTAAACAGGTATGTTTGTCCATGGGTTGATCCCTTTAAGGTACAGAATTAGACATTTAAGAACTATGGATGTACTTTAAATGAGTCTTTAATGTTCACTGGCTTCACTTTCCCAGGTGAAACATTCAGTTTACTAGCTTTTTGTGAGAGTGGAGCCATCTGTACATGAGTTTAGTACCTCTGGTCATTTCCTATTGCATAATGGTACTAGTAAAAGCAGGAGTTCATTAGAGGTAAGAACAAACACTGTTTTTTTTTGTCTCTACCAAGCAATACTGCTGGAGATTTGTATAAAATACAAGCACTTTAATATAAAAAAACGCAATTCTAGCATGCAATACAATGAGGTGATGATAAATCCATGATCTTGACATTATTTTCATAAGGATTATATGTATTCAATAATATATTATAAATATATTTATGTATTATCAATAATAATACATAAATATATTATTGATATATCTATTGATATTTATTGATATTGCTATATCAATAATCAATAATATATTTTAATATATTATCAATAATATATTTATGGATTGATTTTCATTGGATTGATGGCTCATGACAACAATCTGGTCACTGCTTTTGACCAATCGATGGTCTGCATTATTAGGACTGGGTGATGTGACGATATAATATCGAACAGTGATGTGACGATATAATATCGATACTGTGATGTGACGATATAATACCGATACTGTGATGTGACGATATAATATCGATACTGTGATAAACATTTTTTTCTGAGATATTGTGCATATTGTGATAGCGTTTAAGATTTATTGGATAGAAGCTCATATTACATTTATTAACAGAGCTTATAAATTGAGGCAGTGGTGGTAAAAGAAAATAATTCTGCTGTAATGTATATGTGGTGATGATAAAGACTTCCAAGCCCCAATTTCAGTTTATTTTTTCATGTTTAAGTTGTAAATTATAAATTATTGTAAATTTAATTAGAAACTCACCAAAAGCATGACTTGATTGACTTTTTTTTTTATCATTAAAATTTGTAAAAGATATTTTTTCTTGTTCTAGATATAATTTGTAATTAATTTGGTTAAATTATAAGTAAATGTAAGTTATATTTAACACTAATAAATGTTTTAAGTCGTTTTAATAGTTTTATTTTAAGTAATATATATTTTTATCTCTAAAAATAATCACTATTTTGTGATCTGTCCTGTGGCATTTTTTATTGTCTGTCTGCAGTGTCTGTTTACTTGCACTGTTTGCACTAGGTTGCACACTAAGCACTTTATTTGGCTAAACTTCCTTTTTAGTCCTCAGCTCTGTGTTGTTTTATGTAGCACAATAATCATGCAGGAAAATTATTTCATTTCACTACTGTGTCAACTATACATAGTCAAAATGACAATAAAATATTTTTGACTTGACTTGACTTGACAAACAACGCTATTGTCTTGCTTGAAGTTTACCAACTACACTATATGGTCAAAAGCTGCCCCAAACTTTTTGCCATATAGTGAATATACTGTATCATTATAAATATTATGTTTTATAGAAATGCCTTCGAGAATCACTATATGATTTTTTTACATCTTAAACGTCTAATTTCTTTATGTCTTTGTTATGTATATTTATTTACTATCCCTGCCACCACTGAAACTCTGTCATGATATGGCTCACTTTGTGATGAAAACAATGTCAAAATCATGGATTTATCATTGTCCTATTGCATACTGCACTCTGTCTGATATTCTGGAAGCATCAGTCAAGTTTGTACTAACTGGCAGAGAAAGAGAGTTCAGTGTGATTTTCTTTTTGTGCTGCTGCCTACCTCGCTGATCTCCTGAAGCAGTATAACCCATCACGAGCGCCTGTCTCAGTTGTGACACATGCCTGCTGTTAATCACCCAGATGACTCACAGCTCAGCCAGTGGAAATCTTTTTCTTATATTATTTCAACACTGGAAGAGCCTCCAAATGCAAAATATATAGGTATTTTAAAATACACATTAAAATATATTTGTGATGTTTGTGTCTTTCATATGATTTGATATAATGGTTGTAGTAATTCACTGAATATTGTACATTATTTCAACACTTTCTTTGTTTATTTAATGTTCTTTATTCTCTCACATACAAAGTTATTTAAGAGTTTAGACACAAATTGAAAATGGCTAAATAAATAAAGATTATCCTTACGCATGTGTGAGCGTACGCATGTGCAAACATCTAACAATACACGCAAGCATATGGCTAATGTCTCCATGAGCTACTGTACTGTAATATAAATATACTGTCTGTATGCATGTGAATGTGCACTTAGGGCTTAGAGAATGTGCCATATGTACACTGTCTGTGTGTGTCAGTGTACTGCAGGCAATAACAGCTGGGCACAGTAGTAAATTCTCTCCTGCGGGGACTGTTATACTGCGGTTTATAGGATGCTGTACAGCTCCCCATCCTATTTTGCATACCAGAGAAAACCCCACAACTCACAAGTGCCATTAAATAGTTTTATACATGCACACACACACATACACACACACACACACACACACACAAATATATACAGAAAGCATGTGTCTCAGCTTGTTTGTTGTTAGCATGCCCATGAAGAAAAATCACACGTGTATACTCATCAACAAACATACACCAGCACACACAAGAAGTGGACCAGCTCCAACAGGCTGTAACTGATAAAACGTGACGTGCCGGCTTGACTTGGCTGAGAATGTTAGGAGGTAATGATCTGCTTCCACATATCCTGTGGTAATCTGGAATGTTCCACCTCTACCCATGGAATTTTCACAATCAGTCCATTAAAGGAGTGAAAGAGGGAAAGGAGGGGTGTCACAATGGAAAGCAGTTGGTGCAAGCGTGTTTGTTTTGTATTATACACTGTGGTTTGTGCTCTCAGGAGGGTTGTGCAGCTGCTGTTTGTGGCCACGGACACACATGCGCAAGGCCCGTGGGCTCCTATGTTTCAGGCTGCACTAGACCACAGAGGGGTGCTGGAAACTTCTGGAAACAGACTATAAAATGAATAAAAGGGGTAATGGGCTGTCTGCACAACACAAAATAATTTACTAGCTCCTAAGAGTGTATAATTGTGAGTGTTTAGCTCATTTTTTATGCATCTGCCAAATGTATCCAATCTCTTCTCTGTCAAGAAAGCTTCTATTCAGATTTATTGATAATAAACACATCTTTCTCCATATTTCTTTTCTTTTTTAGCATTGTCACCTTACAATCCCCAGTTCTTCCCACATGGATTTCTTCCAATTCCAAAAAAAACCCATTCAGGTGAATTGGCAACATAATATCGCCCATAACTTTGTATATTTGGTGATCTGCAATGGACCAGGTGTATTTCCACCACAACCAGTGTTTCCAGGAGAGGGCCCTGGATCACCTGTGACCCTGACCAGGATAAACCGGTTACTGTAGATGATTAAATGAATAAATATCTGTAGATCCCTGACCATCGTAGTCATATGTGTCTTCCAAAATCTGTTACCACAAAATTTGAATCAAACAATTGTATATAGTGTCTGTGCGATATAGCATAAAATTTCACCTTCACTGGAACTCAGAGGACCATCCCAGTTCCAGCTGGACAATACCTATCTGTGCACAAAGAAGGGTCCATGGAAAGACTTTCCAGAAAAGTTGAGGAAAGTGGGCCTAAATCTGGAACTGGATGGTCAAAAACCACATATAGGTTTGATGGTCAGGTGTCTTTTAATAATCTAATATTTAATTCACTTTAACTGAATAGTGCTTTTAACAATGGACATTGTCTGAAAGCAGCTTTACAGAAATCTAAAAACAGAATAAAAATGACAAAGTATAAAATCAAAATAATATTTAATAAAATAATATTTAATAATATTTGTCCCTAATACTTATCTCTAATTGAGACAATTGAGACAATGATGGCAAGGAAAGAGCACCTTGAGATATGAGACATGTAGAAAAAACCTTGAGAGGAAGCAGGCTCAGAAGGGAACACATCATCACTTGGGTAAGATTAAAGGTAGAAGATGAAGAAAAGAAAATCTGAACAGAAAATAAGCAAGGGTCAGGTCTTTAAGAAATGATGATAACTACACTAGACAACCAAAACCCAGAAGCAAGATAAAAACAAACCAAACCAACCAAACAAGACAAAAGAAAACCAAAAAACACCCATAAAGTTGAATATAACCTCTTGGAATGAACTAAGGACTAGGATACAGAGCAGCCAGCTAGCAGTCTAACATCTTGACCGTTAAACTACCACTGCCCTTACCACTGAGCTACCAATCCCCTTAGAAACTATTCTACACACTATTCTACACACATTTCCAATTAAGAACTGGAGCGATGTAGCTGAAGTTGAGGAACTGTCAGAGGCAGAACTTGCCATCATCACGAACCTCTTGCTATTGCTACCCCTGGGGTTTTCCCAGTGTTTCCGTGGGCGTAGCGGCAGCGTTAAAAACAAAATACTCATTCAGATTTAGGTCACACCCTTTTGGTTTGAAGCTGAATCCAGATACGTATATGGATATTGGAGCACTAAACAGCTTCAGATACTGACAGCACCATTGCGTTATATCCCTAATCTGTTGTGACTGACTGTCATTCAAATGGAATGACGAGTCACAGTGGACTCTGCTTCTGAAGACTACATTTTCTTTCTTGCTTTGAGGCCAGCTGTTTGAAATCATACGCTAACCCAATAAAAGGGTTTGTCAGGCCTCCGGAATGATCAGAATCCTGTCTGAAGAAGAAACACGATTGAAGAACAAATGACAACAAACCAGCAACCGATGCTGATCAAACAGTGAATCAAAAAGATGTCGCAAACAAGTAACGCAAAAAGAAGAGGAAAGCAGGTGTAATTGTGAAACTCTGTAAGTGTTTCTATTGTTTGTAAAGTTAAAATAAACATCCCATTCATTACCTCACACATATCCTGAAAACGGAATGGAAGGGTGTGAGGAGGTTAGAGCTGGAAATACAAGACTCACACTGAAAAGGGAAAAGAATAATTTCCCAGAACAGCTGTCAAAATGTCAGATACTGAATTCCCAGACTGCACTTCATAACTACTGTAATTCTCTCTCTCTCTCTCTCTCTCTCTCTCTCTTTCTCTCTCTCTCTCTCTCTGATAGTAGAAAAATATGAGGCAATGAACGTGATGTCTAATTCGTCTATCCCAAAGTAACACTAACAGACTAAAATTATGCATTATTTATATTGCAATTAAGCATCTCTCCTTAAAATTTATTCCTCCTCACTCTCACCCCCTGTCTTCCCCTCTCTGTCCTCTTTTCTCTCTCCCTTTCTCTCTCTCTTTCTCACACGCTACCATTATCATTGCTTGAGATCTGAATTTGATTATCTTCTGAATAAATAATCAGCAGAAAAGATGATATATAACAACAATAATAGAGCCATTTTTATAGCTTTGATATAACAGCAAGTTTCTCATTTTAATGATCATCTTAAAATGCATAAGCAACAATTCCCGGTAAAAATAAACAGTATTTTCTCCAATAATGAAAAAAGCAAATGTATAAAAAAAACATCCACAATAATTATTTTCAAGGGAATCCTAGAGGAGCGAGAAAGAAAACTATATGTTTTTTTTTCTGCCAGCCATGATAATAATCAAAATCTTAAAAAAAAAAAAAAAAAGATACAGTATTAAAAAGAACTTTTCTAATTATTTTCCCTACTGCGATTTATTTATTATATGTTATTATTCGATAATAATAAAAAAAAAGTGATGTGCGACGTGCATTATGTTTTCGCTGGTGGGTATGATGTGTACTTTGGGTCTAAACAAATAATTGAGGCTTGTATTATGCAGTTCTTTAGGGGTTTGGGTCAGTCAAAGTGATTCCCTGTCTCTTATAAGCACAATTTCTTTCTCTCAATTGCTCCAGGACACTCAAAGCACTAACTATAGTACAAAAACCCGAACATGTCAAGTGCAATGTTTACACACCCTTGTTGGCAAAAGGCCTTCTCTTCAAGCACACACAAAACACACACACAAAACCTGCAGGCTTGTACACATCCCAAAGGGCATCTTGGGTATTTATTGTGCTCATGCATGGAAAATAATGACTACAAATGCCGTCTGTGCATTTGCAAGCAGGTGCTAAAACACTAACTCCCACAGACTGCAAGACATTCCACATTAACTTATGTGTGACAAAACACAGCAAAGTGATGTCATTAATGCAGTGTTTCTTAGTCAGACACAGAAGAAACATTGTGGAATCTTTTGGACCTTATTGAAGCTGCAGCAGTAAAAGAAAAGAAGATTGTTTAATCCAGGTGAGTCATGTTGGAAATATCTCAAGCAAAACAGCTTTTTAATCTTTACTTTCAAAGCAGGATGTCAAAGGGACGAGAATCAAACTTTCCTTGGAATTTAATGAATAACATTTGTTATTCTGGGTTTGAAGCAAGTATTTTTTTTTCTCTTTTAAATTGGGAAGAATCCCATTTCAATGACTGGTTGCAGTTAGTTTTGGCTGGAGAGAGGTCAGCTGACCTACATAACTCCTTCAACTCCTTCCATAAATGCTTTCAAGCAGAACCCAAAACTATATAAATTACAGAATTATTTGGATGAAATTAGTTGCTTTAAGGGAAAAAAACCATGATATTCTACATATTAGCAATTTCCAGTAAACAAACTCCAGACACTTCAAACAGTCTGGACACTCATGAAAGTCTTTTTCTCTGCTTAACTAATCAACACAACAAACCTTTTTTTTTTCTTTCTGTCATCACTGGTCGATCAGTCCATCTCTCAGCCATCTGCCACTGGGAAACTGTGCTTCCTCCAAAAAGAGTCCCAATGGATCTTAGTCACTCTCCACTGCACCCATCCAAGTCTCTACAGTCTGTACTGAACCATGTATTTATATATGAAGCGTGTCCTATTTACACCTCATATCTCTTAACACTTTGATAGACAACAGTATCATTTAAAACGTGATCATTTTAAAGCATGTCTCAATTCTTGTTCAAAAAAAATCTTTCTCTTTCTAATACAGGTATCTAATTAGGAAGTGTGTGATTCATCCTTGTTCTTCCCTCAGGATTAAACTCACTTAAGTAACTGCCTCGTACTAAAAAGAAAGAAAAGGACTTTGAAGACTGAGCATGGAACGCTGGTTTGAAGAGTGAGCACAGTTTGAATGAATTGATTGGCATGGCATAATCAATCAAATCTTCCCACTCTGATGGAAAAAAAACTGATAGAAAAGAACCTCAAGATTCCTTTTTATGGTTATGGCTAGCATCTTTCCAAAGGATTTGGCTTGATAACTTTCCTGAAAGTGAAATTCTCTGAGAAAGACTCTCACATTGTCTTTGAACAGCCATTGTGTCGGTCAGCTTTGTGTTTGGGTCTTCATCAGTGAATAATTGAAGACTTGGGCAGGAAGGAATTAATGTTCATTCTATAATGAACTCAGAAATTACGATGAGCTATTAGTTCCTCAGGAGCTCTTGGTTGCACAATTCCACTCGAATACAAATGATTGTAGAAAGGACATTATTTACATTTACATCACTTACTGTCCAGTGTCAAACAAATGAGGACGGGTTCCCTTCAGAGCCTGGTTCCTCTCAAGATTTCTTTCTCAGATCATCTCAGGGTTTTTTTTTTCCTTGCCACTGTTGTGAGTCGGTGTCAGATGTCAGAGATAAATAGTAGCTTAATTTTAACATCAACTTCATTTTAAGCTTTCTATTTTTCTGAAAAGCTGCTTAGAGACAAAGTCAACTGTTAATTGTTTATTCTATACAAATAAATTGAATTGATTTGAATTGTTTTAGGGCTCTTTTTAGAACCTTTAATGGTTCCACATAAGGAAGAGACAGTAGGTAGATCAGCATGCACTGCCAAAAAGAGCTCTGAAATATCATAAAGTTGTATGCTCGTTGATGGCACTGTTTGACAAATAAAAGCTTTTTACCTTAGATCAGGTTTTTTGTCATTCTTTTCACAATATAATGTAATATATTACTTTCTTTTTTTGATAATTAAATGCCTTAGAGTTACCACAAATCCACAACAGACGTTTCACACACATACAGTATAATACACACAGTGCATGCTTTCATGTACAGTAAGGTCTAATTTTTAGTATAGCCTTCTACTAGCTTTCTAATACTTAACTTTACACCAGCAGTGCACATTTACTCCAAATGACACTATTTATATTGTAATTGGGATTTGGATAAAAACTGAGATAATGCATGTGATCAGTCAAACAGAATAACAATTATAAAAACTCATTAATAAGTAACAGAGTCATTTGGCTATGCATCATGGAACTCCATTTGAGAACCACTGGTTTGTCCTACCATCCCAATATCTCAATCTGATGACAGTTTGCACTGAAGATGAAAGAGAGCTCTATGCTTGCTGAAATGAGACTAGTCTATTTATAGTCTTATAATCTCTTCATTCATGGGTTATATTACAGATCATTCTGTGAAATGTCCTGATTCTAAACTCTCCACTTGTATTGAGGATGAAGAAAACCTTCTAACAAAATACAAAGAACTTCACTTTGAACAGAGTCACCAAGTTGTTTAATTTACAGGGAAAATTGCATATTATTATATATTATTATTGAATTATCAGTAACTGCTGAACCAGACAAGATCCAGACAAATAAAACACATTTTACAAAAGACATTTAAAGATACAAAAAACACTTTTGAAACTTTCTAAACAGTATTAACTTGCTATTAATGATAGAGTTATGTGGAAACTGATGATTCGCTGTGGCGACCCCTAACGGGAAAAGCCGAAAGTAGAAGAAGAAGATTAACTTCCTATTAATCTAGTCACGCTATTAGCGTGAACCAAACTGTCGGGTGTGGTTTATATACGAATCAAAGAACGACACCCCTAAACATATTCAAAAATATCTAGAAATAAATAAAACAAAATCACACAAATAAGAGTTGTAAGTCTTCTTACCATAATGTGTGTTTTTTTTTTTTATTTGGCTGAAGTCTTGTAAGCCGAAATCATAGCAGATGGCAAACAGTGTTTCCACTGCATCAGCACGCTGTCACCTTTCCTCCATCTATAGGTGAATAGCTCCTCCAGCTGTGGACATGGTCACTCATCCTCCTCTATGTCGTCATCATTTCTGCATTCTTTAGATTCATCATCGTTGCTGCCTTTAATCTTCATGTGTCCCAAACTCACGTAAAGCTCACATAAATCTGCGGCCATGGGAGTTTTGTTTTTCAGTTTCAAACACAAGGCTTTTCAGTGGTCTGTAAAGATGAGATATTTTTTTGGCTACCGAAATGCCGGTCAGTGGTTGAAATATTAATTCAAATTTCAGACTCAGTACTCAGAAATGAATTGTGATTTTAAAAATAATTAAGTAAATGACTTAGCTTAATTTGTATTTAAGTACAAGTAAAATTATAGACTTAAAAATATACTCTTAAACATACAAGTACCCAAAAAATGGACTTAATTACAGTAACGTGAGTGGGTTAGGGGCCTTTCTCAAGGACCCAACAGTGGCAGATTGGCAGTGCTGGGGCTTGTACCCTTTTAACTTAAGTCAATGCAAGTCAACTTAATTTTAACTCAAGTCAATGCAATTTACATTTACTTTCAATCTAAGCCATGACAGAACTTCTACTGGTTTACTGTCTGTTGGTATTCAGTACCAGATATTAGCATCACTGGTCATTGGATCATGACTTAAAATTTTACAGAATACAGAATAAAGATCATTGTTTAAATTTTCTTATTGGCATTGTTATGACAATGACCTGGTCATGCACATTCTTGCTTCCCTTGTCCATAGCTTTCCCACAGTGTAATTTGCCTCTTATTATCATGATGTCATAGTAATACAGAGGAATGGCAGCACATGAACCATGTTTATTACATTATTGGGCTCCAGGCTGTCAGAATTCAGCACAATGTAATTACCCACATGGAGTATTAGACACAGCAAACAAACATAATTCTGTATCTTGTGGATCTGCGCTTCATCAAAAGGGGAAAAAAATTTACATAAAGAAGCAGAGCCTGGAAGAAATGGATTCTTTATATGAAACTGTGAAATATATTAATCAAACTATATTTTGCTTTTCGGAATATGTCTTTCAATGTTTACTCTTAAGCCAGAGTATCAGATTTTATTATCATTATGAAAAAATATGTAAGGGCTAAACCTATTCAAATTTTGACTTTTGACTCTTTCTCTTAAATTTGGCAGCATACACATCACAAAGAGACCAAAAGTAAACCATTTGTTAAAATAAAAAGCAGTGTTAGATCAGGGGTTCAATAAAAAAAACTGTGTTTCCACTGTATGGCCAAAATTATGTGGTCACCTGAATATCACTCCCATACACGGTTAATGTTTAGGGACAATGTATGTTGTGTGCAGAATGCATACAGAAACTCTGGTAAGACTAGTTAAGACTGCATAATTAAAAGTTAGCCACAAAGTCAAACACAAACATGATGGTGCCCTGGGACATAAAGTGGCTACTCCATCGTTTTATATATACTGGTCAGCCATAAGAATAAAACCGATATGTGGTCCAAGGAAGGCCAACCAGTGAACCAGTGACAGGGTTATAGGCACCCAATGCAGATTAATGCAACCTTTTCTTCAAAATAATTTTCAGGAATGGTTGGAGGAACATGAAAAAGACCTGGCCTCCAAATTCCAGATTTCAATCTGAGTGAGGATCTGTGAGACGTGATGGACAAACAAGTCCGATCCATGGAGGCCCCTCCATGCACCTTACAGGACTTTTCTGCTGCTAATATCTTTATGCTAGATTCCACAGCTCACCTTCAGAGATTTGTGGAGTCCATGCCTCAATTGGTTGGAGCTGTTTTGGGGCAAAATGGGAGCTATAAAATATTAGGCAAGTGGTTATAATGTTATAGCTGAGATGAAAAATATACCTAGACAGTACTCATGGAACAATTTATTAATGTTAAAAGAGGTTAGAGGTAGTTAAGTGATCTAATACACAATTTGATAATTTTGAGGAAATTAGCCAACTTAGCTTGCTCTTTCAAAAGGTAATAAAACATTCTAATCACTGTACTGATATAGTTTTATTGTTATCTACAGGGCTGTATCAACAGCCTTTTGTTGCTCCTGAAACATGTTTTCAGTTTGTCCTTTTTTCTCCTAGTCCAGAGGTCTTGCTGGGATTTTGTTTCAGGTGATGAGTTACCATCTGTGATGAGATATCTACCAGACATGGCAACACCCATGCACAAACAATGCATGAAAATCACAAGGATCTTACCTCACTGAGAAAGCGAGTGTAGAGGAAGAACAGAAGAGGACCAAGCATTGAGACTTGTGGGACGCCAGTGGAGCGTCTAAGTATCCCCTCTATGTTATTTGATTTGTCTGCCCCTTCAGGTAAGATGCAAACCACCATGCTGTTCCATTAATGACCACCATGCTGTACCACTTGTGAGGATGGACAGTAGAGTCTTGTCTCTGACAACATCAAAGTCTGCCGAGAGGTCAAGAAGAATGAAATCTGATGAGAGTTTGACTGATCTAGTGGAAGGAAGCTTCTCGGTAACATCCACAAGGGTCATTTCTGTGGATCCATTTTTTTCATAATGATCCTTTGAAGCCAGGCTGATTAGGCTCTTGGAGGTTCTGGGCAATAGAGATAAATGATTGCAAGCAAGCTTTCAAGAATTTTAAAAATGAAAAGATTGATGTCTGGATTGCTTCAAAAAAAAAAAAAAAGACCCCCAGAATGCACTGGTTCCAGAGAGGAAAGCTACTGTGGCATTCTAATTTTTAGAATTTTTAATTAAATAAAATGTTGAAAATATGAAAGAAAAACGATCGTCAATTATGTTCTGTATGCATTGCAATGCACATTTCTTAAAAGAAATATATAGTGTTTCACAGGGTCAGTGCTCATGCCCCAGCTCACTCCACTCTGAGCTCCAGAGGCTGCGGGTTGATACTGATGTAACAGAACATGATGAAAGCATACTAGATAAAAGGTAGAGTCCTTAAACCAATGATTCTATCCTTTTTCTCCCTCAAGATCAGAGAACACTGAGGCATATTTTATATTCTGTTGTTACTCTGTGGCAGGCAGGAAGAGGAGGATGGTAGGCGAGAGTTTTGTGAGTGTATGTAGCAGGAAAAACTTAAACAGATGATGACTAACTCCTAAATGAATGAGGCATGGTGTGATGAGTAATATGCCCTCACAGGGACATGAGAATAAGAAAGGGAGAGTGGAGTGGCAGAGAAGCGTGTGTGTGTGTGTGTGTGTGT
>JAOTRN010000048.1:16452081-16462305 GCA_028566695.1 Bagroides melapterus
ATTTGTTAGTTTCTTTCACTCTCTCCCACTCCACCCCACCCCATAACACCCCCCCCCCCCCAAAAAAAAAAAAAAAAAAAAACAGCTAAGGAGTTCTTATCTTTTTCTGCTTTCAGCACTTCCTAATCAGTACACTCCACCACAAACCCTGCTCCCAACATGCCTCTGTAGGGCACTGCAGCTGATAGCCTGTGGGAACACTGAAGAGATTTAAGCTCATTTTATCGCATTCACTCTCCCATTTCACACTGAGACAAACACGCTGTGAAATATCTATCCGTGTTTCTGTTTTACAGAAATCCTGTTTTGGTTTCGTTGACCTTTTGCTTCTCAACAGCTCATAATGTAACATTGTGTGTGAAAATGTATGAAATGAAAGAAAGCATAAGGCCCAATTTCACCAAGGCCCTGGAGGTTTAAAACCCTAGAACTGGTGTTTCTCAATGGCTCTCCTCCAAAGACAGTTCAGTTAAGGCTCACTTGTGGGTCCATATAAGAAGCTTGGGGATATTTTCCCCCAGCTTCCTTAATGAAGTCTCTCTTTGCCAAGTCCTTTTACTTCAGAGTATGGGATAAGGGAGCTAGAATGTAGTGAAGACCGGCTGCCTGTGGGTGGAGGAGCCTCGTCCTTCTCCCATGCGTCCAACACTCGAACTCGGTGGTTTTTATCCCGTCGCAATCCATAGGTTGCAATTAAGACAATGCTTCAGTGGTTCACACGGTGTTAAGCCATGTGTATAGATCCATCAAATAAAAGCAAAAAAGAACACCATAGACAATCTTAATACTTGAATCTAACTTACTGGGCCAAAAGAATTTTCTACCAAAAGTAATACAACATTTCGTTTTCTTCATCTACCCGCTTCTGAGAACAATGAACCACAACAAAAACAGACTGAACGTAAGCATAAGACTGGCTTAAAAAGGTTTGACACAGCTCAAATGATGGCAGAAGAATGGCTATGGTACAGAGCAATAAATCAAGCAGAGGTGCATAAAGACACAGGTCTATAGCTAAACAACATGTCCACAATCTTCTAGACCACGTCTTTCACAAAATGGAGGCCAAGACTTCACAAGCGATGATCCGTTTACAAAGTTCTAGTGCCACTCACTTCTAACTCCCATTAACCACTTTTAGATCTTTTTTTTAATCTTTACAAATCTATAGTCATATACACTTAAAATTTAGTTCATTATTTTTTGGGATAGGCATTCAATTGATATGTGTCGATATTTTTCCCACAGTCCACTGGGAGCACCTGTGAATCATATTGGCGAATCAGAGATCTGCTCTGAGTGGCTGGTGGGCCATTGGCAGGAAAGTGAGGTTCATTCACAGTCTGTGATTGAGCTGTAGGGGGTCAGAAACAGTTGCAGCACGACTTCAGGCTTCTGAGCAGCAGCGTTGCTGGTTGATCACCTTTTGCTTGATACCGTCATACAGCTCGAAGTTGTAGTTCTCCAATGTGGTGGAGCTCCTGGACGAAAGGCCATTGTAGGAGCAGGTGCAGTAAAGCAGCAGGCCAGCACACACAGCACCTAACAGCACACCCAGAGAGCTCATCACAATGATAGTGACCAGGATAGGATCCAGAGTTAAGAGCCAGGCGTTGTCCTTCTCAGAGACACGGGTCACTGGAGGACTACGGGAAGGCTCGGGTGTGCTCCATGCAGAAAAAGAAAAACCTGTGAACAGGACACGGTAGACATTGTCAGTTACGTTACTGTGATTTAGTGATTAAACCATTCTTCGTTTGAATAGAAACATCATGCTGCATTTGTTATTGCCTATATGGCTCCAAATCCATCTTCACTTGGCCCCTAGTCTAATACCTTAGAAGAGAACAATCATAAAAACAGCAATATGCCAAATGTTTCTGTGGATCTTTTTGGCTAATTAGATACAAAAAAAAATCGTATCCACTATAAATGTTTTACTATATATAGTATTGACTAATAAAAAACAGGGCTCACCTTGATCTAGGCGATTTCTGTCATGAAACAGAGGATTGTTCCCGAATTCGACAGGTCTTCTCTCTGAACAGAAAACAAACAAAAAAAAAGGAACCATTTTAGAGGGATTCAGCCTGAGAGACTACAAAGACAAATAACAGCACAACCTTGCATGTTTTTGCTTAATGAGTGTGTGCTGCATGCTATGACTCAAGCTCTAATGCCATGAAAATACAAGTTTATGCAGCCTCAGTAACAGTGTTTATTGGCTATTTGCTGAAGCGGAACTGACACATATGCAGGACGTTTTACATTTTAAGCACCAACATAATGAAAAAAACGTCACCCACAATCAACTAACAAATACACATAAAATGCAGGACTGCTACATCATAAAACACTCCAGAAGCAGTTTGTAGAAAAATATCACTTTATTATTACATTCCGCACAACATTTTCCAAGACCATAAAATTCAACAGGCTAAAATATTCCTCAAATCTTTTTGAAACAGGCTGAAGTGCAGCGCAGATATGGCACATAAACAGACAATCCCAGTCAAGACCCAATATACACAAAGAGAGGATGCAGGAAAAACACACAGCCACAAATGTATCCGAGATCTTAAGACCATGAACATGAATCAAAACCCAAATATGATACACTGCACCGGGATCAAAATCGTTTTCCAAACTATTAATGCTACCTGTCAGTTTGGTTTGAAGACAAATTTTACTCCCCCCCTAACAAACAAACAAACAAACAAAAAAAATCATGTTCTGGTATGACGGAAAATACGACGTCCTAAAATAATATTAAAATGACTTCTTTTTCTATAGTAACATATCAGACTGTGTGTACGCAGTGTGTTTTTGTGCTGAGGCAGGCTCTTGGCACTGTGAGGCCTATATATACGGCCAGGAGGACCTAAGTGCTTTTGCTCATTAATATCATTTGATAGACAGCAAAAGGAAAAGGTTCCAGAAAAAGAATGCTTACGGCAGGCTTAATAAAATGCGATCGACCCATTATCTAATTAAAAATATTTAGAGCTACGTAGAAATCGCACAGGGCAGCCGTGGTTGATATAAAAGCACATCGAGATCAGACTGTATTTCTGCTAACCTGTCAGTTTCAGGAGGGGAAAAATAAATCTCCTCATAAATAAAACCATCCAAAGCTGGCATTCCTACAGGAAAATCAAATACTTTGAGGGTATTATTATTGGGTAGTCTGCGTTAAAAGCCTTATGTCAGAGTGAAACTCATGAGCCCATCAGCTAGACTCCCCAGTAGAATGAAGGAAATGGAGGGTGGATTTCTTATTGGCACTATATAAGACAAATTGACAGTGACATCATTATTTATAGAAAGAAGCAAGCACTGTAATGTAGGTTGGGATTTTTTTTTTTTTTTTTTTTTGCATTGTTGGCAAGATAAAAAGCTTTGAAGTCAGCATTAGTGCTGCCATCAGTTTATACAAAAAAAAGGCATTGTATTTTTATCATTAAATCTTAAACAAAACCATAATGACAGCCTGTTTTACGCACTGATAGACAGGCTCGGTTGAATCCTGGCCTCATTACAGTGGCTGTAATTTTGTTAACAAGGATCTAATGTACGCAGGAGGATTAAGGCGAAGAAAGATGGAAAAGGGAGCGAGAGATTCCTTTTTTTTTCTCCCAGCGTCATCATGGGTCTGCCAGGTCAGGTGCTCTATCTGGCTGCCTGTAAGCGGCTTTCATGTGCTTTTGTGTTCTTAAGCAAACCCCTTCAGACTGCGGGCCGAATCAGAGTCGGTGTATCTTTAGACCGACCTCTCGCTTTGATCTCCTCTTCCACCTTTCCATGGATTCTTTTGTGAAGAGCAGATTAATGGGGAGAAAATGGTCTCTGTAATGGAGGATTATTTTCACCTATTGCCATATGGAGGACATAAGAATATACTGGGATTTTCATTCTCCTTTAATCCCAAAATGCATCTGATGCTTCCAAAATGTGAAGCAGCAGCCTAACGGCCAGCTATCTTTTATAATGGATGATGTCGCAAACTCTTTATGACTAAAGGGAATAATATGTTTATGGAATGTTCATGAATCTTGCTCCAGTCTGTGTATCTTGGCTGTGGTGTGTGTTTGTTCGATATAATCATCAATATAATACAATATAATCAAATTTTTTTGAGTCACACTAATCCTGAAAGATGATGGTGTATAAATAAGTAATAGCACATTTTCATGAAGGGGATTGTGCAAAAAATAAAAAATAAAAATAAAAATAGGTTGAACCTAACACTTTCATAATCAAGTTAAAAACATACACTTTAAAGCTATCAGACACTTTAGGATGAACAGGTATTACAGTATGCACATCATCAAACATCAAGATTGTTGTCATAGAAACACATTTCCAAGTATGATCATTGCACAAAAATATTTCTGTATATTTGAGATACAGAGGAACCGTGAAGAAAAGCCGTCAGATTTGACACAGTGTGCAGTGTTGAGACGTATAGAGTCTGTGAGTTCTCTCACTCTCTGCAGCGCTATCAAACATGGCAAAGCCCCACCACTGTCAGACATGAAGCGGAGCAGCCAAGCAAAGCCACACATTCACAGCTTGAGTTTTGCTCCCCGCTTCCATACAAGCCAATAAAAACAGCCGAAAGCAGTCAAAATAGCAACAGAAGTCAACAGACGTGATTGGCTACCAGAGAACGCTGAACGTTAATCAGTGCATCAGTCATGTGCATGTGCATTTCCATTTAGCCTTTCAATCAGCAACCATGACATCCCAAGTTGGATATAAAAATATTACAGAAAATAACTAGCATATAAAGTACATTTAGTAAACTACATTAAGTATTTTCTGCAAAAAAGTGAGGCTCTTTAGTGACTGGCATTGAATAGCCCTGTGCCACTTGTATATTTAAGGCCAATGATGAGACGTAAAGATTGTGGGTTGCTCAGAGGTGTAAAACTGGCTAAGGCAGGGTCACATAACTTTTGCATATAGAAAAATCAAACATCTTTAGACACATATGTACCAAAGCAAGTTACAGAGCTTCACAGACACTCAAAAATAAAATGTACACATCAATAGACAGATATATCTTCCTTCTGGATACACCCTTCAGAGTGGAGACAGACTCGGGAAGGGGGGAAGGAAGAGGAAGGTAAAACACTAGGTGTTGTGTATTCTGGATAGCAACTGCACCCATGCACCCACATAACACTCGTACATCCACCCGCCCACCTACACACAAACACAAATGGACCATCAAGGCACACAGAAACACATTCTTTCAAAAAAAAAAAAAAAAAAAAAAAAAAGAATCTGTTACACTACTGCTTACAAGGCATCTTTAACAAACTTCATCTTTACCCCACTTCCTCTTCCTCTCCAAGTGTATGTGTGAGTGTATGTGCGTGCATTATTCAGTCCACATGCTAACGCTTTAACGTGACACAGCAGTATCCTGCTTTCCTTCTTGCATTTTTTTCTCATATCACTTTTTTTTTGTTTCTCTCTATCTCAGTAGTTCTGGCAGCATTGCACAGCCTTTTCCCCCTTGGCAACAGCATTGGTCACAAGCAGGGGATCAGAGTCCTGCCAAGTCAGGTTCCCATCCAGCCGTTCTCTCCAGGGAGATCCAGAGAGTGAGAGAAGTGTGCACAAACTCACACACACACACGCGCACACACGCACACACAGTCAGAGGTGGCTTTCTGCCACTCAGGTCTTTGGCGAGATGCATGTCTATTCTCACCAAACTCTGAGCTGGAACTGCAAACGCTGCAAAACTCCAATCAGAGCTTCGCACAGGTCCAAAGGTTCCAGAAGGGTCACGACTATGCGTCCGCTTCTCTTCTCCTAATTTGAGCGACTAAGCGTTTTTAAAAGTCTGCTTTCACCGACGGCAGCTTTCAAATGTCTCCGTATTAATTGGTGCGTAGGTTATCCTTGGTGCAAAATCCTTCCTGAAGGGCACTGCGGGTGCAGCGCTGGGCGTCTGTGCCTGTTGGTAGTAATGAAGCAGCAGAATAATAGCGACAGAGAGTCTAGAACCCTCTCCATAGTCTCAGTCTCCATCACGCCTTCTCTACTTAGCACTGGGAGCACGGCTCGTGTTTCTCCTGTCTAATGGTCAGCATGGGCTCCACTGTGGGTGCCGTAGCGGTGCCACCTGGGTAATGGGTGCTGTGGTAGGACACAGAGTGCTGGCTCTTCTTGGCAGCCAGGTGGTAGCGATGGCAGCACAGCACCATGAGAAGAGTGACGGAGGCCAGTAGCACCAGTGCACCCCCTCCAGCTATAACGTAATACCAGTAGGTAGGCATGGGCTGCAGGGACACTGTAGTATCTACAGTGGGATCACTCATGCCAGGAAGGGCTCCCCCTGGTGGACAGACACAGAAAGGTTGGCTTGGGGTAGAGAAGCATGCAGACTGCATTGCTTTATGCCAGCATGATTGATTTTATTATTGCTATTTTTTGTAATATCGGCTTTTGGTTCTGATTTGCTGCACAGAAACGAAACAGACAGTCGCTGCACACAGACAGGCAGATGTGCATGCATGTTGCCTCTCCCTAGCCCTTGCCTTTTATGATTTGTTTAAGCTTATAATTGATTCAAGCTTTTCCAAATTTCACTGGACCAGATCAGGAATCTTTGATAATTTATGTGGTGTGAAGAAACATCACATTATGTGGTCATTTTTTAAACTATTGCTTTGCATGTGTATAGCCTGCTGCATTAATCTCACATTATCTATCACAATTGAGATCACAGAGCTTTCCTATTTGGTCAAATAATGACATGAACTTCCTAGAAGACAAAGCCCGATTCTCAGCTAGAGAGAGAGTGAGAGTGAGAGTGAGAGAGTTTTTATTAAAGTGTCATCGTGTATGGTTGTATATGAGTGAACGTGCACATGCATACACTAAAAATCCTGATGTGTTGTTATGTGTCTTTGTGTTGTCTTTTTGTTCATGCATGGATCAGTGCCAGCTTCATCTGCCTCAAGCCAAACTCCTCCATGAACCCCATCCAGCGTTGCAGAGAAACAACTCACCCTTCTTTCTTTCTCCCTCAAACACACATACACACTGAATCTAACAAATTCCTGCCCCTGACACCCCCGCACCACCACCACCACCACCACCTTCATCTAATCTAATCCTCTATCTCCGAATTCAAAAGTAAAACAAGCGTGTAATTCGACTTGTCCGAATATCTGCCTCATTTCTCCAGGAGCTGTCTAAGAATACGGGCAGCCACTGAAACCAAAGTGAATTCTGCTAAGAAGTCAGTCGCATGTTTCTCCCAAGTCCAGAGCACTCCTTATATGGTGCTGAATTCATCCAGAAGAGCTAGCAGGAGAGAGATGGAGAGGGGGGGAGATATAGTGGATACAGAGCGAGGGATACCCGGAGAGGTGGAAAGCCGAGGAATATGAGGCAGTGGAAAATATATATAGAGAGAGTGAGATAGAGAACAGCATGTGATGATAGTAGAGGAATACGTCATTAGGGAGCCTGTGCACTAATGTGGCTTATGGCACTGTTGCACACTGAATCCACTGTTTCCATTCCTCACAACCTCTCATGCTGACTACAGAGCGATAACTCATCTATAGACACTGCTGAAAGCTGCAAGCTTGTTTAGGGTCAGGATGGTGCACTGATGCTACAGTATATGTGCGGTGAAAAGGTGCCGGTGCTGCGTCCATACGTATGCCGTGAACATCACGTATTCATCACCACAATACCAACCACAAAACATCACTGACTATTTCACATGAAACATCATTTGCATGCTGGGATACTGTCCATGCTGTGAATGGCAAGGTACAGATGATAACGATTACGATGCCGGAGAGGACAAGGACAGGTGTCTCACAGACAAACGGATCTGATTCAGCCTGCTAGAAACATGTATATGTGGAGCTCATAAGCATTATCTTCATCATGAGAGAAGAAGACACAAAACTCAACCCATAGCTGCTGCAAGCTGTGCTGGGCAACAAGCAGGAAGCATAAACATCTGCACAGGAATAAGACAATCATTAGCGTGGGAACATGACAAGAAAACTCACCAGTCATCTCCGGTGGGAAGGCAGGAAAAGGTTCTGAAATCAGAGAAATATACAAAGAGAAATTAGAGTGCAGAAAGAACCAATTAAAAAGAAAACTAAACAAATGTCTGGTATAAAAAAAAAACTAAAAAATCTGATTTTCATTAAAGTTAGTCACTGATCTATGGTGAGGCACCTTCGTGGGCACTGAATCCTTAAGGGATTATTCCATTATTATTTTTCAAACCTGCATCTGGACAAGAATTTCAAGCACCAAGGGCTGCACTGAGAAAAAAAAAAAACCCAGTGAGACTTTAACCTCTGAACTCCCTTATAATTAAAGCCTATGGGCACTTGCTTGGATTTTGATAATTAACAGTGTAAGGATGAGGCAGACATAAAATAAGATTTTACAAACCCTGTTTTGTTTAACCTTCCATATTGAAGCAATACAGTAAAAAGTAATTACATTATTTGAAGCATTCCCTGAGGTTTTTTTGTATCCACATGCAATCATAACCACAAAAATACACTGTAAATGGACAACCACAAACCTCCAAATGGAAATATAGTACAATCATTCAAAGAAGGAATTATACAGCACTTAATTTTCCACAACCATTTGACTGCAAATTTCATAAAGGCGTTCTTTTCTTAGCACAGGGTAATGATAGTTAAAGAAACACAACATAGAGATTAGGTTGAAAAATGCAGGAGTATCCCTTTAAGAGTGCATGCCAGGTGACTACAGCATAAAGCATGACTTCTAGAGGCCCTTCAGATCCGCACAAACACATTACAGTGTGGGGAATGGCTAAGCTAATGACTGAAAAAAGAGTGAGAGAGAGAGTGGAAAATAAACAGATAGACAACAGAGAGGAACAGGCGCCTGCGTGCTCTGCACATTCTCAGAAAACAGAAGGGGTGTTTAGAAAAGTCTTGGAATGCAGATACAATTAGAAAAAGCTGTGCACAGAGAGCAGGGACTGATTTGGCACGGGTGCAAGCGCTGCTGTGTTCAAGCTGAACAGCAACTAATTGATAAGAGTACTCCCAAAGCTCGAATTAAGAAAGAAAGTGCGCACAGTAACAGTTATTAATTATCTGGCCTTTGGTACGTTTTGCATGTGAGAGAAGAGTCCATAGAGCGAAGCCCCTATTGTTCTTTATAATAGACACATACTATATACATACAGAGCTAGACTACAGATGCTGACTTTTCTGTGTGCATCTCCAAAAAAATATTCATGACACACAAAGATGGCTGTCTAATAATTCCTTGCCTCAACTCTGTAAAGTTCTAATAGCAAACAAGAGAGGAGAACAAGAAAATCTGATTAAACTCAGATTAGGATCAGAGCCCACAAGGCAAGTGTGACCTAGTTTCACTGATCAGTGTGATGAGTGAACTTTGAGCACTCGTTGTTTTTGCAGTGAACTTAAATGAGCCTGGGATGTCACAGGATATGTTCACAAAAAAAAAAAAAAAAAGCAGACCAAGACCTTTAACTTACCAGTGCATTGTTCCAGCTCTGTACTAGAACTCATGTGGATATTGTCGATCCAGATGTGGCCTTGACTGCCGTACTCAAATAAGCCCTCGATAACAACCTGATAGAGTAAAGAGTGTCAACAATATCAGATATATGGTGACATTACAGTTATTAGTATATTTTTATGTCTATGTAATAATGCATACATTCTACAGCATGTTAATTGTATTAATATACAATGTCTATATATTATATATTATGATTGTATTACATTACAATATTCTAATATTTACAATATTTTGCATTTTGTTCATTTCAGTATAGTTGCACAACACTGGTCTTTAGAAGTTTAGAATTTCATTTCAGTTGCAACAATTTTTTTGTAGATGAAGTGTCTGCTCTTTTGAGAGAATTAATTTCTGACAAATGCTTATCGTACACTTATCGTATCATCTACATTTACAGCATTTGGCATACGCCCTTATCCAGAGCGACTTACATTTAGTTCATTTTATACAGCCGAGCAATTAAGGGATACGGGCCTGGCTCAGGGGCCCCGCAGTGGTGGGATTTGAACTCTCAACCTTCTGATTGGTAGTCCGACCGTTTAAAATCCCAGGATTCTTCAACAGATCCAGTCATACACTCTTCCCTCCTCTAACTACAAATCCTTTCACTTTTAGTTAGTAAATAATCATGCA
>JAOTRN010000048.1:16522531-16536803 GCA_028566695.1 Bagroides melapterus
CACACACACACACACCGGTGCTGCTCAGCGGCTGCCAAAGTCTTACATCTGTGTCTCATCAGTTTGTGTGTCAACAGTATAAAGAGAGGAGAGGCTGGACTGAACCTGACTATGTACCCCTCTCTCTCGCTCTCTCTCTCTCTCTCTCTCTCTCAGACACACAATCTCTCACATGCACAGGGACAGATGGGTTGAGAAAACATACTGCTGACTTACTTTAGCAAAAGCGGAAACAGTACAGAAGAAAACCCAAGTGATACTTCAGAAAAGCAAATAGGAAAAAAAAAAATCTCTGAACAGCAAAAACAGAAAATGACAAATGGGTTTAGCAGCACAGCGATAAAACCTCCCGATGAAATTTTAAAGAGATCATATCCCTTTGGTATTCTGTGAAACAACTGGCTAGAAAATATAAACATTTTCCAAGTCCCATCAGAAAGGAAGCAGAAAGAGCAGCCAACCTGCTATCAGCCAACTGAAAGCACACAGAAAATCTAACAAGGCCAGATATTAAAGCTAAATTCCAGCCACACTGTGCAAATGCCAGGAGCAGCAGCCTGCACATGCAGTACTGGTAAATGTTTACAGTACTGGTGCTCTGCAGGCAGCCAGGTGAGTGTGTGCATTTGTGCCAGCCTATAAACACCACCAGCACTAACACTGCCTGCAGGTACGTGTGACCCAGCGCGTGGCCGGAGAAATGCAGAGCACAAGGATCTGTCGGTGCTCTGAGAGAATGCATGCACACACACATGTAGAAATTATTTTCAGATCTGGTGAGTTGGCCAGAGCTACTACCAGCAAAGAGCAATGCAAGAAGAAAACATCAGCAACTGACTTCTTAATCACTGAGATGAAGAGCTTTAGATCTTCCGTTTTATCACATATCCATGATGACTGAACTACTTCTATCAGGTCAACTGACCACTGCTACTCTCCTGTCCCTTCTGATCCCCATATCAAAAGGAGTTATCCCAGAATACCATTCATCTACTCCTAAGCTCAGTGCCAGTTGCATTTTTTTTTCTGCCGCACATCACAAACGCAGCAGTTCTCAGCATGAACGCAATCCCAAACACGAGTATCCTCTCTTGGAACATGTTTTTCTTCTTCACTGTCTCTCTTTGGCATTAATAGATCCGACACAGCCATTCAGAAGCATAACTGGACTAATGAAGTGGCTGTTTGCTGGGGAAAAATCAGCGCTTTCAGAAAAGGAAAAGCTGCTTACGGAACCGATGCTACAGCGCAAGTTAGAAAAGAATAAAAACAAGACACTATTCAGACTGTAAGCAGGAAACTTTTTAACGCTTAAAGCTAATTTGACTAAAAACAGGATCAAAATTTAACTAAATAAACAAATGAGAATCTCAGTGACTATATTTTTGTATTTTAACATTTGTATTAATGCTCTCTGATACATTTAAAGACATCAGCAAAGATGGTTACAGAAAAAAAAATTAATGAACAGCTGATCAAATAGCGGGATCTTAATACATATAAAACACGTTTTTAAGTAAAGTAAAACATATAAAGTTTAAAAGGTTTGATGAAGTTTTGTAAAAACATCATCCCGAACGCTGCTGTGAACCAAACTTGGACTTCATATCAGTGATTTGGCCAAGTTTATCTTTACATTATAATTCACATCTAAGCCGTGTAGCTCTTTAAATCAGAAGCATTCCATGCACCTCTGAGGAAAAAAATCTGTCGCCAGTCCAAATAATCTTGGAATGAATAGAGAACAGAGAGAACAGAGCTCGGAATGCTTTAGATGTCATGTGCATGAATTTTCTTTTAAACGCTGGACTTGATATCGTTTCCACACACAAACCGACTTACACCGACGCTTGATGGAGTAGCGCGCGGACCCCGGAACCGGTGTGAAAGCCGATCACGAGATTTAACCAGAAACCTTCACAAGACTAGGCGTTTATAAATACATTTAGTAATACGGGATGATCAGTCGTGAACGGAAAGCTGCGAGACCTCAACGCGCAAAACCTGGCTCAGAAAGTGGTGAAGAAAAATGTAGTTAATAATACAGTATAAGAATAACCCATCTCTACAGTGCTGGCGCTCGATGCATAGCTGTAATTACCCTGTGTAAACAGTTTAATACATGGTTACCTAATGAAGGCTGGGAAACCATCCCATTCATGAAAAAAATCTGCTGGATTTAATGAGAGCGCGCGACTAAGTGACATACCTCTCACTTCCTCGGTCTTATGCAGGCTATAACATATTTACAACAAATAAAGGTAAATGAGCTTCAGTAGAATCGTGAGAAATGCGAAAATCATTTTGCCGATGTCGAAGTGCTCAAATAAAATAGACTCAAATAAAATGTATAAATGGGATCTGGGATCTTGATGGTTGTCCAGCGGGCGCTCCGGTATCACACTGCTCTACAGAGCTCTGACTGCTAGAAACGACAAATTACTTATTGAAGAACCTTTATTGTCCTAATTCACCTGTACTTTTCTTTTCGATCAAGACAAAATGCTATTATTTCCGCACCATAAAACGGTATTGTTGATTTAACACCAGTTGCCTCCAGATTTCCCCCAAAACACATTCTTGGGATAAAACACACACAACACATCCTCTGTTCATATATGAAACTACAAAGAAAAAAATAGGGTAGAAATGCAGCCTATGGGGTTGTTATCAAAACAAACAAAAAACAAAATCCGTACAGATGTCGAGGAAAATTTTGATGGTTTGAAATAATCCCCCTAACTTACCCTCATCTCCGTACACCAGCGATGAGAAATAAAACACGAGTAAGCATCCATATAGTCTGGTGGCTAAATCCATCTTTCCGGGTGAAACGTGCCACCCTTGAAGGAAAAAGCGTGTAAGAGTAAGTCTTGATTCTTGAATCCCGGCCCTCTTTCGGTGTGGAGAAAGCAGTTTATCCACCGAAAAGAGCTCTTCAGCACGGCGCTGATCACTTCTCTCCTCTCCTCTCCAATGCTGCTCGCCTGTTACACGCGCTATTCTTCAACACTGAAGGAAACTCAGCTCAGAGCGCTCGCTTCAACAACATACCCATAACGCTGTACAAGCATAATAATAAAAATAAAAATAATAATAAAAATAAAAAATAAAATAATAATAATAATAATAATAATAATAATAATAATAATAACTGCTGAAAAACAGATTTCTAAAGAACTTTTCTTTCCGATGTCTGACTATGAACCGTGAGAGCGTCAAACTGTTGAGAAAACAAGCTGCTTTAAGTTCGAGTCCTTTGATTTCCTCGATCTGGTAGTGAAAGTAATGAAGCTCCTATCCAATCCGAAAGACGCCAGGTGTCTTGTCTGTTTTTGTGACTTTCCTCACTTGTAAGAGAAAAAAAAATTAACGTCAACGCGTAATGGGATCGAAACGACGGTTAAAGCGTATTTTCCGTAGAGCGCGTGCGTGTCCGGAGTCGTCCGTGTCCGCCACTCCGCTGCCTTCACTCCTCCACCGCGTGGAAGAAAGAGATGTGGCTCCGAGCTGTAGCCTACAGCGTGTGTGTGTGTGTGTGTGAGTGAGAGAGAGAGTGTGTGTGTAATGGCATCGGGACGGCGCAGCTATCGCGTTACACACACGCAGCGCCACGGCCCGCCTTCCACCCTCCCTTACTCCTTCCCTCTCCCTCCTTCCCTCCCGGTGTGTGATTAAAGAGGAGCGCTCGGACGAGTTATAAAAAGACCGGGCAAAAGAGACACACACGCAAACGCCACGCCAACGTCCATCACCGCAAAAGAAAAAAAAAACAACAACAGAGATCAGTTAGAGAGTATTTCTGGAAAGCGAGGGCCGCCTCACCCATGTTAATAACACACATGTCACAAAGTAGTGATAACAAACAAGTTTAAAAAGAAGAACATGCACATGGTTCTGTTAATTGCCCACATCGCCATGCCTTTAGTGTGGTGTCCTACCCGGAGTCAAGAACTCGATACCGCTGAAAGGCCTTCAGTCTAAAAAAACTTGGATAAAAATACAGATGTAGCACAAACCTAAAACGCTGAGATAAGGTTTAGATATATATGGAGGGCAGGTGAAGGGGATGGATATGGCAATGCATACCTGAGCAGAAATGAATGAACATGCACTTCACAACAGGATAAGAAATGATCAGCACCTTCAAGATGCTGAACTGCTATGTATGAATGTTAATGGGGTGTCTATTTTTTTTGCAAGATGTCAGGGAAAAAAATGAAAGAAGGAAAATGTAGCTGCCAAATCAGCATATAGCCCAGATTGGTCAATTAGGGTATACTTACATAGTACCATCAGCTAGTCATATAACAGATTTTCTGTTGAAATCAATCTCAATCTCAATCTCAATCTCTCTCTCTCTCTCTCTCTCTCTCTCTCTCTCTCTCTCTCTCTCTCTCTCTCTCACACACACACACACACACACACAGGAAAGTAGTGGATGTTCCTTATTTGTTGATGAGGTAATGAGCAAAAGAGAAGTGTCCACCCACACCACCTTTAGTCACTCTCTAATTTAAGTCCCAGTGGTGTGCGGAAGTGCATGTTGATATAACACTATGGAGATGATGCTTAATAAAGAGAAGAAAAAGGGAAATTGTCGTTTCAAGGGAACAAAAATAGATAAAACCTTGTACACCGCACTGTACACAACAAAGTCTTTAGTATGCATCTTTAAGAGTAACCAAAACCAACTGTCATGCTTACATGTACCGCACCCAGCACTAGGTCCTCACTGGCCCCCTGTCTCTCCTATAACTATATACACACACAGACCTCAATGACACAGCAACCTCCAAAAATAAACTCCAAGAGCTGCTGCTTTGCAAGCATACTAACCAGCATATGACAGAGCAGCGGCTTGAGACCACAACACTCGCTGACACCCTAAACATGGACCGAAAGCAATGCGTCATTAAGATCACTTAAAATGATTCTCTAGTTGCACATACTAGGTGAGCTTTAGGTGACTTGCCTGGGGGTTGTTTTAATCTCAGACTGAGTTGTACCGAGGTCACATGATCAGTCAGTATTTGTGGCGTGCTTGAGTTAAATTCACTCGTCACGATCGAGGGATGAAGGAACAATTCGCTTGCCTTTCTCAGCATTAATGAATCAGCAGGATGAATCCTCAGGGGGTCTCTGTCCCAGTCCACCCTGATTCTCTTATCTCCATCTGAGAGTGCCGGCTCCTGCCAAAGAGTGAGCTGTGAGCTCTGGAGGCCATGATAAAGTTTGACCAGTTTGACCTGAGAGCTTCAAACTGTCAGCAGCAGTGTTGATTGAAACTGTTCCTGCCCACTGTTTTGTGATCAGTTGCACAGGTTTCTTTTTTAAGTTTAGATCTGGCGAGGAGATGCTGATCTGGGGACAGTACAAATGTGTTTACTAGGCTCAGTGTTGACAGTGCAGTTTGGCCCTCTCTACACTTAGCTCGACCCTCCACCGACCTGACACCATCCATCTTTAGGGCTAACGGCAGGCTGAGTATGAAGATCTGTGTGAAGAACAGTAGAGGCTCTGTGTCTGGTGGTTTGGACTGTCCGCACTATCCGCCTCACAGGAAGGAGAGGACAGCGAGCTCCTGCATGCGTTCAGCTGCCTGACTGTCTGTATACACACCAGAACAGGTGGATGCTTTCAATGTCCTGGTGCGTCTAGTTTTTTTTTAAAAAAATTGGACAACAAATTAAGAGTAGCCACTTAAATATATAATAATCAAGGAATTTGATTCAAATACATAACTAATTACTGTTACTCAGTGTATCTAATGTGTTTACTCTGCTGTTCCTTCTTTGTTCACGAACTTTATCATAATTCAAAACGTTTTCATTCACTGAAACAACATATTCAGAAATTATGCACATTAGTAGCAGATACTATTGCAATATAAGCAACGCATATTGCTTTGCAGGTTTCACACTTATTAATAATCACATTAGGTTGAAAAATAGAAAAAAAAAAAAAAAAAAACATGTTCCCTATATCTAGCAGTGAGCTACAATATCTACACTCACATGTAGACATGTTAAGGGCTGAGACAGAAATATTCTGAAATGCAACTCAATCAGAAATTCCTCTCCTAGGGTAAAGGTCAGACACAAAGCAGGGTTATCAGTTTACAACATGTCCACTGTTTCTCTCTGCAGTCTTATCAGACGTTGAAGTGGGCCATGCCCAATCACAGTGAAATGAGGGTGGGAGACTCGACGGATGGCGTTCTAAAGAAAACATGGAGTCAGTCATTCCCCCTTTGATGGTCTGTAGAGCCTGTATAGCTCCGTATGCTGCATTGATCCCACTATAAGAAGTCTGCAGGTGTCAAGATATTCTTGTTTACATGCTCACATGCACAACTTCCCCTAGGCTACCATCAGTGAGGTGTACTGACCTCACCTTATGAGAACAGTAAATTACTATGTCAACAGCAAATGGACGCCAGTGACAATCTAATTTACAGCTCGGCTGGGCTGATAGATATCTTTCTCCCTTAACTGAAAAAAAAAAACCTCACATGCTCACACTAACACACATGCACACACTTGTGTCCTGGGTTCATTTTCTTTTCACCCATGCTGCCACTGCATTTTTTTTTTTTAATGTTCATTAAGAGCTAAGCTGTACGTGTGATCGAATTTTCAAACCCGCCCACGGACCACATACCCATCCCGGTTGTCGATCGGCTCGCTGTTCCTCATCTGATCTGTTCATCAGAGCACAGAGGCTGTGTGTGGCAGGCCGAGATCACAGCACAGTACATCTTGGGCCAGGTCTCTGCAGGAGAAGCCTTTTATTTGGCTATTTACAGCCGTGTGTCACTGCTGCTGCCTCTGGCATGATTATCACTGTAGGATGAAGCGGCGTCCGGGGGTTCATGCGGCACAATAGTGGCTGAGGAAACTGCAGACCTCATTATCTACTGAGCTATCCAGCCCTCCTGAGGCCTATCTGCTCTGTAGCTCGCATTCATTCAGCCAGTATACAGTACTAACTTGTAGATGCTCTGCAGGTCTAGGTTCAACCGACTGAGTGCCGTGGTCACAGAGATTTCTATCAGTTCTCTATTGGTTTTATGGATACTAATATGTGAAGCATGAATATCACCTGTATCTGTGTGAGTGTAATAATTATGAATTATACTGTTATAAAATTATCACTATTACTTATACAGTACGGTAAGTGTCTTGCAGTTATAACATGACTGATTTAGTGTCCTCTACAGCTTGTCCCTTGGTGCTAGCAATTCCATGTTGAGCCATAAGGGGGCAGGTGTCTGCCAAGGGACGACTGAGAGAAACAAGTGGTCAAGTAAAGCCTGACTAAGAAAATATCATCAGAATTAAAGGAATAATTTGAGCATTGAAAGGACAAGAATTTACAAAGCTATTTTCAGGGGGTTCTAAAAAAAAAAAAAAACACAAACACAAACTACAGTTCTTTTTTTTTTTTGATAGACAAGAGATTTATATTCTATAGATCCACTTTGACCTGTACATTTCTATGATAATCACACACTTAGCCGTAATACAATTCTCCATGCCCGTCTATGTTTCCCCTCCAGCTATTTCTGCTCTCTTGATAGTCCACCTGCGTTTCCTCGTACACCCTTTTTTCCCCCTCTTTGATAGGATTTCATTTGCTGTCTCTGGATGCACTCATCTGTTGATATGTAGCAATAAACAGAGGCAATTAGGATGACAGGCAGGAACAACAGGGAGAAATAAAATTAGAAAAATGCCTAAGGTGCATTTACTTTCTGGGACACGGAGATCACAGCTACATATCTCTTAATCTTGCTTTTAATTATGTGCCTTTAAACCATTGCAGCAGTGACTGGGATACACACAACATACACACACGCTATGACTGCAAGAGCTACCATCACAGTCATTGATAAAGCTCACTCAAGGCGTTTCCATTACAGCGCTCACCATTGCCAGTGATGGTATTCGGTGATGAGCTGCTTTGGCCGGGTGGTTCTATTCATCAGGGTTAGTTTGGTCATTGATAAGCCTGGGGGTCACAGGTCAGGGACTAGAACACTGATAAGACTGTCTATGGAACCCCGCTGAGCTGATTGGAATCTGAGCAAGCATGGAGACGCAAGGCAGTGATGGGACACTGATCAAACAACGAGAGCGACCTCATCCGTCCTCACGCCCTCCCTGTCTCTGTCTCTGTCTCTTTTACAGCATGCTTATCTAAAGCCTGACACGCTCTCAGCTGTGGCTCCTGCACCTAGAGCTCTGTATTTATTCTGACCCTAATTACACGAGTGGTGTTCGCTCAGCCCTCTGTCTGCAAGCCATTAGCTTGTTTACGGTAAATCTCATCTTCCAGAGAGCATGCACAGACAGAGGGAAGTAAGTCTTGTGACTACAGTGACTTCAGACTGTTCCCCCTTTTGTCTCTAGAGTCTTATGAAGCCCAGCCGGTCTCATGTACAGTTATGCAGAATAGAGCCAAGCTAGTAAGCAAGCTAATATGACATTACCTGTAGCTCACTTAAATACTGGAACATTTAGAGATGAATTAGTAGCACAGTTTTGATTGGTGAATAGAAAAGCAAGAAAGAGGGGAGTTATATAATAATATAGCTCGCAAAACTAATTCCTCACATGTTGCTGTACGTTAAATCTCAAAATTTGGTAGAAAGGATAGCGGTTTACTGAAAACAGTGTTTGACTGACAGAACATACACCTGAGCCCAAAATCTTTTCCCCTATAGACTACTAATAAGGAAAGAAAAAAATCTATTTACTATTTATCACAAACTCTGCCTTTTCAGAGTTTGAAAACTTTTTCACTCAAACGTATATTGCTATATTGGCAGGATGCAGCGCTTCAGTACCTCGGTGCCAATGCTTTAGTCCTAACAACAAAGCCAAATTTCAAAGACAATATCTCAGAAGGAAGAGCTGTGTGTCCGCATCAGCAGATTTTTATGTCGTATAGAACTGTAGTTACAGGAATAGCTGAGGATAGTGATGACTGTGCATTACTTGTTTTGTCTAATACATACACCAGATTGCATTATACCTGATATTTACTGAATACAGCATTGTCCTGCTAAATACCATTAACGCCGGACTGGCACAGCGTGCACCGTGCCGTACGAGTCGTGTTGATCACAATCTACACTCCGGCATACGCAGCCCTTTTAAAAATTCACCCAAAATGCAGTTCAGACATTTTCCTGCGTGTTCATAGCATTTCATCAACTGAAGTAACCATTTGAGTAATTAATTTGATTAATAAAATCACAAATAAGGCTTACATCTGCGTTTTCTCTCTCCTTCTGCCATTTCGCTCCAAGTCTGCCCTGAGGTGGCTTTAAGCAGTAAAAACAGATTTACTGGGTGTCTGACAGACCGCATGAGAGCTGTTTGTTGTTTCTGCGCTGTAGAAATTAAATCCGGCGGGTTTGAGAAGCCTCCACAGCTCTACCACACACTCCAGGTTTTTTCAATTAAAAAAAGAAAGAAAGAAAGAAATGAGGTGTCAATACTGAAACAATGAATGTCTGAATTAAAGTGTTTATTTTGTCACTGACATGTTTTTTTTTTTTGTTATAGCTGTTTTGGTGTGTGACTAATTCAAGAATTAAATCAATAATACCGTATTGAAGCCCTGCAGCTAGAGACCATTATTTTCACCTGGCATACACACGGTCCGTCATTACAAATAAAAAAAAAATTGTATATATTTCACAAAGAAATAATGTGCAGAAATATAAGTTAGATTAGTGACATTTTAGAACTGTGTGATTTTCCAGGAGAGGAAATTAACTTGGGGGGAGTTTGAAAGGCCAACACAGTTTAGAGCCCTGGGATTATCTTAAAGTCTAACTATTCAGAAGCGGCCCCTAACAAATCCTCTGAACGTAACAATGAAGGACAGGACATGTTAATGATAAACCACACTTTAGTTGAGTGAATCTCTTCATCCCATTGTCCAGGTTAAGCAGGGTGTGATTGCTCTCTAACCACTGGAAAAGGAAAGGAGAGGGAGGGAACAAGGCTCAAAACCGAGAGGCAGGTAATGACAAATGGAGACTGATTGTATCAGGATTCATTAGAGCATGAATGTAGGAAAGTAGCTCACAGTTATACTGTATGCAGGGAATAAAAAAAATGAAATGACATGGAGTGCTGTTATAAGGA
This sequence comes from Bagroides melapterus, assembly GCA_028566695.1. Taxonomy (NCBI): domain Eukaryota; kingdom Metazoa; phylum Chordata; class Actinopteri; order Siluriformes; family Bagridae; genus Bagroides; species Bagroides melapterus. The sequence continues at coordinate 16,532,695 of JAOTRN010000048.1, forward strand.
ACAATCGATGTCATGATGCCGCTTTATTAATACCTTCACAAGGGGATAAAGTGGATTATTTTCCTATAACAACAGACCCTCGGCACTACTATAGTAACACGCTAATGATTACAATTTTCATTCATTAAAGAACAGCGCATACGTTTTATCTGTGTATACTTAAAATGTAATGTTGTGGAAAGTGTGTAAAACAAGTTATAACAGCAATAAACGGTTGTCTCCTTACCAGCTGCTCTTTTTTTCCTCTTATAAAAAGGCAGCCGAAATGCAGCTTGTCACGTTACGGAGAAACCGTAACTCTGACCGTCCAGTAATGGAAAAGTTAAAGTGAAAGCTTTATGTCTGTCTGTTACAAAGAGCAGAATTGTTAAATCAACTTCTCTACACAGAGAGCTTCACCACATAAACAACTACCCACATTCTTTTAAGCTATTTATGTGGAGCATCTGCTATATAAGTCCCTGTGTAAGTTGTTACTATAGAAACAACAAAGTGTTAGACTGAGCATAATCAGATGAACCTTGAGTATGAGCTGGCACAAGCCTGCCTGTTACAGAAAACTTATCAACACCTTCTGACCAATCAGAAATGAGAATTCAACAGCTCTCAGTTCAATCACACAGTGAAGACAAGTGAAGTACTAAAAGTGAAGTTTTCTCCTGGGAAAGTGACGTAGTGTCGCTTCTAACCTCATTTAGGAAACAATATAAGATACGTTTGAATTGCAATCAACTACATTCACTTTGCAAAGTGCAAGACGCATTAAAAAATGTAGAATACGTGCCATTGAGAACGCTGCATGATCTTCTGCTTCCGGAAGGCGACTAAAATAAACCCAGCGTACTTTCTTTCCATTGTTTGACTGCTTTTTACTGTGAAACCGAGCGACTGACACTTGTGTGAATTGATGCTCGTGAGAATTTACCATTCTTTGTTAACAGTGCTAGTTTTTCACATTCATTTATGCATCTCGAACATTGATTCATGCATACAGTGGAAGTGTCCGTGTGTGTGTGTGTGTGTGTGTGTGTGTGTGTGCTAGAGAGAGAGAGAGAGAGAGAGAGAGAGACAGAGAGAGAGAGAGAGAGAGAGGAAACAGGAGATGAGAATGGGAAATTAGACGTGAGTATGTGCCTCTTAGATTTGATTTGGCGCTGGAGTCTCAGTGAGATAGCTCACTAGCCATCTGATGTGGGTGACTGATTAACTTCATTTAATTGATTGAAAAGCGTTGCAGCTATGGGTTGGATCGTATGGATGAGGGTAACATCTGCTGCTTTCCCAAACTACCCCCTTTCACCTTAGATCTCACCCCTAAAGCCAGCATAAGGCCTCTGTGTCCCTAAAGTCCCCAAACGACACGCACAGCACGAAGGAGAAGGCAGGAGTCATAGGAAGTGAAGCGGAAACAGACAACAAAAAAAAAAAAAAAAAAAGAGAGAGAGAGAAGGGCAATGATGAATGAAAGTGAAGTGTGGCTTGAATGACCTAAACTTACACCCCGTGTAATAGATTTAAATTGAACACTGACTTTATTGTTTTAAATGTTTTGAAATGCTAAAACCTTTTGTTTATTTCCAATTTTTAAAAAATAAATTAAATAAATAAATAAAAAAATTCTATAGTTTTAATGTTATCAGACATTTGTTGTGTTGTAAATGTTACTTTACAGATCACTTATTTAAATGCACAGTAATGTTAATAATGAATAAGTATGACTGTACGACAGTGTTGGTGCTGTAGTGCAAGAATCTCTGTAAGGTTTCGTATTTACTTTAATGTAAATTTTGCATCTTGGGAAAATAAATAAACAGTAAATTTAAAGTACTCTTTACGCACGATGAAGAAAAACTTATTTTCAGCTAAATGTTGAATCTTTAGATGTTTTAAGTATTACTAAACACTTGTTTATATTTACTGTACCTTTTAAATTCTGTCTGTTATACATTTACTATATGAAGCTATAAAAAAAATGTTGCTATCTGCTCAATCCCACCTGCATGTAGTAGTGAGGTCAGACACTGAGGTCTTCAAGGAGCTCACTTTGTGTACAGGGGCCGTGTCATGCTGGAACACGTTAAACACTACAGCATACAAAAACATCCTATACTATATAACTGTGTGGTTCAAACTTCCTGTCAACAGTTTGGGGAAGACCTAAATATGGGTATGATGTTCAGGTCTTTGGTCAACAGAATATATAAACTTAATATCTTCAATGTACTAGAGCTGAATATATATTGAATTATTAAATACTTCATACGTACTATACTGTAAAATAACATCCTATTTCCTTTTGCTATTGTTATGTTTTCATTAAGGTTAAAAACCCTGCCTAAGACTAAAACTACATTCTAATCGATAAGTACAAACAGTAGAGACACAGATTGATGACACAGTTTTTACACTGTTATGGTGAAACTGCATCTAGCACATCTGTTATAGAGCTTGTACACATTTATTTTGGACCTCTATGCTGTATGGCTTTGAGGGAATTTACTCAAGCTGAAAATTTCCTGTTTAAATAGGCTGTGATTAATATGACACTGTGAGGAAACTCAGATACAGAAATGAATAGCTATTGATTATTGACTTCAGCTAAGCCAACAAAATTTATCTACCTGACAATATTAATCAAGGCCCAGACTGTGGACTGAGGAAGTGGGTTTTGGCTGCAGTCTAAGCAGGTTATCAAAACAGTGCACTGTGGAATGAGAAGCTGATAATGAAGGGCTCAATAGAGGAGGTAGTGTTGTGACAATGATAATGCACAGATAACCAATCACCAAAAGCACATGTGGGCAGTGGATGTTGCTCATCTTCAGTGTGCTGCTTTACTTTACTCGTCCGTTTACAAGGTAACTCAGTAAATAATGCACATAGTGCTCTTGGAAGTAGCATATGGTGTCTTTCTCTGTGCTTTACACAAGCGCGCACAGACACATGCGCACACGCCAATATAATTCCATTTAAAATCTCATTGCTTTTGTGCTCTTTTAACAAGGAAGCATAATAGCCAAGCGCAGTAGCTAGGCGATCTTTGATGTGCGTCTGGCTGGCTCAGTGAAAGAGCTCTGGCGTAGTGAGTGAGGAGAAAAGAAGACCTGGGGAGGCTGCTCAATACACACTTTGATGTCCCTCCATTAGTCTCGGAAGTTGGAAGGTGGGAGGGTGATTGCAGTTTCCACAGACACAGTGATATATAAAAAAAAAAGCGTTTAAGTGTATGTGTGCAGCTGAGTGAAACAGAAAAAAAAAAAAGCAAGTCGCAGTATTACGGCCGGCGTAGAATGATATACGGATACAGAGGAGACATGTCGAATGAAAAGAGAAGAATCTAATTATAGAACACATACATACAGAAAGAGAAAGTGTTCTCATATTGAATAGGGCTACAGTAATCCTCTCTAGCCCAGTGGTTCTGTTATTAACCACAACCAGCTTTCATCAGGAAACTAGGCCGCAAATGATTTCATCCAAATCTGTTAGCTGTCCGTTCAGAAATGAGACAAAAAGAGAGCCATGCCGCACGGTGTACACTGAAAATGAAAGCAAAGCTCATTTTACATATGAAAGACTCAGAACAGAGTAATAGAGTATTGATGGGTAGTTAATGCATTATCTGAAAAGACTGTGACTTATTTGAAGTAGGGAATGAGGGCTTGATGAGCTCAGGAAACCAACAGCACACTGTAATTTCATCTTCTCTCTATCCAACAGTGCCCGGGTCAGTCACAATGGATTTAATGAAGCACTTTTGCACACACAACTCCATTCTTTTATGGCATCAGTAACACCACAAGTTTTATAACACTGCTGTAAAATGCAGACAAAAGACAAATGGCTGTCAGTAAATTACTGCAGCACCACAGCAGTGGCTGGGAACAGGGAGGGGGTTTGTTGAGTAAACCTTAACAAAAAAGAAAGAGGACAACAGCAGGAAGCACCCAGACACACACACACACACACACATCTATACATACACCAAAAACTTACCACCATGAGCAGTCTTTAAGGTCTACTGGACACAGTACTGTAAACATCTTGGAGCAGAAACTGGAACTTCTTTCTCCCCTTGTTTTGACTGTATAAGTTCTGGTACCTGATAT